>LPNX010260750.1:495879-634094 GCA_001517045.1 Pseudotsuga menziesii | reverse complement strand
GAGGACCTCCCAGTGCCAAGCAGGGTCATTGAAATGTTTTCATTTCCATATCTTAGACATGTTAATGTTATGTGTTTTTAATTTTTTCTTCACTTCTTTGATTTATTTTAAGTTTTGAAAGTTGAAAATAAGAGGGGCTTCATAGTACAGGACTTTGAGCTGATAGTTAGATGACTGATATTACCGTGTCTTGTTAGTTACATGAATTTTTATGATTTTGAAATGAATATATAAAGAAAAAGTGAGATAGCTTTTATTATGCTTTTGGTCTAAGTTAATAGCAATGTTAAGACATGGGTGCTATGGGAAGAATCCCTTCTGCGACAACTTCTTAAAGAGTGCTAGCTCAATGGTACAAGTCTAGAGACATAAACCTTTGGCCCCTGAATATCATCATTGTCAAGCAATAACAACTTCTTAAATGGTTCTAGCTCAATGGTAGAGCGCCTGCCTAATTATAGGCAGGAGGTTGGTGGTTCGATTCCTCCGTGCCCTATCATAAATTTGTGACTACAAAAATGACTAAATTCACATATATACGACTATTAGTAGTTAATTTCTCGTATCTTAGTCGTATTTAGCTTAGTCATTAATATGTTAACATTTAGTAGTTTATTTAGTCGTATATTTGGTCATTAATAGTTGCAATCAGTGACTAAATTAGTGACTAAATCAATGATTAACTCAGTGACTAAATCAATGACTAAATCTGTGACTAAATCAATGACTAAATCATTAACTATCAATGACTAAAACAATGACTAAATCATTGACTATCAATGACTAAAGCATTGTCTATCAATGACTAAATCATTGTCTATCAATGACCAAATCAATGACTAAACCAGTGACTAAATCAGTGACTACTAAGTCAAGCTATTAATGACTAGTGAAATACGACTAGCTATAAGATAGTGGTAATTTGCTACTATTAGTCATCGACTCAAAAATAGTCATTTATAGCCTGATTTTAGTCATTTTTTAGTCATTAATTTCTCATTTTATACTAGTGTTCGTCTTATCCCAGAATACCCTAGAGGGTGATGATTGGGTAGAGGAGGAAGGGTAAGCAAGATTGTTAATTTTATGTCAGTTTTAGTTAGGCTATGTTGATTAACCAATTAATTTTTTTTGAATTTACACTTTATTTGTACATGAAATTGCAATAAAATGAAACAAAAACAAAAATGGGACTATTGTGCTAGACAAAGGTGGTTGAGCCGCACTGACATTCCTTAGGAAATTAAAAATTAACTTTTGAGTGACAAACCACACGTTTTAGGTCAAATGTAGTGAGGGGGTCGCCAAATTTTTCCAGAAACAGGCGAGGGGGTTGCACAGATTTCACAGACAGAAGTGATTTGCCTTTTTTAAGGAAGTTGCACCTTTCGAGGGAAAAAGGGAAACCTGGTCGCACCTGTGAAGCCTAAATGAGTGACCTGGTCCCTTGTTTAGGCTCGATAAGTGCGACCTGCTCCGGATTGGGGGTTTTTATTATTATCCTGAGTGACTTTCGACCGACAGTAACCTGTACTGTGGCCAAATGGACTCGAATTTTCCTTGTGGAGGCTTGGCAGAAACAATAAACTATAAATAAACAAGATTTAAACTAGATCTGATAAGAAATTTTAAACCTAGGGCATGAACTGAAATAAAACTTGAAATTTAAAAAACTGAACCAGGGATCCTGTGGGATCGACCTGGTATGGTCGCCAGTTCTGTAGTAGGGATTTCTCCCTTTCTACATGGTAGGAATGGCTCCCTTCCATCTATAGGATGGAAGGGTAGGTTCCTGTGTGGAAATGTAAGAAAAATAAACATAACAGAAAGGAAGAAAAGATGGACAAGAAACGACTGGAAGCCCCTCTGCAAACAATGTTAGGGATTTGCTTCAATGACCTACAAACAACTCTTAGAAACAAAATAGCTGCAAAAACATGTTAGAAATAAACCTGCAAAAAAGAATGGGTTAGAAAAAACTATAAAACACTAAAGCAAATGCATGAAAAGAACACTGGTATACCTCCTCTTTGGTGAAATGGGCCACCATGCCCTAGCTGGAAGAAGCACCTCTCTCTCTCTCTCTTGGCAATGGAGGAACTATGGCTCAATGGGAGAATAAATGGATGAGAGGGGGATGTGGGTGGCTTGAGAGACAAAGGGTCTCAAGGCATCCATGGGCAGCATAACAGTATGCAAGGGAGGAGTTCTTTGAGAGTGACCCCCACCCCTCCTTTTATAGTTTTTTTGGGGATTTTTAGGGTATTAAGCCCTTGGTCAGGGCTTTAGCCACTTTTTTGGGCTTTTAGCCCCTTTTGTCCTAACTTTAGCTCCTTTTAGGGTTTTAGGCTCCTTTGAGGGGTTTTAGCCCCTTTCTGAAGGATTTAGCCCCTAGGCGAGTCATTTAGGCTCCTTTTTGGGGTTTTTAAGCCCTTTTACTCATTTTTAAGCCTTTTTGAGGGTGTGGGGGTATAATGGGGTGATACAAAGGTCATGCATGGGTGTCTTTGGGTGGTGTAGGCCATGTAGAGCTGAGTGAGAGATTTTTTGGGTTAACAATAGACTCTTCTTTAAAATCCTGAGATTTTAGGGTAAAACCTTCAGGGACCGACATGGTTTTTCTGATAGTCACAGGGATGATAGGGTACCAGACTGTAGAGTTGGTAAAGTCCATAATTAATCTCTCAAAAATAGAGTAGTTATTGACACACCAAGCTACGAATTCTGGGAAACTTGGGGTTTGTCTGGTTACAAAATAATGGAAGTAGTACTAGTGAATGTTATGCATGCGAGTCCCCTGTTCCTTGAGCAATGTTATTTTCTCCTTAACATCACTACTGGGTCCATTCAGTAGAAGCGTATCAAATACTTCAACATCCATATCTTCGAAATCTTCTTATACCTTTTGATATCCAAGGTCCTGAACTTCTATACTATCAGCTTGAGTCATTTTATAGTTTATGAGGGGACAAAATATATACCTGGTGATTTTGACAGCTGGTTGAATGTCTCCGTATGATATGGTTGCTCCTACATTGTGTTGGATCTCACTTTCCGATGTTGTAGAATAAAATAATGCTGCAAATTCACATGCACCGTACTTTTATACCTTTCTACATTCTTACCCACCTCACACCTTCATTTCACGAAGTGATCTCTACCCATGAATATAATCTTTCAAAAATATAAATCGTCAAAATATGCGAACTTTCCTGAGCCACTGATCCTTCAAAGATGGAATCGATGCCATTGATTTTATTCGCCTTGGTCTTAATTTTGCACACAACCTCTCTTTATCTCCCCTTGTATATTTGAAATGAGAAACAACTCATGGTCATAGATATTCTCTACGAGAGATCACAACCATCCAAGGATGCAACCCTTTACCCTAGTTCACAATCCATCAGCTTGCTAAACCTTGCGCACATCCCCATCGTGAAAGGCATTTCGACTGTAGATATAAACTCTGCCCCGCTCTCCATTGTTTAAATATACGGGGTCTACCGTATTTTGTTGTGCCTCACTTTGCTATACTTCGTGTATATTCCTACCACGAAATCAATTAGGACCATTAGTTAACTGTTCACTCGATCTCTATCGTTCAAAGGTGGGGGTGTACCAGCATTTCACAGCCCCAAATCATCTTATTTATCACACATGTTTGGGCAGAAAAATGATTCTCTCCTGTAGATATAGCTCGCTCACAATCATGCCGATTGGGATACGCAGGCCCTACTATATTTCGTGGCCTTGGAACAAATTATCCTTCATGCATGTTGGATTCGGGAAATCTCCATCCGTCGTCGATCTTGGATAGTGTTTAACCTTGACCGTTAAAATATAGAATGTTTAACAGATTTCACATACCTTCATAGTTCATTTTTTGTCACATCTTTCCCCAATGAACTCCTCCTTATCCGTTGATCTGCACTTCCTTCTCATTCAATGGTTGATCTTATTTGCCATTTAACGTCGTTCTGCCTCTTCCAAGCTTCTTTTAAAATCACACAATTTCTCTCAGTGAAATCCTTATCAACCATTGATCTTCTTTGCCATGGATCCACACCATTCAATTTTTCCACTGGATAACTATGAGCATATTTTCACCTCTAAACCCAAATGCAAGGTTATAACTCAAGGATCTTCAAGGTTTGATCATGCCATAACATGGGATAATCAATTTTGACCTTCAAGATTAGGATAATCCTCCCAAGCAACCTCCAAATCACTAGACATGAAATTTTTTTCCTATACCTCCTTCTGTAGGGGCGTTAGTGTCGATGCCTATGTAGAAATCTCCAAAATTTAGCACAGGTGCTAACATAATTCCTTAGAAACTCTCTGGCACATTCTATGCACAGTCTCAAATTCCTTAGAAACTCTCGGGAACATGCTATGCACAGTCATGAATGCCTTAGAAACTCATGGGTACATTCTAGAAACAATCGTGAATTCCTTGGAAAATCGTGGGTACATTTTAGTAACAATCGTGAATGCCTTGAAAAACTTGTGGGTACATGCTAGTAATAGTCGTGAATTCCTTCGAAAGTCACAATTATTGATTTTTTTTTATGGTTGAATCTTTAGTTTTGGATCATTTAGGTTTATTTCTCCTGCTTTAGATGTCTTAATAATATTATATATGAGGTTTTAGACAGTATTTACCTCCCTTTTATCAGGATTTAAGGATTTTTGGAAGGTTTTAAAGTTTGGTGTGCATTTGACTTGAGATTGAAAAATTTTGAGATCCTTGATTTTTGGCATTGTATTGAGTTCATTTCAGACTTTGTAGAACCTTAATTGACATCTTAAACACTTGTTTAGTTCTATTATGACCTTTTAGGAGCATTCTTGAAGGATTTAGAGACATTTTCCCTCTAGTTTGGAAGGCTTGGAAACCTCCTTAAAAAACTAAGAAAAATCACTTTGAGAAGTTTTTTTTTATAGTATTGTTCAAAGTTTTCTTTAAAAGAATGCTCAGATCAGAAATTTTATGACATGTTTACCATTTAGGTCCTTTATTTCACTCATGAATGTCTGAAATTTTTCTCTAATTTGGCCATTTTAATCACATATTTTCATAAGGAGCTTGTTGAAAAACTAAAGAACATGGCACATTGTTTCAATTTATGAACCTTTATGCCTTGAATTTTGAAGTCACAGGAACTTGATTAATTTCCACACAACTTGAAATCACAACTCTGACACTTTGAATACCATCATTTAAAAATCAAATTCACATAAATTCTAAAAAAATGGACCTATCACTTAAGATCAGTTCAAACACAATGAGTATATTTTTCGTTATTTTCAAGGTTATTAAGATAATTTTTGTTCGAGCCATGAGTATCCTCTTCACTTGCACTTTCGGGTGGTACTGTGAATGAGAAAGTGGATCTCAAGTATAATAGGAATTTTTAAAGTTTTGAAGCATATTGGAAAGCCAGGAGTATCCTCTTCACTTACGCTTTCTAGCGATACTGTGAGAGAGAAAGTGGATCTGAAGTGTAAATGCTTGTCATAAAAAATCAAAATTGAACCACGATCCTACATATAAACATCAAGTTAAGAGAATTATTAAAAACAGGGAAAAAATTAAACATTCAAACATTTTTCGTTTCTAATTAGTAATCGTTGAAGCAAATTGAATGCATATTATGTTTGAAGCCAACCTCTTGAACCCTTGCTAAAAAAATTGAAAACTTGTTTTTTCAAATTTGTAAAAGTGATTCTATTTTGCAAGATGCATGTTTGAAGGATTATTGACGAAACCTCTTACCTTGATTCTAGTATAAATATTTCATCGAATGAAAAGATAGGTTTAAAATCATATGTGCATTCTATTGGTTCAATATTATAAGTCACAACACCATCAATTTCACCACCACTCCTTGAAATAAATGAATTACCTTTAAAATCAACGCTTAATATAAAATCAACCAAGATTCTATTTTTGATATCACCAACAAGATTAGGCTAGGGATTTGGGTTA
Organism: Pseudotsuga menziesii; assembly: GCA_001517045.1. NCBI lineage: Eukaryota > Viridiplantae > Streptophyta > Pinopsida > Pinales > Pinaceae > Pseudotsuga > Pseudotsuga menziesii. The sequence continues at coordinate 628,102 of LPNX010260750.1, read as the reverse complement.
GGATGCTGAGTTAACACTCCAAAGCCACAAAATATGAAACTAGCATTGATTAAATAAATTCAAATCCATTAAATGTAGCAAAGAGTGCTTGCCGAGAAAGCACTTCTAACATAAGCATTAATCATGAGTTCAATCCGAATTAGTAAGGGTGGTACTCCCCTCTTTCTTATTTGGTGGGATATGAGCACATTATATTATTTCAGTTAGGTGCCAAGTCCTCATAGTGACATCAATTTCTTGAGATATATAGTCTATGTGAGTTATCCTAGAATGACGACTATCCTACCTGGTGTTGGAACAAACCCAACCAACAAAACCCAGTCAAGAGGAGTTCCGAATCTATCGACATCCAAACCACCGTGATCTCCGTGAGCATTATCCTAGATAGGTTTTACCTTGTCCAGCAAAACCCGCAGAGCGGATGAGGTCTCACCCGAGATGTTCGAGGGGGAGATGACGGAACCAAGTTTTCGTAGAATAGGAAGGGGCAGTGTGGCACCAATCTTAACAAATTAGCACAAAAATAATAGATCTAATTACTTAAGCATTAACATGATCATTCATCATTATTCTTCATCAAATCACATCATTCCATTATAAATGCAATAAACATATTGATGCACAAACGGATCCAGTAAAATAACATCATCTAAAGTAGGGAAACATTACATCATAGATCCATGTTGCACATTCACTTAACATTCATCATAGAGTCGCATAAAATAGTAAAATAGAAAGACACAGTAATTCAGATCAACTTCTACCTTGTCATATTACTTCCGCTCAAAAACCACAGTTCACAGATCAACCGATCTCTATAATATATTGTGTATCCAGATCTATTTGAGACTTGCACTCTACTTATACTTATAGGATTGGGCCTTTACATTCAATTTCCACTTAGACAACTTCTAACTAATTCTTAACTGATTTTACAAAATGATGACCAGTATCCACAAAATATAAAAAATATTCTAATCTCTGCTTTGCATGCTAATATTCCTCTTGCGTGGTGTCTTTTGATCTTGAGCATCATCCATGATGCTACGTAACTAATGTATCCAAAACCCCTTCCATCAGCCCCCCGACACAATCTTATGGCTCACCCTCAACCCATGTCAGTTGGACATGGTGTACTCATTGATATTCAGTTTGAAGTCTTCATATTGTTGAGTGATCTCCTTCACTTGTGCTTGAATTGTCTCAGCAATGTCTTGACATCCTTTCAAATCCTACTTCAATGGGTGCTCCACCATATTCTCAGTAAATTCTTTCTTAACTTCCTATACAGCTTGTAGCACAACAACTGCCTTCACAGACAATTGTGCTCCAATGTCTTGGAACTCATTGAGCTGGTCATATCTCTTCCATTGTCACTCCTGAGCCTTTCCAACCCACTGCTGCAACTCGCTTAGTTCAACAGACCGTGTAATTTGACTGACTAGCAGCATTTCTCTCAATGCGGTGTTTAGTGTCACTAGCTTCCCTTCTGCTTCCTACAACTACTTGGTCAATTTCTCTAACTACTCATCTTGGATGACACTGCCCCAAAATTGCGTTATTTCCTTAGTGATATTCTTAGATTCCTACTCCAACTCTTCAAGTTGTGCCGCCAATTCCTCTATTGCATTCTTTTGCTCGACAATTTGTTGATGAGGTGTGTCTAGAAATACCATAGCATTCAAAATGTTGTTTTCCTATTGCAACTGCACAATAATTTCCCCAAGGCACCTTTCTTTTGTGACTGCATCTAGTTCCGCGGTGTTTTCATATATGTGCTTATAGGAATCCATAACTACCTCTTCCACTTGTATTCGATTGTTGAGAAGGTGGGCCTTTTCAATAATCAGGTGATCTGTCTCCTTCTTTAGCTGCATGATCGCCTCATCATTCTTCATATTCAACTCTTCTTGTGCTTTCTTCAGTACTTCTATCTCCTGCGCTTTCTCTTCCATCATCTTCTCCTTAGCGCGCTACAATTCATCGACTTCTTTCTGTGTCACATCCTCTTTCTCCCGTGATCACAAAAATTGATCATTGATCTCTTTCTACCTATCCAGCAACTCCTGGTTGGAAACTTACTTCATGTGTACCAACGTCTGCATAGACATCGTGTTGATATCCAGTGATATGGTCTGCAACTATTGCAGCAAGGTATTCAAGTCCTCGTTTTCGGTGTCAATCGCAGTTGGTGCAATTGGAACATTCCTAGCCTGGGGCTCAGTGTTGATTTACGTGAACTCCTATGTTAACGCAATAAATTGCTCAACTAGATCCACATGGACTAAACCATATACATACACCTTTTTCCTACCTTTTCCCCCCATTTTTGTCCTCCATAACTATGTTATGACCTTATGCTCTCTCAAAAAGCTCAAAAAATATGAAAAAGGGCCTAAAAACACTCAAAAGGACTTAAAAACCCTCAAAAGAGATAAACACTCACAAAGGGGCTTAAAAACCCCAAAAAGGGATAAAAACCCTAAATAGGCTTTAAAACCCTAAAAGAGAGAAAAGGACAAGAAAAATTATAAAATAATGTGGAGGTCTCCATCACAAGATTCACCACTTATTCCTTCGCCCATTTTTCTATCGTTTGTGAGTGCGGTGAGAATCATTCCTCTCACAATAGCCACAAATTCCCAATCATTCCATTGCCCCACCATCTCCCTACCTTGTACATTGAGGCATCCTCCATACCATCAAGCTGATGGAGAGGCGGCACCATCCAAGATAGGGCACAGTGGCCCAATTTTACAAAAAAGAGAAGGTATATCTGTCCCATCTTGTTTATTTTAGCTTAGTAGTTTTCTTGTTGTTTATTATATTGCTAATCGTTTGTTATGCAGCGTTTTTTTATCCATTCTAAATTTACCCTTTCGTCCCTTTGACGAAAGGGAGGTGCATTAGCATGTAGCCAGGGTTTTTTCTTGGCTATGTCCTGCACAGTCGTACTCTTTGGCACTCTTTTTGAAACAACAACATATATAGAATCCAGTTTGGTTCTTACCTCTCTGAATCCATCTTGTTCCAATTTCTTCATTTCCTTTGTTGCCACATTGGTTGCATCGTTAACGTCCTTGACGAGCTAGTTTAACTGTGCCTCCATTTTTGACACGGTGCTATTGCTTGCAGCGTGGTCCATGAGCCTCTTTGTTCTCATTTCGTTGAATATGCATTGTGCTTCTGGGTCAGTAGGTGTCTCCATCGACGATTCTTCATCAGATTGTTGGTTATTTTTGCACACTGGATCATCAGGTGCATCCGATGGGGGTCTTGTTGAGACTTTTGCTACACTGACTGGTTCTCTCCATTCCACGGGACAATCATTAATCATTGACTCCATCTTTGCATCAGAAAACTTGTACCGCATTGGAAACCATTGCTTGTTGGTGTCCCGTCATGCTTGAACGTGCATAACATGGGATCCAATTGCGAACTGCACAATATTTTGATATTTTTCCACGGCTTCCTCGGTCAGTCTTGGAAATGTTTACCGCTTCCTCCTGCAGTGCTTCCCAGTAGATCCAAAATTGAATCAAACATTCTGTAAATCTCTCTAATTCTCTTACCCACCATAAATTCTAATATCTCACACCCTTGCATACCTCTATTGCTTTAACATCCATGCCCTGGTAATCTTATGGCTCCATCCAAGCCACTATTGCAATCAAAATGAGGAGAAAGCTGTATGTGAATGGTCTTTCACTCTCCTGCATTGCCATTGCATCCTCCGTTAACTAGTTCATAAGAAAAAGAGACAAGTTCATTTGTATTCCTTGCACACACAACTCAGCACATGGGACTACCCCTAAATTACATTGAACTGGGTGGTTCTTCCTTACCACTTTATTGTACCAAATCCTTGTGCCAATACATACCATGTGGTCATTGATACTATTAATGTGCTATACCCCCCTGTCCTGCTCTAAAGCATAGCACTTCTTTAATGTTGTTTCTAACTTCTTGTCATTATCTTTTCTGCAAAAATATTGTGAGGGGTCTGGACCATCCTTGGGAATCCCTGTTATCTCCGAAATCAACCCCACCGTGACTTCAACTGGCTCATCTAACCACAAACATTCTCCATGGAAGCATGCCAAAATCTGATTCACACATGCATTTACTTTAGTCAGCCTCCCAAACTGTGACATGTTGATCAACCCAAGTAATCCATCTCTAGTCATCCAGCTTGCCCATTCCTCCGGGAGGCACTCTATCAGTCCACCTCTGACCACTACCATTGACACATATGGTTCATGTGAAACATCCTCTAGTGCGAGTAAGTTGTGGTCTTCATATTTCATCTGCATCCGTGAAGGCACGATGTCAGAAGTGCATACCATTCCTTTTGGTGTCACCGACATCCTTATATGATATTTTTTATTTTTCATGGGATTCTTAGTCTTCGCACCAAGCTGACTAGGAGGTATATATCTAGGGATGTCCTTAACAGACACCCCTTCTTGAGCTGCAAAATCCACAAATACTGAGCTCGATGGGCCCATCTATGTAGTGTCTTCTCCTTGCACCCTTGTGGATGTTCTTATGAATGTTCTGGTCTGTCTTTTCTGTGGCATCAAAGAGCTAGGATTATTCCCCTTTCTTTCCCCCTTCGGCACTGTCGACGATCTGACTTGCATACTAGATACCTCTTCCATGATTGTTACTGTTTATATCAGTGAATATCTCTCACTAGAAATTTCTACAGTATCTAGGTTATGCTGCATGTCGCACCAATTCCCTGTGAGACTCAATAGTCACTCACCCTTTTTGGACTTAGAAACTTACTCATCCACTCAAACTCACTTGGAAACTCGCTCTACACCTCTGCAATGTTGCAACTCAACTCGAATCTGCACAATGGTGTCTTCTGACCACGTTGAGCTCCCATTTTATAGCACCAAATCAAATCATACTCATCATTACTACATCAACGCAGTCATCATGACAAAATCATGCATTAAATACCAAAATCCTTCATTGATTTTTCCAACCCAATGGTCGGATACGCCATCATTACGTGTCACTTCCACAAGTGTCTTTGGTTAACTACTTTTAACTATCTTCATTTACTATTGATTTGACATCTGTATGCATCCTTGCAGCTGTCACAACATGACCTCATAACTACGCTACTAAATCATACTCTTGCGTAACCACCTCCTCTTGGTGTTTCTTCCATTCATTCATCATCCTATCTACTTTATTTTCATTGTGCAGTGCCTCAAGCATTGCACGGTTTTGGACCTGTCCTATAGCGCTTCAACCTGCTACCATTTACTAGCTTTGGAAGCATCGCTCCATTTAACTGCTGTAGTTGATCTACACCTCCTGAAGTAATTGAATTAACAATATATGGACCTAACCAGTGCATCTGTAACTTACCTGGATGCTTCAAGAACTTGTTGTCATACAACAACACCAAATCTGCTTGCTAAAACTATTTATTCTTTATGTGGCGATCATGCCAAGCCTTTTGTCGATACTTTTCGATGCGCTGGTGGAATCCTGCAATAAAGTGGTCCTCCTCAAGCTGCGTCAACTTCTCCATATGCTCATCTAGTGCTGCTTCATCATCCATACCCATTGCTGCGGAAATGCGCAAACTCGGGAAAATGTACTCCATAGGCGTGATGGCCTCTTTCCCATATACTAATTTGAAAAGTGCTTTCCTTGTTAATGTCTTACAAGTGGTGCGATATGGCCATAAAACTACTGGAATATTTAGGTCCCAGTAGTCATGACTTGCATTACATACCTTTGTAAGCGCATGCTCCAATATTTTGTTGAATGCATCCACCGTCCCGTTCGCCTATGGATGATATAGGGTAATTTTCTTATGTTGTATCTGTAGATATTTCATCACGCTTACCATCCAATTAATGAAGTGAATCCCTTGTTCACTTATCAGTATCCTTGGACATTCAAACTATATCACAATGTTATCAAATAGGAACCTTGCTTCCTTCGCACTGGTATAATCCACGAATGGTGCGTCCTCCGCCCATTTGTTAAATAGTTTGTCATTGTAATGATGTACCATGCACCAGTTCTCTTCCCAGGTGGGTTGATTGGTCCCCAAAAATCCATGGCCCATTTATCAAATGGCTGCAATGTTACCTGAGGTACTAACGACATCTCATCTCTCCTTGATGGTTTTCCAGTTCGTTGACATAAATTAGAACTCCTCGTATAGTCTGTGGCATCATTATGCAGAGTGGGCCACCAAATCCTTGTGCAAAGCACCTTTCTTGTAGTAGCTCATCCTCGATAGTGTCCACTGGCAACTCTTACATGGTCCTCTGTTAAAATCTTCCCTTTTTCATGCCGTAGGACACATCATTGCAAAATATCATCTGGTCCTATTTTATATAGCTAGCAAGCGACCAACTAGAAATCCGAGGCCTTCACCACCAACTGTTTCTTCTGACTCGCTGTGAAATCCTCCGGTGTGCTTCTTGTTGCTAGAAAATGAATTATTTGATAATAATAATAATCTTCCAAGTCGACTCTAAATAGTTGCGCATCTAGCAGTCCATCTTCAATATTTTTTGGCTCTTTGTCTGTCTCAATTCGGGATAAATGACCAGGGCCCGCATTTAAGCGAACCAGCTTCACATATCTCAAAATCAAACTCTTCAAAGAGAAGTAGCCAATGACATATCTTCCCCCACAACACAGGCTTATTGAATAGGTACCTCAAAGTAGAATGGTATGTAAACATCTTAAAATGTCTGCCCAATAGATAATGCCTAAAATTTTGTAGCTCATATACCATCTCTAGACCTTCTCTCTTTGTGGTTGTATAGTTCTTCGCTGTAGATGACATCTTTCGACTAGGAAAAGCAATAAGGTGATCTAGATCTCCTTCTCCTTGTTGCACAAGAACCACTCCTAGCGCAATAGATGATGCATCCACATGAACATGGAACTCCTTGTCCCAATCTAGAAAAACTAGTATTGGTGTAGAAGTCATCTTGGATTTCAGTGTGTTGAAACTCCCTTGAAACTCTTGACTCCATACAAATGATGCATTTTTCTTCAAGAAATTTTCCATCAGTGCTGTGATCACAGCATATCCGTGTACAAACTTTCGATAATATCCTGTGTTCCCCAATGTCGCTTTGAGCATATTTACATTTCTAGGCGGTGGCAAGATCAATATCAACACAATCTTCGTAGGGTAAACCAACAGTCATTGTTTGCAAATGATATGACCTAACAACATCCTGAAAGGTGTGCAAAAAATACACTTCTTATAATTTAGTGCGATATGATGTTGTTGACATCTTTCTAGCATCATCCGCAGGTTTTCCAAATGGTCTTTGATCAAACCATAAACTGTCCAGCCATTCATATAAACCTGCAAAAACGTTTGAATGAAATATTTGAATGCAGAGAAAACAACCCAAGAAAATATCGCAGGAACATTCTTCAATCCAAAAGGCATCACAGTGTACTAAAAACAACCCCATTCAGTAACAAATGTGGTTTTGTTTCGATATGCTTTTGTGATCCTTATCTAGTGATATCCAGAAAATCCATTTGTGAAGGAATACATCTCTTGATTGCCTACTCCTTCCAAAACTTCATCAGTAAATGGTGTCAGAAACTGATCATGCATATACACATCATTTAATTTTCTCAGGTCAACGCAAATCCAAACCTCACCCATTTTCTTGTCTTGGACAACCATCGAACTGATCCATCTTGATTCTTCAATTGGTTTAATTATACCACCATCCAACATCTGATCAAGCTCAACTTTTACCTTTTCCTTGTATCACAGATTCAGACGATACACGAACTGCCTTACTAGTTTTTATCAAGTTTCAATGGGATCTTCATCTCTCCTAAATCTCCCAGTATCCCCTTCATCTCAGGAAACTTCGTAGGAAAAAGACCTTGGAATTCATGCAACAAGTCTGTAATATTTGCCATCGTTTCTTCATCCAAGTTGTCTCTGACACTTGCAAACTTTGGGTTATCTTTTGTCCCAATGTTGACCTTCTTTATCTTCAGTGGTTGATTATGGGATCCGTCGGCACATCCAGTGCTGTGACATTCTGACTTCCTTTCATTTCCAGAATGTTGATATTCCATAGATCATCGTCATCTAGATCCCCTGAGAAATTATAACATTCCATCATCGATTGCATGTGGCAATGTAGATGTAGATCCATTGGATATGTGATTGACACCACCTTTAGGACAACATCAAAGATAAGCTGTAGTGCTTTGTGAACATCCATATTGGCATCTGTGAAATTGAAGGTGTGATTAAAGAAAATTGTCAGCTCCTCCCAAGTGGTGATCTCTCTGCGCAACTCAACGGATACATACCAAGATCATGGAATTTCATCCAATGTGTGGACAAAAGTATGGACCCACTCATCCTTGGGTCATGATTCCCACAAATTCTAACACTCAATCAAATGATCACTAGGACTATTCCATCCGTCGTATCTCCTAGCATGGTACACTTTGGTATCACTGAAGTGAACTATAATCAATTGTCGACACTATGACCATCCAGTGAGCGATTTCTTATGGGTATCCCACAAACATGTTGGGGTAGCCTTCAACGCTTCCTCCAACACCAAAAACCACTATGGTTCTGACACCTTATCTTCGAATTCAACAAGAAACTCATATATCTCAAGAAGTCCTTCATAAATTGGAAATTCAATGGTTTCGGTTGCGATGTGACATAATGACTACATAATCAAGCCGCACTTCCATAGTGACACTTCATGCAAGTGGTTCTGCCAGTTCTCTAAAGCATCTTCAGATTCAGAGGATGCAGAGCTAGCACTGCACCAACTAAGTTCCCCATTAGTAGTCGGATGTATATAATCTTCTAAAATATTATAAGCATGATCCCATCCTCTGACAACTTCATCTTTCACTGGCACAATATATCTTCTCCCTTCATTTGGATCCATTGGAGCGATGACTATGATGCATTGATTCTCAAATGTCATCATGGGCTTCTTAAAATTGATCACTACCATACTTTCATTGTCCCATCCGATCCTCGACAATGTGGGATAGGAGCCTCCACCATCAATGACTTTGATCATGTCGAAGTTAGTATAAGTCTTCATGCCTTCGACATCGACTACCATGTGTGACACATGCCCGATCGGTTGTACCTTGTCTTGATTATCCAATCGTAGTTGTACCAGAGACCAGCCCAATGTCAGCCTCCTCATATTTTGCCATGTCTGTTTTGTTAGAATATTCACATCTAATCCTAGATCTAGAATGGCTGAATCTACTTCATAGTCCCCAATTTGGACATTCATGCGCATTTCCTTCCCTGTATTTTTCTTATGCAAATAATTCACTGCGAAATCCTTTCATCCCTTGTCTAGTCGATGTAATAAATCCTCAATCTCGACAAGAGCATCAAGATCTCTCACCAATGACAAGCAACTCTCAAAAAAATAATGCAAGGTACCATGCTGTCGCGATGGTCCCGCCTCCAAAGTGGAATCAAAAGCAGTAGGCATTTCATACATAGGTAACTTACCAAAGTTTTTGCGCTTCAAAGAATGTGTCTTTCTCTGTGTTGACATAAAATTGGACTTTCTTCTTTCCAGATAACCGGGCTTCTAGAATCAGACTATCTTCTCCATTTTTCGCACATCCATGAGTGATGACAGCAACATCAAATTCCTACATTTTGGGCTCTGTCGAGATTGTCGCAACTGTCGGTCCTTGATTCTAGTTCAATGGTGGATTCATCGGTTGATTCTCCTTTTGAGTTGTATTCTGGTTTTGAATTGGAATTTGGTTATGAAATGGAATTTGGTTCTGGTTCTAACTCTGCAACTGGTTATGGACTTGATTCTAGCTTTGCAACTGGTGTTGATTATGCAACTAATTTTAGCACTATAACTGTGGAACATTTCCGGCCTACCCTCTCGCAATCACCTATGGACAGTTATCAACATTATGATCAATCACGGCACAATATGTGCATGTGTACTGTAACTATGGGAAATCTCTCTGATAATTTTTGAATACACCATAATTGTAGCATTGGACAGGTCCGTCTCGTCCGCCTCCTTGACCAAATCCTCCTCCTCGTCCTCAGAATCCTCCTTTTTGCTTGTACTATGGTTGAGAAAATTGTTGCTACAGGAGATTTGGATGCTGTGAAACATACTACACTAAATGAACATATTATGATTGCTATGGTGCCATCTTCATCTAATTATACTGTGGCTATGACGCAAACTGCTGTTGTGGCTATTGTATCTATTGTTGTGGTATAAACTGCATCTGCACTGGAGGTATGTACTATGGTTGAGGTGGTGGTTACACCACCTGCGGTTGCAAAGGCTGTACCGCCTGTTGATCCTCTCCCTTCACATAATATGAGTCATATGTTCTCTCCTAGAGTAGGTCATATGCGTGACAATATTTATCTTCATGCCTGACAAATCAACAAAATGAGCAGTATAGGTTTTTCGGATTTGTCACCATCTTCTACATGTATCCACATTCCTCATGTCGATTCCCATATACTTAACAAATGCAACACCATGATACACTACCACAACTTAAGGGGTTCAACTGCCCTTACAACATATAGTTTTGGAAATATGGGAAAATATCCTTGGTATGTCCATCTGCATAACATCGAGTGCACCAGATATCCTCGATTTTATACTTCCCCTTCTTAATGTCTTGTAACTGAAGTATCAAGTTTGCTAACTGCGTCTGAATTTGGTTCATATCAACTGCATTTAATCCAAGAGGTGAAGCTTCTTGCTTCATGGTGATCTCCTACATAAGTGGTAGTATGATATGGGTTAACAACGATGCAATGAACCATTCCTTATCCTTATTAGGATTATTAATCCTCCCTTGTCCAATTTGGTCATATGTCTAAATCATGAGTCATGTCTAAATCAGGAGTCCATCTAGTATATTTTTAGTCACTAGCACCATTGGGTCCACTTGGCCTAATTGGGGCACATGTTTCAGTTACTAAAGTGTTGGTAACACTAATTGAGGCCTACTTCCATTGATTGCACTTGCATGCATCAATTTAGGATCCTCCTAGGCCAATCCGTACAATTTAGGAGCCACTGGGAGTGCCAAAACCAACGAAGGTCAATTCAGTTGAGTTGGTGACTAGTCAAGCTAAGTTAGGAGTCAGTTACATTCAGTTCTAGTCCTCTACATTTAGTTAGCACTAGGTTTGCATGGTTGCATGCAGGAGGGGGGCATTTCTCACCTACCAAGTCGGTTAGCCTTAGTCAACACTGAATGTAACACTTGAGTTGTGTTTTAGAACTTCGATGAACTCCTGTTATGGTTTAGACAAGGTCAGTTAACTATTGAGTCCTCCGACAGTGATTTAGACAAGGTCTTAGTTACCTACAGTCAAGTAGAGTCTAATCAATTCGAATTTCCTCATGTGGATATTTAAGCCATTGTACTTCATTGTAATTACTATATAATTACTCTTTGATTAATGAAAAGCATTCACAATTGCAAGCCTTTTTTGCACTATTTCATTCTTCAATAACTGACTAAATTGTGTGATCTATCCTGTGAGTTGTGTGTTTGTCCACAGATCTATGTGCTCAATTTAATATGGTATTAGAGCCTCAGTGGACAAGACACCTCTCCTCCTCATTTCTCCAACTGGATCATTTTTTTTGAGCAAAATTGCTCCTTCTAGTACTGCACCAGAAGCAGAGAATTTACCACTTAATATCCCAAGTTAGGAAATTGTTGATCAATCTTGCTTGATCAAATATGCTGGGTGTGAAGGAAATTCCAAAAGTGTAGACTGTCGACCTTACTTTGTATGTTTGATTGTGTGACAGGTTATCAGCTCTTCTCACAACATTCACTACAAGCAGCCCTTTCTTCTGACTGCATTCGCTACATCAGCTCAGTCCTTCTTATTGCATTCAAAATGGTTCATCCAGTAGAGCCTCTCACTCCCTTCAACTATCACCAGTGGAAGGAAGACATGGAGGTACTGCTCCACACCAAGCAGCTCTTCAGACTCATAGAAGAAATAGAGGCAATGCCAACTTCATATCATGACAAAGAAAAGTACTGGAACAGACTTGATGAATCCCATGGACAGTTGTTTTCCTCATTTTCTCAAGATATTCGATTCCACATCCAAGGATTGAAGAATAATAAGGAGATTTGGGACAATATTTCCTCCTTAATTGATAAGCAGGATGAGATGAGGGTCCATCAGCTAGAAAATGATCTAATCACTCTTAATCCATCCATCTTCAAATCACTGAATGAATTATTCACAAAGTTCAAGAACTTGATATATCAGTTGAAGCAATGCAAAGTGGAGAAGGATGAAGATCAACTCATCCTTTCCATTCTCACAAAGCTCAATGCAGACTACTCAATCTTTGTATCAACCTTACAAACAGTAAGGATCACTACTCCAAATTGGAAGATGCCCACTCTTAATTCCTTCATTCAATCTCTCACTTCTTAGAATGATAAATTGATCCAAATGGGGATCATTCAATCTTCCAAAGATCAAGATTTGGTTGCAAGAGGAGATAAGGTAGCGAATGAAAAAGGGAAGCAAAGAGATGAGTCTCCTGTGAATAAAGAGTAGTCAAAAGAGTCTTCAGGTTCAAAGAGAAGCAAGAAGAATGGCAAACACAAGGTCCTCTACTCTTACTGTGGAAGGGGTTTTCATTGAAAAAGCTCCTGTATGAGAAGACAACTTGATTGAATGGATCTTCTTTTGAAGAAACATAACATTTATGCACTTGCTAGTGCAAGGAAGGATGACTCTAAAGAAGAAGATGAAGAATACCAAAGTAAAGGCCATGCATTGAAGGCTTGCTGCACATCAGCACATGTCTTCCTCATTGATTCTGGAGCTTCCAACCATATGGATGCATCCAAAAAGTCATTCTCTTCTTTTCATTCCTTTGATGGTCCTAGTATTCAGATGGGCAATAACAGTAAAGTCAAAACAAAAGGAAAGGGCTCTGTCAAGCTTGAACATGGAAGTCTCAAATATGTGCTATTTGTTCCCTCCCTAGCTTCAAACCTGTTATATGTCTACCAGATGACCCATACTGGATCTCCAAAGCGAGTGATATTTGGTCCTGAATCCATGGAGATCACCGATATCTCTACTGGGAACATCATAGTGAAGGGTGTTTAAAATCATACTTCAAAAGAATATGATTTCTCACATTTCATGCCTCCTTCAGAACCAGTGCACTCTCAGCAGTCACTTGCAAGGGAAGGTAAAATTATTGCATCTACTTTTTTTGCAGCTTCTACTAGTATTAAATATCCATCTTTATCAATTTATAAGATTGAGATTTAGGGTGACTTAGATAGAGATTCAGTCCCTACTTCCAAACTGGAAGCTAGGAAGATGACTGGAAACTCACTTGACACTCAGAAAGGAAAGACCCTTACGCTATGCCATGCAATATTACCTCCTTCAGAGAGATGCAATAGACTCCTTGTAAGATGCTATATGGAAAGGGCTCAGTCTCACTACATTCAGAAGAATGGATATGATCATACACCTCTTCATCCATCAGCAGACAAAGGTTACATTCCTCCTTCCTTCCATCATCGTTTTTGGAGAAAAAGGAGAAGTCTACATGCCAGGTCTCAGAATACCTATGCACAACACACCATGCATGCTGCTTCACTACCTCATAGAGATGAATATTGCAGAAACATATTTTCAAGTTTTTCAAACTTGAGACTTGATTCTACCTGTGTAGATAGAGGGGGGGATTTTTTCCCATGTGATTTTTTCCCCAGCTCCTTGTATTAAGCAACTACTTTATTTTACTTGATGTAATGGGTGACCTATGGTATTAGTTACCAGGGCCCACAGATTGTCCAAGTTAGCATTCAAGGGGAGTATTAGGATTATTAATCCTCTCNTCTAAATCAGGAGTCATGTCTAAATTGGGAGTCCATCTAGTCTATTTTTAGTCACTAGCACCATTGGGTCCACTTGGCCTAATTGGGGCACATGTTTCAATTAATAAAGTGTGGGGAAGACTAATTGAGGCCTACTGCCACTTATTGCACTTACATTCATTAGTTTAGGAGCCTCTTAGACCAATCCCTACAATTTAGGAGCCTCCTAAACCAATCCCTACAATTTAGGAGCCACTGGGAGTGCTGAAACCAACCAAGGTCAGTTCAGTTGAGTTGGTGACTAGTCAAGCTAAGTTAGGAGGCAGTTACATTCAGTTCTAGTCCTCTACATTCAGTTAGCGCTAGGTTTGCATGGCTGCATGCAGGAGGGGCGCATTTCTCACCTACCGCAGTCAGTTAGACTTAGTCAACACTGAATGTAACACTTGAGTTGTGTTTTAGAAATATGATGAAATCCAGTTATGGCTTAGACAAGGTTAGTTAACTACTGAGTCCTTCAATAGTGATTTAGACAAGGTCTTAGTTACCTACAGTCAAGTAGAGTCAAATCAATTCAAATTTCCTCATGTGGATTCGAAGTGCATGTGGCTATTTAAGCCATTGTACTTCATTGTAATTACTATCTAATTACTCTTTGATTAATGAAAAGCATTTACAGCTCCAAGCCATTTTTGCACTGTTTCATTCTTCAATAACTGAGTAAATTGTGTGATATATCCTGTGAGTTGTGTGTTTTTCCACAGATCTATGTGCTCAATTTAATAATCCTGAATGTCTCTCATCTCAAAATTGGATCTTTCCATGAGTGTCTTGAATATTTGATCAAAATCCCAAACAATCTCATCAGGATTCTGCTTAATTTCCTTCAGGTTTGTAATGTACTGCACTTCATACTTCGGTTTTCTGAATTCTTCAATAAGTCCTTTCTTGAATTCTTCCAGTGTCTTTGTTGGAGTTCCCGTAGGAACATGTACAAATTTCATGTATCAATCCAGTGCACGACCGCGTAGGGTCGTCACCAATTGGAACTTCTTAACATCATCACCCATGGCTTATCTTACAGTCCATACTGCTTCACATAGGAACCATCATTGTTCTGTATCCTTAGTCCCGTTCCAATGGAACAAGGGTAACTTCACCTCGTCATTGTCCATTCTTGGCCTTCTTCCTATAGATGTTGATCTATTGCTACTATTAGAGTGCTGCTGGAACATCAGACGATTTGATGTTGTGATTGTGTTTCTTCCTGATTGTGACATAGTGCACGGAGGTGTGGGTACATTGATGTTGGGTGTTGATATTACCCCTACCCTAGGCATAGTCTAGGTCTGGTCATCCTTGTCGTCACTTTGGGGTCACTTCATCCTGTGTGGTATTCTTTCTCTTTCTTGTGTTTTGATCGTAGTAGGACCTTCTCCTGTCCTCTTCCTCTTCTCGCACTGAAACCTTGCTCCTCCTCTTGTAATACCACTTTATTCCTCGGATTCCTTCTCAGTATCATTGTAACTTGCACCCATATACCCCATATCATTCCATTCATCTCCCCCCTTTCTTCGTTGTATCCACAACCCCCACACACCATATTTCTACTACTTGAGGTGCATCTTTAATATGCCTTTTTCACAGACAAGCATCTTAATTGACAATTGCAATGATAATAAGAACCTACCTCTTGATTCGTTGAGGAATTCCCTTTCTTCTTATTTGTAGTACTGAGTAGTGTCAACCGCAAACTTGGTGATATAGCCTTCTAATATGTTGTCCAACCAGACTTCAACATCCTGCGATGCTTTGTTGTCAGTTTCTTGCAACTCCTGGATCGATTCCTAGGTCTAGGACATTGGCTCACCTCCTTCAAAATTTTTCTTGCGATAGGTAATCATGTCAACCACTCATACAGGATGATTAGGAATTCATAGAAAAAGTACTCATGTGGACTGTTGTGTATGTATCCTTCCAACCACTTATCTGTAGTCAATCTGGGTTTCTAATTTCCTATCTCAGCAAATCCTCGTAGCTCCTAGTCGAACAAGTCTTGAATTTTTGGTCTTGTTAGATTCCACAACATGTCCTCCCTTCAGTCGCAACAAGGTCCCTTCAACGAAACAATTTTTTGGCACAAAACCAGCCAACAAAACCCAGTCGACAGGGGTTCCAACTCTGTCGAAATCCAAACCACCGTGATCTCCCTGAGCACCGGCCCAAATAGGTTTTACCCTGTCCAACAACACCCTCAGAGTGGATAAGGTCTCACCCAATATGTTTGAGGGAGAGCTGACGAAACCAAGTTTCTGCAGAATACGAAGGGATAGTGTGGCATTGAGATTAACAACTCAACACAGCATTAACAAATCTAATTACTTAAGCATTAACATGATCATTCATCAGTCCATTATAAATGCAGTAAACATCTTGATGCGCAAACATGTCTAGTAAAATAACATCATCTAAAGCAAGAAAACATCACATCATAGATTCATGTCTCACATTCACTTAACATTCATCATAAATTCGCAGAAAACAATAAAACAGTAAAACATAAAGACACAGTAATTCAGATCAACTTCCACCTTGTCATATTACTTTCACTAAAAAATCATAGGTCACAGATCAACTAATCTCTGTCAGATAGTGTGTATCCATATCTATTTAACACTTGCACTCTACATCTACTTATAGGCTTGCACCTTTACATTCAGGTTCCACTTATACAACTTCTAACTAATTCTTAACTAATTTTACAAATGATGACCAATATCAACAAAATATGGTCCAAAAGGTGACAAAAAATATAAAAAATACTCTAATCTTTGCTTTGCGCGCTAATCTTCCTCTTGGGCGGTGTCTTTTGAGCTTGCGCAACATCCGCAATGTTGTGCAACTAATGTATCCAAAACCCTTGCCAACACCCGAACACCAATTGGGAAGTGGTAACCATATTTTCTTTTCCTATGGAATAACACATGTTGTTGGGAGTGGGGGACACTTTCAATACCTGAGATAGGCACAAGGTTTTTTTAGCTCCTTGGGAGGGTGAGTGTCCAAGAGCTAACACTTTCACCCCTGGTGATTCAAGAACAGTGTAACTATTTATCATACCTTCACTATTTAGTAATTATTGATGCATGATGTACCTCATGAACTACTAGTTTTTTAAGGCCCTCAAAAAATACAACTTTTCACTAAACCTCGACTTGTTGGAAATAAGTTTGTTTGCTGCTTCCTTAGGGACATTTTAGTGGCGTGAACACTTTCATTTTCTATTGGAGTCTAGATTTACTTTATAATTGTTTGATTACATTTTGATATATTTTTTAATTCTAAAAACTCAAACGTCAAAGTGGCTTCTCTTTCGACCCTCCAATCATGGCATTAGCGAGGTGAGTCACCAAAACTTGAAGGCCCCGCTAAAACATGGAGACAGATACAAAAAAAAATTCACGAGAATGTGAAACTGAACCATTTTTAAATTCAGTTAATAATAATAGATAAGTTCAACATCAACCTAATCCTGAACCATCTACAAAAAGTATTGATAATCTTTCTCCATTTGAAATTGAAATGATAGAAATCCATACAACTAATCTTTCCAATCCACCTTTGAAGCTTTTAGACCTAGTGATACTTGTGGTAAATGAATAATCAGATAACATCAACCCTGTTTTTAGATATTCAAATAACATGCAAAATCCTACACTTAACCCTTTTTCTTCTTCAGAAGCTCTAGGAACCACACCAGTTCAACCCCAAATGGTGGATAGAGGAGTTAATACCTCCAATTCAACCCCAATGACAATCCCAATGGTTAATGTGCATGTTAAAAATCCAATTTCAACAAACACTTCAGTTCCAGTTGGTACAATTCCAGGTTCCAATCCTAGAAGTACATCCACTTCATATACATGTATCCCTACTGGAGGGTGTACCTTACCAAATATGGTTTTCCCATATGGTGGGGCTTATCAAGGTCAAAAATTACAAGGAGTTAATTTGAATCCTTTTGGTAAACCTAATGCTTGTCTAGGTTCCACTTCTAGAGGAAACTCTACACCTTGGAATGGTAATACTCCTAGTGGAGGAAATGGAACTTGGAATATGAATACCAATTGGATCAATCATCCGTAAATGAGTGGAAATGTCTTGGGTGGTTATCCTCCTACTAATCCTAGCAAAATGTATGGGGAAACCCTACACCCCCAATGACCACTATTCTAGGGGGAATTCCACCTATCAATCGTGTCTCAAACTTGAGTGGTATGGCTCTTGGGAGTAACCAATCTTTCAGGAACCTACCCCCATAGGGGAAGAATACACATTGGAATACTTCTCAATTACAAGGAAAATATCCTTGGAATGGTAAAATCCTAGGAAACTATCAACCTTGTTGGAGTCCACATCCACTAGGGGGTAATTCACCTTTCAATTCCATCCCGCAATGGAATGGACAAACTCTTGGGAATAACCAATGTGTTTTGGGTCCACCATTTCAAGGAGGAAATCCACCTTGAAACATAAATCAAGCCCCAGGTCAGTGGAACTATCAAGTTCCACCCACATACAAAACATCTATGAGGGAACCTATCAGATCACCATTTCTAGCCACATTGAATCTACGAGATTTATCCTGAACAACCAATGATCATGTTCTACATATGAATGGATGGTCAACCATACCAGCCAAACTTCCTTCAGACATACCCAAGTTTGATGGACGACTAGGGGATGATCCCCCAAATCACGTGATGACATTTCATTTATTTTTTTCATCCAATTCCCTAGTCGATGATAGTATTATGTTGATATTGTTTCAGCAGATGCTCATGAGAACCATTGTGAAATGGTACATTGAATTGCTGTATAATACATTCACATATTTTTCATCTTTAGCCATGGTATTTTTGACACATTTTCAATTACCTATCCACTATGAGACAGGTACTAAACTTTTGAATTCGCTTAGGAAATCCACTTCTACTCACATATATGATCATATACATGAGTGGAGGAGATGTTTAAGGATTATTAAAGAATAAATTCCAAATCAATTATTAGCAGATTGGTTTTTAAAATCACTATTTCCTACTCTTTCCAAATATGTACCTATGTTAGGAGCCATGACTGAAGAACAACTCATTCAAGGTGCCTAAGAAATGGATTTGATATATTCACAATCAGGCACACTTTATGATTTAATACCTCTTGTTGCGAGACTTGTGTTTGATCTAGCAAGGCCATCGAAAGGACCTCATACCGATGGTGTTATTGGTTATGTCAGTTAAATTGATCAACTTACCCAACAAATGGGACAAGTGTCAGTTAAACATTCTCAACCCACAGCTGGCCAGGAAAACCAACAACCTGTAGATCCTACCCAAACTTCAGAAATCCTCATAGTCCAAGATACATACCAAAAAGGAAAAAAGAAGAAACAAAAGAAAAATACAAATTCTAATGTTGGGATAGGATATGCCCCCAGAATGAATAATAAACCGGAAGGAAATCAAGAGAAGAAAAAAAAAATTATCCTTGCAAAATTTGTCAAGGAGACCATCCTACTCACCTTCATATGGATGACATTCATTAAATGTTATCTCAACCCAGTGGACCACAACAACATGTTGTTTTGACTCAACCTTTTCGACAACAACAAAAGATGGTTGTTGCAGCTCTGGTACCTGCGCAAGGGGGAAACAAAGAAAACCCCCCGCAAGGTGGAAATCCACCCATAGTTGAAATCTTTCGATTATATCATGAGGTTAATGTTAAAAGAAGGGCTCATTCCTATGACACACCACCTAGTATTTCAGACCCATCGGGATCAAAACTGAATGGTTCTATTACTATTGAGAAACCAATCATTGACATAGTGCCTCAACCCCCCAAAGGGGTTTTAATTAAATCAAAACATAATCCTAATGCGAGAGCAACTCAAAACTATAGTATAGTGGAAGATTTAGCTCAAGCACCTTGTGCCATGTCAGCCTTGGAGGTATTACAAAGTTTTCCAACTCAAAGAAAAGCACTATTGTCTTCCATTGAAATTGTCGATCAGAATGATACTAGTTCGATCACCTTTGACTTAGATCAATAAACAAGTAGGATTCCATCACATGTCTCTTTTCATATTAAAGTGCTATCACATGGGATGGATATTTCTTGAACTGTTATAGACGAAGGAGCCTCTACTTGTGTCATGTATTTAGGATGTTGGAAAGGCTTAGGATCACCCACTTTAAAACCATCCCACATAATACTTAAAGAATTTGATGGACACTCGTTCCCACCTCATGGACTCATTATGGCTTTCCCAATTGAATTGGGAGGAAAAATAATTCAAGTTGATGTTGAGGTAGTGGATGCACCCATAGATTACAATCTACTATTGGGATGTAGTTTGATACATGCAATGATGGAAGTAGTATCTTCGGTATTCCAAGTAATTCGGTTCCCCCATCAAGAGAAGATCATTACGATCAATCATTTAGATTACCGCAAACTGAAACCAATATCCACTCAAATGTACCTTTTGTGGAGAATTCAAAAATAATGATTCAAGATGTGGGAGTTGGAATGTTCAAAGGCTCTTCCCTCATGGGAACCTTCACAACCCCACCCCCAACATTTACCCCTCAAACTACTCCATTTTTCACCATCACATTATAAGTTCACTTTCCAATAATCGTTTTTACTGAATCCAATACGACGATGGATTCCACTTCATTAGATATAACTATGGTAGAGGATATCTAGGTTCAAACTAGTGAAGGAAAGGAAATACATTTAGAATATCTTGATGAAACTAAGAGTAGTACATCGTTGTCTGCTATAGATATGCCATATCAAGCAGTTCAAAATTCTTCCACAGACTCAAATCAAAATCCTTCTCCATTGGAGGAATATGATCCGTATAAATCACCCGTATGGGCTATCATTACTCCCAAAAGTTATGACATCTTAGATCAAACCTTTTCATCTGATGAAGCTATCATGAAGGTCATGAATACATTAGAACGACCATGGGAAGACATGCATCACCGATCATCATTTCTTTCTAAACTGGATTCATTAGAGGTTAAACCTGGAATTTTTTACCTTGATGATGATATGGAAATGTATCAATGCCTTGTCCAAACACATAATTGCTTTCAGAAGGAATTTTGACAAACAATTCAAAAACCATTCCTATCAATATATCCCTTAAGCCTGACATCATCGAGAATATCAATATAGGTGCCAATTGCTCTCCAGAGGAAATCATACAATATACTGCTCTATTCAAGGAGTTTCATGACGTTTTCTCTTAATCATATGAAGAAATGTTCGGCATCTATCCTAGCATTGTCGAACATGAAATAAAAACCTATCCAAATGTAAAACATGTACGACAAAAATTGCTTCCATTAAATTCTAATAAATATGCTGCCATCAAGCGGAAGTGGAAAAGTTGTTGAAAATTGGCTTCATTTAACCATTGACTTAGTGGGTATCCAATATTGTTCTAATTAATAAAAAAACAAGGGAAAATCTGGGTATGTATTGACTTTAGGGATTTAAATTTGGATTTCCCCAAAGATAATTATCCCACACTCTTCATTGATCAGAATATATATGAGTGTGCTGGTAACAAAATCTTTTCATTTGTGTATGGACTCCATTGTTACAACCAAATTCAAATTAAGAAATAATACCAATACAAATGACTATCATTTTCCTATGGGTCACTTTTGTGTATCGAAAAATTCCTTTTCCCCTTAGAAACGTCGTGGAAAATTTTCAAAGAGCCATGTCATATGCTTTTAATGATATTAAGAAAATTGTTGAGGTTTATATCGATGACTTGACAACCAAATCTAGGAGAAGAGATGAACATTGTGCACATTTACGTGTTGTTTTCCTTCGATGTCGACAGTATAACATTAGAATGAATCCACATAAATTCATATTTTGTGTGGATTTGGGGAGATTACCTGGTTTCATTGTATCCAAGGATGGGATACCCATATATCCCCTTAAGGTTGAGGAAATATTTTAGTTTCCCTCCCTGAAAACAATTAGACAACTTCAAAGCCTATAAGGAAAATAACCATTCTTGAGAATATTTATTGCTAATTATGATCAAAATTTATAAAGGTTTCATGTGTCTCTTAAAAAAATATGTGTTGTTCATATGGGATGAAAAAACTCAATGTTATTTTGATGCAGTGAAACAAGCCCTTGTGTCAACCCCGGTGCTTAGTCCCCCGGACTATACCAGATATTTTTTGCTATATTTAGTAGAAACCCAATCCACTTTAGGGATGGTTTTGGTCCAAGAGGATGATTCATATTGGGAACATGTCATATATTATCTTAGTAAGGGCCTTTCTTACCCTGAATTTAGATATTCCCAGGTGGAGAAGCTAGCCCTGGAAGAAGTTCATGTTTTCCAAAGACTTAGACATTATATATTTCCAAGAAAAAACAACTATAGTGGTTGAATGAGCCCCATGAGACACATTTTGTCTCATCTAATAATTGAGGGAAAGTATTCAAAATGGATAGTATTTTTTCAAGAATTTGATCTCGAATTCGTGAACGCTAAAGCCAAGAAGTCTTTAACATTTATTGAACTAGTGTCTGAGTTACTCGACAATAAAGAGGAAACAATAGAAGAAGAGTCTTGGGAAGATGAACATTTATTTCTCATTTCCACTATTGATCCTTGTTATGGAACATTAATTACATATCTCCAAACCCAAAGGATCAATGCTCAATTTTCTAACATTGAATGGCGTTGCATCTGATACAAGGCACAAAGATACCTCATTATTGGGGATAGTTTATACCGTAGAGGAATAGACTTAATTCTTAGACATTGTTTAGTTCATGAAGAAGATGAGAAAGTTTTGAATGATTGCTATGCAGGAGCATGTGGTGGTCATCTTTTTGGATGGGAAACTTCCCAAAACATATTGCATGCAGGGTACTTTTGTCCCACAATATTTAAAGATTACATTAATGCCATTAAAAAGTGTCATCCTTTCCAGATCTATACAAGAAGATGTCTGCACATCTTGCTCTATTAGACCCTGTAGTAACCGTGGGTCCATTTTCAAAATAGGCCATTTATTACATGAAAATCAATCCACCTTCATCTAATGGAAACCCCTATATCATAGTAGTAATAGAGTAATTTACAAAGTAGGATGAGGCAATGCCTACATTCGACAACACGACAAAAACTGTAGCATATTTTTTATTCAATCATGTGATAACTAGGTTTAGTTTACCTAAAGAGATCATCATAGATAATGGTAGCCATTTTAGGAATTCCTTTATGGATGAAATTATGACCACGTTAGGATTATGACAGGATTTTTCCTCACCATATTATCCCCATTGCAATGGTCAAGTAGAAGCCATCAACAAGGTTTTGAAGACCATGTTGCAGTGAACAGTTAATAAGAAAAAAACTAACTGGCATATGATGTTGTTCTTTGCTCCTTGGGCTTACCCTACCTCAGCTAAAACAACGACATGTTTCAATCCTTTCCAGTTGGTTTATGGAGAAGAAGTTGTGTTGCTGATTGAATGTGAGATCACATCATTAAAACTATCTATATAACTCTTACCTAACACTTCTAAAGAAGAAGAATGACTCCTCCACCTTCATTCTCTTGATGAAACTAGAAGAGAGGCCTACTTAAACATATAAGCACTCAAGAAAAGAGTCAAATCCCAATATGATAAAGCATCCCATTCTCAAGTCTTTTCAGAAGGAAATTTGGTTTTGGTTTATGACCAAGACAATGCTAAAATATGAAAAGGGAAATTTGTACCTAAATGGTTTGGCCCACTTGTCGTCAAAACAGTGTTAAAATGAGGTGCATATGAGTTAGCCAATTATGATGGGGAACCCTTGTCAAAGATCATAAATGGTCTCTATCTGAAGAAATAAATTGCCTAGGCACTGAGGCCTCAAATTTTTTTGTTGTATTATGTTATATTTTATGTAAAAAAATTTTATACAATAGTTATTTTTTGCACACATGTATCTTTATTGGTAGCTGTACTTGGCAGATGTCATTGTAAACTTTCAACTATTTGGAATATGTGGATGGCGCCAGCCGTGGCTCTCAGAACATTTCCTCTACTGCATGGGTAATATTTACACCTGACAATCAAGTCCTTAGTTCGGGAGGCTCTTTCCTTGGACCCACGACCAATATATTGTAGAGTATAGCACAACCATTAAGCTTCTAGTCGATGCTATCAGCCTTGGAATCCAATGAATTACTATTAAATTGGACTCAGAATTTGTTGTATCTCAGTTAAATGGTTAGTATTAGGTTCGTGATCCTATACTATTTAGAAAGTTTCTACAAGTTCGTCTTCTAGAACGTCATTTTGAATTCATTCAATATATTCATGTTCCTAGAAGTTCAAATAGTCTAGCTGATTCCTTAGCTAACTACATACTTGATTTGCATCTTTGTCATACATCATTTCGATAAAGAAAGCATGTATATTGAATGGATGGCATTATACTTGAACAAATATTTCAAATCATAAGTAAAATTTGAAGTAACATTCCTTTGTATAGAGTAAAACTGATTACATCATTTGTTAGCACTCATAATCGCACCCAAGGTTGGGGAAGGTGAACCATGAGGTAATAGCAGAACCACTTTAAGGAAGGGATTTGGCTTCTCAGTTTCTAGAAAGGGATCTCTCATAGATATATAACAAGGCTAGATACAAACATGAAATGAAATTCAGATATTGTTGTGGTTGAAACAGGGTAAGGGTACATTGGGCTATAAAGTCACAATTATCAAGAAACATAGAGCAGTTTGCATGGGAAATTTCTGCAAAATAAATATAATACTTTGATTACGGTCAATATGTTTTTGGTTTGGTGGAAATTAAGAAAAGACGACAGTCCATTAACACAGAGCACCAACTAGATGAATTATGCATTAACTTGTGTAGAAATGATTTGTGAATATCTAAAACGATAGAAATAGCTTAACCAAGATGAATTCTAAAAAATATCACACACTTGTCTCAGATATGAAAGAAAACATAATGGAGAGATTAACAAGAAGCACATGCACATAAAGAAGAGAAAATACCAGAATGTAACTGAGAAATATACATGAATTTCTGCATTAAAAAACCATCATTTGGCCTTGAAATTTTATCAAAACTTATCTCAAAACTACATAACACAAAATTCTCATGGGTATCAACCCTTTCATCCTCTATTGAGGGTATACTCATAGTGTCTTAGAACCCTGAGACCAACCTATAAATAGGGTCAAAATTAGTTACAAATTAAGAAATAGACTTCCAACAAACTCTAACGTGGCACATTTTCTACGATCTTCATAAAACAAAAAATAATGGGGGTGACACGCATGCTGGATTTGAAACTGTAATGCCTCTTTAGGATTCTGGCTCACTTGAATATTTTACAGTTGTCCCATTGATCCTCATCATGATTAGGCATGTCTTTATTGGTGCAACTTGTATTTACTTTTCCTGTAATTTTCAACTATCTTCCATTGATCAGCAGCTGGAAGATCTAGACTGATCATCTCCTTAGCCAATACCTTGAACTCCATGTTTTCTGGATAAGAGAAATATGGTAATTTGGAACATGTAGCTTTAAATTCAAACAACATTTCAAAGTCTCTAGACAATTTTTCAATCACATTTTTTTCTGACAAGGATTGTTGCTGCATATCATCAAACTATCTTTGATCTAGTATGCAATTGATTAATTTGTCATTATACTCTTTCTGAGACAACATTTCTCCTTTATGTTCCCAAAAGAAAGGAAGCCCTCTTTTGAATAAAGGATTAAAAATTTGAACGAATTCCTTAATTTGATTATGCATAACATCATTTTTTGCTTGAACTGTTTCTAAATGATGATATTTATTCACTACTCTTCTTTCTCATGTGATAACCAAAACTCTATCCTGGCTATTTTCTTTCCTTAGTTTTTCTTCTATCAAATTGTTTGAAAAACTAACTGCATTATTAGCTATGTCCATGGGTTTTTTGTTAAAGACCTGATTTACCATTAGGACATTTTGTCTAGCTGCTAGTGTAACAATCTCTTTGTCAAGAATAAAATCCAAATAGGGCCTGAGCTTGGATGCTTCTACTATCAGTACATCCCAGATAAGATGCTTTTTTGCTTCTAAGGTTGAATGCCCTGAATTTTTTTTTCCAATTTGTTATTCTTTTCTACCAGCTCCTTACACTTGTATTCCAATGATTTTCTTTCCTTTTCTCTTTGTTTAGCTATGTCTTCCAAATTTTTATTTTGGTTCTTTAAACTAGTGATTTCTAACTCATTAAGACTCACTTAATACATATTTTGGGAAAGGGAATCTGTACCAGATTGTATAGAAGATGAAATAACTTGCACTTATTGATCCTTATTCTTTTCCTTTAGTTCTTTTAGTTCATTTGGTTTCAAAATCCTTTTTCTTTTCATCCCAAAGTCCTGCATCTTTCTCCCATTGTTTTTCGTTTTCTTCAAATTTCAGCAATCTTGCCTTACAATCAATCTATGTAGCATTCAAAGATTATTTTTCTTTTTCAAATTTTGTCTGCTCAGAGTTATGTATGAGCTGAGTAGATGGGATATTTAGCTTCCTTTGTAACAATTGAATTGCATTTTCTTTTAACAATATCTGTGTGGAATCTCCCTTATCATCCTAAATTTTAGCCACCAATAATTCCACCTTAATCTTTTTTATCTGCATTTGGTGGGCCTTATTATCCACCTTCTCCTTCCTAAGAAAATATTCAACTCTTTTCTTGCTATATTGTAACTTAGATACCTGCAATATGTCTCGTAACAAATCATTATAAATGATATCACCTGTTTCTCAGTGTAAATGGATCATATCAGTAGTAGGAATCTTTTTCAAATTCATCCTCAATTCACCCACTTTATTTCTTGTAGTCACAGCTAAATTCAATGTGTATTTATCCCGATTTATAATAGTCACCAGGGATACATCTTGACTAGACAATTTTCTCACTTCATTGTACAACTTCAATTTTTCATTAAGATTTTTTTCACGCACATCTTTATATCTGTCTATCAATTTAGTCTTGGATTGTACTTATTTGTAACTCCTTCAGGAATTTTATCAAAGGTATATTCCTAGATTTCAAAGGTTGGGACTTTTATCTTCATCTGTTTCTTTTTTCCTTTAGCCTTTGCAACATGTACAGGTTTTCCTGGATTTTCATTCTTTTGTTTCTTTGTCGTTCTGGAAACATCTTCCTCATCTATGTCCATGGCTTCTGAGAGGTCTCTCTTATTCAGTTTTTTAGAAAAACTGGCCAATGAAGTGATATGAGTAGCTACAACAACAATACTAGAAAGATCTTGCTGAGGAGGAGAGCTCCCCGGTGCAGATGAAAGTGAATATTCTTGCATATCCTCACCATTATTAACATTCTTGGGATAATCCATCCAATTTTCTCCCTTTGATAGTCCTGCCACCTCAGAATGATCAAATAGTTTATTTTTATTTGCTTGTTTCCTATCTGAGATGACATGGTGAGGGTCATAATTAACTGCATCCTCCATTGAAAATCCCATCTCTCTAAGAATTATTTCAATCATTGATAGGGATGATTTATTTTTAATGGTAAGAGGACCAACTGTCCATGGAAATTTGATTCTTGGAGGCTTCTTATAGCTGAAGAAATGCTCATCTTCAACTATTATCCTTTTTCCAATCAATTCCAAGGAAAACACTCTTAGTGTCAAAATATTTGGCAGGACATAGGGTTGATGAGTAAACCCATATACCTAATCACTGTATTATGTTCCAAAAGGAACCAATACCCTACTCTTCTTTTAGGTGACAACTACAATAATTCCTTCATTTCTGGGAGTACTCTAGGTAGTTTTTTCTTGAAAGAAAACATGATCTACTAGTTCCATAAGAAAAATCATAAACTTACAATAATATTTACTCATTTCATTTGTTATAACCATCTCTGTGAGTTGTAGGTCATCTTCATTGAATGATAAAAACATCCTCATCAGAAAATATTGAAACATAAAAGTTCTTGTCCTATGGAAGTTTATTAGCTGAGAAAGGATGTTCTTAGCTAAAACCTCATCAAATTCAAGACACAATGATTGCATGGATTGATTCAATTGCTCAAATTCTACTTGACCGGTGCTAAGGGTGAATATTAGGCTCAAAAAGGGTTATGTGATGAATTTATTCGTATCCATACCAAAAAACTAACTTTCCAAGGTTATCAGAGACTAGATCTATTCATTAAATAGGTTGCAATCGATGGGAAAAGGGTGATTTAGCAATTGAATTTCAAGTTTTGAGCAGGTTTTGAGGAAAGATTCTTTTTGTTTGACTAACGACTCTCAGAAAAACTGGAGTAGGTTTTCTTCTTTGTATTCTTTAGAACTTTGGGAAAAATTAGCAGGGATTAGCAGAGTGTTTTGGATGACAAGGGAATTTACTGGACACAAAATATTAGACCTAGATGCATCCATTATTACCCCCTCGGAAGGAGAGTAGTTACTGTTGCACCACTCAACAAACTCTGGGCAATTAGGGGTTTGTTCAATAGAAAAATAAAAGAAATATGAACTGAATACTCCATGAGTATCAATTCCCTCATATTTTAGGAGTTTCAATTTGTTTTTGGTGGTTTATACATTATCATTTAGTAGGATAGTATTGAAGATTTCATAATCTTTATCCTCTAGGGCTTATTCAACATTCTAGCACTCGAGACTTTGAACTTCTAAATATTCCATTTCACCCATGAAATACTAGTTCAATAAGAGAAGGTAACCTACCAGGTGTTAGAATAATCAACCCATAGTTAGCTACCTTAGACATTAATTATCTCCATTTTTGTCTTATTTTCCTAGTTTCCATATTCCACTCTATGCAAGTTGTCCTCCACCTGTCCTAGATGGTCAAACTTGCTAAAAATGAGTCATGGAGCACTTGGGAAACCTATTGAAATCGTTTCTGCTTTATTCCTAGCCTTCCTAGCACATATCTGCTTTTTGCTGCTTTATTGCTGCTTTTACTGAGTTTTAAGGCAATTGGGAAAGTTTGACTAGGTGAAGTAAACTTGTTTTTTGTTCCCATCATACTCCACTCTTTTCTCCTAATAAAAGCATGTATGAGTTGTACTTCCATCACCTATTAGCCTCCCTAATTTATTTTTCCAATTCGTGAGCTCTAGATAGATTTGGAAGTTTCTTTATGCACCTATGGGGGATTTGCTTAGTTTTAGTAAGCCTGCTTTTGACCAATTCGAATGGCATCCCAATGAATTTGAATCTATCATGTAATTATTTATTGTGGTATCCTATGAATTCATAATTTTTTCTATTGTACACTTATTCAATACATATTAGTGTTCTGCTCCATATTCAGTCTCCTTTGTGTGTAATTTGCATGTGTAATTGGCAATTTTTGTGAGTGTAATTGTTCTAACACCTGGGTTCAATTTCCACATGGCATAAAAGAATTTTTATATAGATTTATCTCCTTCCATATTGTTATTTTAGGTTTGACATCATTGATTGGGAGCATTCTGTTGATTGAAGGGACAATTTCTGAGCTATGGATCAATCTGAGAAGATCAGCTTGACTCCATTTAATTTATTTGAATGGAAAGCAGAGATGGAGATATTTTTGAGAGTGAAAGGCCTCTATAGAGTGACTATGGAAATACAAGTAGATCCCAATGCACCTGTAGAGAAAATTAAATGGCACAATAGGAGGGATGAGGCATATGGTCTCTTGTGTCTGAGCATATCCAGAGACCTCCTTTTCCATATTGATGGATTGACATCACCAAATGAATTATGGGAGAAGCTTGTTGAGATTTTTGGTAAAATAGATGAGATGAGAGGACATCAAATTGATAATGAATTGATCTCCTTGAGTCCCAGTAGCTTTGAATCCCTGCAACTCTACTTTTCCAAGTTTAAAGCCCTTGTTTTGCAGCTAAAACAGTGTGGAATTGAAAAGGAGGATAAACTAGTTTTGGCCATACTCTTGAAGTTTGGCCCTAACTATTCAGTGTTTTTTTCAACCTTCCATGCCACCAAGTTGACAGCTCGAGCCTGGAAGATGCCTAAACTTACAGAGTTCATGGAATCTCTCACACAAGAACAAGATAAACTGGTGATGATGGGCACCATAAAACCTTCCAAAGACCAAGCTCTAGTTGCTGGAGATTCGAGGGTGGATTCAAAAGGCAAGAAGAAAGCTAAGAAGCCACCTGAGAAAAAGAGAGATAAGAACAAGTCTCAAGAGGGGGCCCAAGGTTCCAAGAAGAACCCCCAAAAGAAGAAGAACAAAGGAGAAATGAGCAAGTCCGCATACTGCAGTAAGGGCAATCATCTTGAAAGATCCTACATGAAGAAGCAAATTGACATGTTGACCCAACTCCTAGAGAAGAATGGCATCTCCCTTCCTGATATCTCAAAGAAGAGGGAAGGATGATCAAATTCATAAGACAAAGAGAGAGTTCATGCATTGGTTGCTGGCACATCAAGCTCACCTAGTTTCATCATTGATTCTGGAGCTTCAAGACATATGGTTTCGACCAAGGAGGCATTCACCTCACTTGACATGTCGAGAGGTCCACCAATAGTACTGGGAGATGACTCTCTCACTGAAAGTTTGGGCAAAGGGAGGATTGATCTTGACCTTGGTAAGTTCAACAATGTATTGTATGTTCTAGGTCTTGCCTCTAACCTCTTATTAGTGTATCATATGACCCACACAGGGTCTCTAAAGAAGGTCATATTCTCCCCTGATGAAGTTGAGATCACAGAGATCTCAAGTGGTAAATTCATTGCAAAAGGAGTTGCAAATGACACTTCAAAGGTATACATGTTTTCACATTTTCTACCCTACTCAAACCCCTCTGCTCTTATGATTCATGCTAATGAGGCAAGCAAGCTTTGGCATGAAATATTTGTCCATCTTAACTATAAGTATCTTTCTGATCTTAGTGAAAAATAAATGGTCATAGGGTTACCAAAGATTAAGTTTTCCAAAGGAGTTTGTTAAGGTTGCATCTTAGGAAAACACCCAGAGCATAAATTTGAGAAAGCTAGTCATGAGAGAACCTCTGCACCTCTTGAGTTGATCCACAGTGATGTTGCTGGCCCATTTCCTCATATGTCAATGAGTCAAGCCAAATATGCATTGACATTCATAGATGACTTTTCCAGGTTTTGCTGGGTTTACTTCCTGAAACACAAGTTTGAAGTTTTTGGCCTCTTCAAAGTCTTTAAGGCTTTGGTTGAAAACCATTATGGGAGGAAACTCAAGGTCCTCAGATCTGACAATGGTGGTGAGTATTTCAAGTCTAAGTTCATTCAATATTGTGCATATGCAGGTATTCAAATGCAACATTCTATCCCTTACACACCATAGCAAAATGGTGTTGCTGAGAGGAAGAACAAATCACTGGAAGAGATGGCAACCTGGACGATGGAGGCTAAGACTTTACCACCAAAGTTTTGGGCCAAAGCTATAAAATATGCAGCCTATATCCATAATAGGGTTCCTCATAAACATCTTGATGGTATGACTCCTTTCGAAGCATGGAGTGGGCACAAGCCAAATGTGACGCATTTCCAGATTTTTGGCTCAAGGGCTTGGGCTAGAATTCCAACAAAAAAGAGGAAGGATTTGCAGCCCCAAAGCCAAGAGTGTCTATTTGTTGGGAAATTTGAATATTCAAAAGGGTACAAGCTAATAAATTTGAGCACCAACAAAGCCTTCATTGAAAGGAGTGTTCAGTTCCAAGAAGAGCCTTTAGCAGAAGTTGAAGTTGGAGAGTCTTCTTCACCATTAGAACCATTGAATGTAAGTGAAGAGATAAGTGATTTTTATGATTCTGATATGTCTGATAATGATGATTTAACTTCATATCCTAATATTCCTACAAGACCAAAATGGGCAGCAAAGACCATTAATGCAGCTAGGGAACTAGATGAAAATCCTAGTGATTCTAGGAGGACTAGATCTCAATTTGAGAGTGCCCTGTGTATGAAAGACCCCTTGTTTGTAGAGAAATGCTATCTGATGGTTGAATAATACCCATATAAATATGAATATGCAGCACATGATCCAAGATGGCAAACATCCATGAAGAAAGAATTCAGCTCACTCCAGAAGAACAACACTTGGGAGCTGGTTGATCTTCCCCCAGAGAGGAAGCTAGTTCAATGTAAGTGGGTTTTCAAAACCAAGTTTTCTACTGATGGTTCACCTTTGAAATATAAGGAAATATTGGTAGCCAAGGGCTACTCACAGGTACATGGCATAGACTACAATAAGACATTTGCACCAGTGGCAAAGATGGACTCCATTAGGCTAGCCTTAGCCATTGCAACTTCGAAGCAGTGGGAGGTACATCACATGGATGTGAAGTGTGCTTTCCTGAATGGAGATAGTACTGAATATATTTACATGTATCAGCCTCAAGGATTTTTTACTAATCCATCTCTTGTGTACAGGCTAAAGAAATCATTGTATGGGATTAAGCAAGCCCCCGGGGCTTGGCATGCCAAGATTGATGGCTTTCTGCTATCATTGAATTTTGTTCGATTCAAGTATGATCCTAATGTTTATTTGAAGCTGATTCATGGTTCTTTAATGATTATTTTCTTGTATTTAGATGACCTTCCCATTACAAGAAGCTCAAAGGATGAAATTTCCTCCTTGAAGGATGCAATGAACCATGCATTTTCTATGACTGATTTGGGGTTATTGAGCCAATTCTTGGGTCTCGAGATTGCTCAAACCAAACATGGAATAAAAGTACATCAGTCCAAGTATGTTTTGGATTTTCTGAACAAGTTCAACATGAAATATTGCAAGCCAAGAAATACTCCCTTCCTTTCAGGAGTTAAGCTTGAAGAAGCATATTCTTCACCTATGGTAAATAATACACTGTATAGGCAACTGATTGGGTGTTTGCTGTAGCTTACAAATACACGACCTGATATTTATTATGCAGTAAGTGTGGCTTCAAGATACATGGATCAGCCTCATGAGATCCATTGGAGAGCAGCCAAAAGGATCCTTAACTTTGTTCAGGGAACAAGGACTCATGGGATCTTCTACAAAGATAAATCTGATCTTGATTTGATTGGGTTTGCTGACAGTGATTGGGCAGGTGACAACACAGATCAAAAGTGAACATCAGGATATGTGTTCATGCTTGCTAAAGGACCAATCAGCTGGTCAAGAAAGAAACAAAGTGCCACTGCACTCTCATCTATAGAAGCAGAGTACAGAGGTGTTGTAAATGCAACAACTCAATGTTTATGGTTGCAGGGGTTACTTGGTGAGCGTGGCTTCGAATCAGAATACTCAACTACTATCTATTGTGATAATCAGAGTACCATTCAAATATGCAATGATCAATTTCAGAGACAAAGAACCAAACTCATTGAGATCCACATGCACTGCATCAGACAACTTGTGCATGATGGCACAATTCACCTACTCTTCTGTTCATCTTCAAAACAAGTAGCAGACATCTTCACCAAAGTTTTTTGTGAGAATAATTTTAGCAATATCAAATCACTACTGGTGATTGCTGATCATGCTATGAAGCATGATTGATGATAAGATTTTCAAATTTTGTTTTACTGTCGATGTTTAAGGGAGGATTTTTCCCACTGGGTTTTTGTCTCTTTCCTTGGTTAAATGGACATGCAGTATGTAAAGGGTGACTATGCCTTGTTTCTAGGCCCTATTATTTTCTGATATTTTACTCATAAGTCAGGCTTAAGGGGGGGTTTTAGAATAATCAATCCATAGTTAGCTACCTTAGACATTAATTATCTCCATTTTTGTCTTATTTGCCTAGTTTCCATATTCCACTCTATGCAAGTTGTCCTCCACATGTCTTAGATGGTCAAAATTGATAAAACTAAGTCATGGAGTGCTTGGAAAACCTCTTAGAATCATTTATGCTCTATTCCTGGCATTCCTAGCACATATCTGCTTTTTCTGCTTTATTGCTGCTTTTACTGAGTTTTAAGGCAATTGGGAAAGTTTGACTAGGTGAAGTTAACTTGCTTTTTGTTTCCATCATCCTCCACTCTTTTCTCCTAATAAAAGCATGTATGAATTGTCCTTCCATCACCTATTAGCCTCCCTAATTGATTTTTCCAATTCGTGAGCTCCTAGACAGATTTGGAAGTTGCTTTATGCACCTATGGGGGATTTGCTTAGTTTTAGTAAGCCTGCTTTTGACCAATTCGAATGGAATCCCAATTCATTCAAATATCTCATGTAATTATTTATTGTGGCAGCCTATGACTTCAGAAGGTTGGATATTGTACACTTATTCAATACAGATTAGTGTTCTACTCCATATTCAATCTCCTTTGTGTGTAATTTGCATGTGTAATTGGCAATTTTTGTGAGTGTAATTGTTCTAACACTTCGGTTCAATTTACACACCAGGTCAGCTGACAAATTGTTGAAATTTTTTCCATGGTGCACCTTTCACACGGTCTGAATTCTCATTTTCCAATTCTCCAGGAAAAAAAATAGTTTGAATCCACGTGCTTGTCCTTATATTACCTTATTCTCCATATAGACTGTGCATATTTTCCATTGAACTTTAATATCACCCATATATATATTGTTCTTCATTTGTAGCCCTTGATTCTTGATCATTGGTTTAACACACTATCTTACTCCCGTTTATTTCACTCCTCTTAACTCTTCATGCAACTTTGAAAACCGGAACAAACCTCCATTATTGATCGGTATCCCTTTCCAATCTAAGCCATCCATTTTGATTTATTTTAAGCCTCAATTTTTAGTGGCACAATCTTTGCTATTTTCCTTACAACTCCTATGCCTAGATTGATTTATGTTCATAGATCCATTTTGACCTATGTCTACACCTTAGATCACCATTTGCATTTACACTTTCCGTAGTTACACCAAAATTTCCTTTTTCACAGCTTCGATGAGAGAAATTATTTTTAGCTGTGGATCTACATTTAACTTTCATCTGGACCGTCAAAATATGTGTCCCATATTCAATTCCGTAGATCTCGACCCCGAATTTTCTCCGTGCAAATTCAACTAGCAGAATCCTTCTCATCCCTTGATCAAAAGTATCTTTAATCTTCATCGTTCAAGTTTAACGGACCTACCATATTCCACAAATTTCAAGAGTGAGTTTCTCTACACATGTTCAATCAACGAAATATTTTTCCACCATATATCTCTCCCCAACTGGATCTCCATCATTGAAACATGCCCCCGCTTTAACCCATTCCACATATTTGACATGTTAGTTTCCATGAGCACTTTAGATCAATAGAATTCACCTCTACCACTGATCTAAACCTCCTTCAACCTTGGCCCTTGAAACATGCAGTTGTTTTATCCTATTCCACAAATACAAAAAGTGATCTTCGCCGTGCAAGTTAGGTTTGCAAAATAGATTTCCTCCATTGATCTGATTTAACCATTGATGATCACCATTGAAATACAAGCCCCTTTACACCATTTTTCTGATTTAAACATTTTATTTCTCCTTGCACATAGAAACAATGAAATGGTTCACAACCATAGATCTACTTATTTCTCTTCATCCAATGGACTTTGGTATCTGCAAGTTAAAATGTTCCCGCTTATGCCAAAATTATTAAACATGTTCACATAAGCCTTTCATTTCCAGTCAATATACAACTTGGAACATATTTTATTATTCCCATACATTTTCAAAGCTAAAACACTAGAATTATTTGGTTATTATTTAATCTCAGCTTAGAAATGGCCCTTGAAATACTTGCAGAAAATTCTTAATATCCTCCATGATCATATGATATAAAAATTTTACCGACCTTATTCCTCATCTTACTATGTTATACTTCTCCAACTACTTAGCACAAAAACAATGCTAATAAGTGGCTCTAGCTAGGGATTCTATCCTCCCTATGAGGTAGCGAAGAACCCCGTAGACTAGGTGTCGAATCCATTGGGTGACTCCCCATATTTCATACTTTTAAACTTTTTATTTTTTTTGTTTTTTGTAAACAAAAAACAAAGAAAAGGGAACATGGCTACCCCTCTAGATATTATGGACTTCTCTTCAGGATTCAAATCCTCTGGGATCACCATTTGTACTATTTGAAAATAAATAAATCTATATAATTATGATACAGAAGTTTACCTCTTCCCTTCAGGTCAAATAATGCTTGAGAAACCTTCCATTTACTGTACCTCCTTCCAATAGAGATCCATCCTGATGCTGCAGAATGAAAGAATTCTCTCCCCTGTATGCTGCAATGATATAAGGACCAACCCACATGTGATCAAACTTCCCATGTTTCCCCTTCTCTTCATGAGGTGCATACCATTTCAGAACCAAATCTTCAACCAAGAATTTCTCCTCTTTGACCCTCCTATCAAAATTATTCTTCATTTTTTCTTGATGAATCTGTATTTTACCATAGGATTTGTCCCTTAACTCACTCAATTATATGATTTGATTGATTCTTCTATGCACATGATTTGGTTCATTTTGTTGTTCCTACAAATATCTCATGACTGGAACTCCCAAGGATGCTGGAAAAACTACTTCAGGTCCATATACTAATTAGAATGGTGACATTCTAAATTCATTTTTTGTGTTGATTCTATCAGCCCACAAAGCATACTTTAGATTTGTATGCGAGGCTCTCTTGTTATCTTCCAACATCTTCTTAATAATTTTACTAGGATTTTATTTGAAGATTTTTCTAGCCCATTCCCCCATGGGTAGTAGGTAGTAGAATGGTTCAGGCTGATATGATACTTATGACAAAAATTAATCATCTTCTTAGAATTGAAAGTTGTTGCATTATATGTCACGATCCTCTTCGGGAACCCAAACCTAGCCATAATGTTTTCTTCTATAAAACCCATAATCACTTCATTAGTATCCCTCGTGGTAGGTATTTCCTCAATCTAATTTGTAAAATAGTTTGTGGCTGTAAAAATCCATCTATGCTTCCCAAAAGAATTTGGATTTATTTCCCCAATGAAGTCTAGTCCCCACTGCAGAAAAGGTGATTCTAGAGATATCGGATTAAGAGGAAGTGCGACAAGTTTCCTCTTACCATAAAAGATCTGGGATTGGTGGCACTTAGTGATCTCTTTATAAACATTAGAAAATAATGAGGGCCAGTAGAAACCAGCTCTCAAAATTTTGTTTGCTGTTACTTTCCAAGAATGGTTCCCCCCAAAATATCCCTTATGAAACCCTTCTATAGTCTGCTAGGCTTCATTCTCCAAAAGACAATTTAATAAGACACCACCAAGATATTTCCAATATAAATATTCATTCAGAATACAAAACTTGGCCGATTTTAGCTTTACTGACCTTGCCCTTGTTTTGCTTAACCCCGAAGGATCCTGTGAATTTTGTAGCACATACACAATGAAAAAATACCATGGAGATATGGAGAAATCGGGCATTACCTGCACCTCTTTATATAGCTGGTTCAAATGACTGGTTAAGAAATTTAGTTGTAAGGAATCATAGTTGGAATTTGTCATCGTATTCGCTAGTCCTTGACCCTTAATCAGTTTGGTGGGTTTTATCTCAATGTCATACTCTAATAACACAGCAATCCATTTTTCTCTTTTTCCCTCCAGATCAGACTGTGTGAGGATTCCCTTCACTACACTTCTAGGAACATAAGCAATGATGTGTGAATGAAGAACATAGACTCTGAAATATTTCAGAGATTTGACCAAAGCATACACTTGTTTCTCGATTATGTAATATTTCAACTCCCCTTCTCTTAATAATTTGCTGAAAAAGGCTATAGGATGCTAAGCATTTTGGCCATTTTTTTGTAACAGCACTCCAGCAGCAATGTGATCAGAAGCATAAGAAATATTAATTTTTTTTTGCTGAAATCTGGACTTACTAGAATAAGGGCTTCAGTGATAGCCTGTTTTATATGTCTGAAATCCCTCCTTGCATTCACTATCCATTTAATCTCATGGTACTTTTTCAGCATGTTAGTGATATTCATTAGTATTTCCACAAAACTGGGGATGAACCTTCTTAGAAAATTTACCTTCCTAATGAAGGATTGCACTTACTTTTTGCTCCTTGGTTCTTCAACCTTATGGATTACCTTTATCCTCTATGGATTGATCTTTATTCCATCCTTTGAAATGATGTGTCCCAGTAATTTTCCTTCTTCCAACGCAAAGTTTGATTTCTTGGAGTTTAATGATATTCCATACTTCTTACATTTCAAGAAAACTTTCTCCAAATTCTTGATATGTTCCTTGTTAGATCTAGAGTACATAGTAATATCACCCATATAGACAACTACAAATTTATTTTTTTCCTCTGCAAAGGCAATGTCCATGGTACATTGGAAAGTGGCCCCTGCATTTATTAGAAGAAAGGGCATCTTAGCATACATAAAAGTACCCCATGGTGTAGTGAAGGTAGTTTTTGCTTGATCTTTAGGCATCACCTTTATCTAATTGTACCTTGAAAAACCATCCATGGTGGAAATCCTCTCAGACTCCACCACCGTCTACAAAATGTGTTCCATCTTGGGCAAAGGATAATTATCTTTCAAAGATACTTTTTTAAGATTTTTGAAATCTATACAAAGTCAAATTTCATCGCTCTTCTTTCTAACTGGTACTATATTCACGACCCACTTGGAAAACCTCAGAGTTACAATGATCTTCGCATTGAATAATTTTCTGATCTCTTTCTCAATGATAGGAAACAACTTTGGATTAAATATTCTCAATTTATGTCTAAAAGGTTTCTCACCAGGTTTTATAGGGATAGTATGTTGTATGATGGAGGTATCATACTGTTTAAGATCTTCATAGCTCCATGAAAAGACGCCAGTGTACCTTTTCATCAAATTGATATAATCTTCTTTTTCTTTGACATGCAATCTTTTAGATAGTTTTATGATCTTTGGGTTCTCTTCGGTCCCTATATTTTATCTTCGACAACGTCATCTCCAGGATTCATCTTTGGATCCTTAACAACATCGTTTTGGTCAAACAACTTCTCTAGAGGGATTAGGCCTCTGGGGATATGATTACCTTTCAACTGAACCATATCCTTCCCTCCCATGGATTTTTTGTACTTCATGTTTTTAGCAATCCCTTCTTTATTGTCCTCAGCATATTGAAAAACCTAAAGATTATCATTTTCATTATCTACCTGAGTGTTTACAAACTCACTAGATAACTCTGAAAATATCGTGATATGCTTATCATCTTCAAATACCTGCCAGTATTTGNATTGAAAAACCTAAAGATTATCATTTTCATTATCTACCTGAGTGTTTACAAACTCACTAGATAACTCTGAAAATATCGTGATATGCTTATCATCTTCAAATCCCTGCCAGTATTTGGAATTATCAGGTATGGAGGGTCTGTTTACAATGTCAACCTTATACTTCTGTTACAATGGATTTTACCACACATGGTGGATCACACTTTTATGGCCTTCCCTGTCCCTCTGCAGACTCTTTAAACCCCATGGACCATTTTTGTACCTTTGATGTTTCGAAGATCATCCCTAAAAACATGCAATAATTTCCATACATGACTTTTAATCCCTTTCTCATGTATATACACGGATTTGACCCTTAAACCTGCGTACATCGGGATGTGTGCAAAAGGCCAAATTATTTTGAAGTTTTCCTTGATGTGGATCCAAATCACTTGTGCCTTGGCCTTCCATATGCCTTGAGATCGCTCGGATTTGACCTTCCATTACCCCATTGAAGAGCTATAT
The DNA here is from genome assembly GCA_001517045.1 of Pseudotsuga menziesii. NCBI lineage: Eukaryota > Viridiplantae > Streptophyta > Pinopsida > Pinales > Pinaceae > Pseudotsuga > Pseudotsuga menziesii. The sequence goes on along the minus strand of LPNX010260750.1, from coordinate 588,325 downwards.
AAGGAACCCTTTGGATACATTGAAAAAGGAGGAATGGAAGATCAAGAAAACTATAGTCCATTGTTGCCGAAGCTTATACTTGAGTCTGCATCCCTTTGTCCCTTGGAACACTTTGTGTTCTTCCCAAGATTTCCTTTTGCTTGTGAGATTGCTATCGAGAGATGGAGGATTGAAGTGGTGGAGGCCCAAGTGGGGGACTCAATTTCTCCGATTCACAGATTTTCCAATAGAGGTTGTCACTATTGTAATCTCTGTTTTATATCAATAGAAATATATTTTCCTATCCAATAATGTGTATTTAAATGAGTATTTGATCCATGGATGTTTTTAAATGCTTATATGTTATTGATTATATATGCTAGAGTAGGTCTAACACAATTATATGTAGCATGCTTGTCTTGTTTGCTAAATGTTGAGGAAGCAAATTGCCAATACAAGTGAGAGTGGAAAATCTCAATGGGGATCTACATCAACCATTCGGAACAAGGTACGAATCGAGATCTTTTAGTGTTAGATGTTTGGTTTCTCTTGCATATAGGAAATGATTGATTTCTGGAGTTAATATGTCTGTTGTGGTACCCCAAGCCATAGGAATTTCTCTCTGTAACAGAATTGGCGACTCCATTGGGGACGTTCCTTGTTTTTCTTTGGGGTTTGGGGGCACAATGTGCTTGATATTCTTGAATTGCTCTTTGTTTCTCCTTGTTTATGTGTTGCATTTTATAGTATGTTCATCCATTGGCACTCCCCTTTATTGGTTTGACCCTTGGCCTTCTTTTTACCACTGTCTTCTCTGTATACGCGGATTTTTGGCCAAAAGTCGCGTACATACGCGGATTTTTGGCCAAAATTTGCGTATACATGCAGGTTTTTGGCCAAAATCTGTGTATACATGCAGCGTTTTGGCTAAAAGTCACATATATACGCAGCTGTTCCTTAAACAGTCGCGTACATCCTCCCTTTTGGTGAGTTTGACGTTGTGGGAATTTGTTGGGTGGGTTGTGAGTGTGGTTGGGTCTTCCTTGGGTCTGATATTGTCTGTTGGATGCTTCTTTTGTGACCAGAGACCACTTTTTCATTGATTTTTCTTTAAAAGTAGTTTTAGTCATTTATCCTTTTTGTTTTGCCATTAGTGCATTACTCTTTTTTTTATCTCGGTGTTTTGTTGGGATTGTGTTTTATACTTGCTACAGAGACCGAGAGTTTTAAATGACTTTTATTGCATTTTCATTCTTCTATATTGAAAAATATAAGGTAGTTTCTTTTTTTGCATATGGATTTGAGGAGGTACTTGCATTGGATTGCTTGGATGAGAGTTTTATTTAGGCTTTCATATAGGAAGGATTGCATTGGCATTTGGAAAGGAATATATATATTTATGCATCTCATGTAGTGGCATACCCTATTTTTCATTTGACAAAGAATGCACTTAGCATTGTTTGTTATGGTGTGCATATTTACTTCACTGCTGAGTCATAACTTCATTAGTGGCACGACCATTTCCCTTTGAGTAATTACAGCCAAATAAAATCAATGCTTAATTAAAATGGATTACACTATTTTCTTTTATAGGGTACACCAACAAGATTAGGTTTTAGGGTCTTGGAATAGTTCATTGTGAGTAAATTATCCAAGACCACTGAACAACAACATGTATGTGTCTTTCTAGGTGAGAGTGTGAAATTCCTAGGTATAATTAGTGTTTCTTAGGATCCTCCTCTTATAAGGGAGTTAAGCATGAGGTAGTGTGAGCGGTTATTGATTGGGATGACCCCTAGTCATAACTGAGTAGCACCGGAGATATTTCCAGGATTGTATTCATATCTAGGGGCTCTTTCAAGAGTTTCGGGCTTTGTTACCCTACCCATACAGTTGATCATGCTTGCGACTGTTCGCTTGAGCATTGGTTATATTGGGGTGGCCTTAGTTGTCTTACCTAGGTATCACAAGGGGTACTTACAGAGGTTATTCTGTAGGTGTCTCGGCCAGGTAGGGGTCGGAAAACACAGTCGCTATATGCATTGAAGCTAAGGACCACTATGATTGGTTACGTACCTTCACTTGTAGTGTATGGGAGTTTCAAGCCTCTCCTATGCGAGACATACTTACTGCATTCGAGAGCTCACATATCCTCCCCTTGGTTTGTTTGTATTTTGGATGTAGATTTTCTTAGGAGTGTGCTCTTTGTGTGCTAGTTGGCCTTTGGGATCATGGTTACTTGAGTATATTTATGCTCTCTTGAGTTCGGGTCTTTTTATTTTTGGCATGCGTGGTATCCTATCACTCGTCCTTGGTCCTAGTATAGACCCTGGTGTTAGAATTGGGGGCATCACAGCCTGTTACCGTGCTCATAGATTTGGGAATGGTCATATTCCATCCTCTACTCCATTTGTGGAGGATTTTTATTCCCTTTGCTCAGTCTTTACACCAGTGGTCACCCTCATGGGGGTGGTGGTGGATGCGTGAACGTTGGGTCTACACCTTACTTTCCTTTTATGTCCCATCGTTCACTGCATTGTTTCCTTTGGGTGCATTTGTCATGATCATTCCTCCCTATATCCTATAGTTTGGATTCTTTATTGACTATTTTGGGTTGTTTTGGACTAATATGGTTGTCATGTAGGGTCCAGTTTTTGTACACTCTCTCCGAGGTTTCGACCCATTTGTTCCTATCACAGGTATCATGTCTAAATTGGCATATAGGTTAGGATTTCACATCCTCTTGCATTTTGCATGACCTTATGACTGTTTCATATTAACCTTAGGTACGAACCCATTCCATGGTATCACAGAAACTTCATGCTATTGTTAGAAGTGGTACTATGTGAATGGTAGAAATTTCCTATACATGGGTGTCCTAGTTAGCTTCCCTTTGAATTTGGTACCCATGCTGTGAGTCCTCTCTTAGGTCTGGGAGTCCTTTGTATAGTATTTCCATGTCATTTCGCAAGAGCCTCATACTCCTCTTAATCTTTTTGTTGCCCTGCTTCCCTAGGACTCCCTTATGTCAAGTTGTAATTTTGGTATCATGAGCTTTGCTTGCCTCATTGAGCCTTATGTCAGCTTCCCTGAATTTGAGTATAAGCCATATAGCCCGAGCTTGTCTCATGTCTAGCCATGCATATGCATTTTATATATCCTTTGTAGCTTGATTCCCAATTTTTACAGGGAGGGGACTTTCCCTTGAGTGTCGCTATCTTACACATATGTCCTTGCATTGAGCATAGGTATGTTCTGATGCTTGGAACTAGTTTGTTTGTCCCTTGACACTCATCTCCTCCTAGTCTGTAACTATAAAGCACTTTTATTCTTTTTCAAGATTTTCAAAATATTTGAAAAAGTCCAAAAAAAATCAAAAAACCAAAAAGATGGACAAGAAAAGATGTTATATTTGGCAGTAGTCGAGTCATGTCACCTTCGAACATAGAACTGTATATTACATCCGTTGGTTGGGTTAGTAGTTTGACTTTAGGAGCTGTACTCATTTATCTGAGTTTATCTCCATCGACTAGTTAAGCTTCCAGTCCTTATGGAGCCTCTATCGATGCCTCCTATGTCACAGAGATGTCCCAATTTTGTATATTGAGTCTATGCTACCTACATTCAATCACCATTCTCCTTTATGCTCTTGTTCGAAGGAAGTTGAAACATGAGTCGGCCATTCCTCAGTTATCTTGACTTTGCATGTCGACCATTCTCGATACAATTACTGGTTCATGCACATTATGATCGAGTCCTTCCACATTATACAGCTTTGCTGAGTACCTTGTGTTGAATGATGGGGGATGCCTTAATTCCCTCCTTCCAGCAGATTTCATCCCATCGACTTCAGATCATTTATTCTGGGATAGGAATCTAGAGTCATTTTTGAGTGCCCTGAGACTTGTAGTCATAAGTGCTAGGTTCTCTCACTATCGACAGTTTTTGGGAATACATCAATGTCCCCTGATCGATGGATCCTCTCAAGTGTTCGACCTCAACACATTTATTCACACTTGTTAGTTTTCACTCTAGTACCTTGATTTCCATTTTCATTATTGGTGGGTGATCTCGCGTCTGTTAACGGTATACATCAATGATTGGTAATCAAATGATGGACTACTATGTTCAACCTCGACACCTCTATTCACATAGTAGGACATGTACTCATAGCGGTTTGTATAGAAGACCTTCTATATTGGTGGCATCTCTTATATGCTACCTCCTTGATCGTGCCAGTGTTCATGAGATTTCAGCTCTCGTGACTTGATTCCAGTATATGTTAGATGTTTCTAGCCATTATGGAGATCTTGATCCATTATATATATTCATCTTTCATGGAGATCATGATCCTTTGTATATCTTCATCATGGACATTCTGATCTATTTATATTGTACGTGGTGATGATGACACATGTCATATTTTGTATCATGCCTATTCATGGCCATTGTACTCTTATGTATCCGAGACTGCTACATCTACATGCAGTTATGTGTAGAGTTTGATTATTGTATTGTACGGATTGGATGGATGGTTCTTCCACTGGGTTCTTCATCACTCCACTTCTGGCATGGAATTATAATGTATTTCGACCATCATATGACCCCTCTGACCTCACACATTAGGGGGCATCTGTTACAACGGATTTTACCACACATGATGGATCACACTTTTATGGCCTTCCCTGTCCCTCTGCAGACTCTTTAGACCCCATGGACCATTTTTTTACCTTTGATGTTTCCAAGATCATCCCTAAAAACATGCAATAATTTCCATACGTGACTTTTAATCCCTTTCTCGTGTATATACGTGGATTTGACCCTTAAACACACGTACATCAGGATGTGTGCAAAAGGACAAATTATTTTGGAGTTTTCCTTGATGTGGATCTGAATCACTTGTCTCTTGGCCTTCCATATGCCTTGAGATTGCTTGGATTGACCTTCCATTACCCCATTGAGATGCTATATAAGGAACCCTTTGGATACATTGAAAAAGGAGGAATGGAAGAGCAAGAAAACTATAGTCCATTGTTTCTGAAGCTTATACTTGAGTTTCCATCCCTTTGTCCCTTGGAGAACTTTGTGTTCTTCCCAATATTTCCTTTTACTTGTGATATTGCTATCAAGAGATGGAGGATTGAAGTGGTGGAGGCCCGAATGGGGGACTCAATTTCTTTGATTTGCAGACGTGCCGATAGAGGTTGTCACTATTGTAGTCTCTGTTTTATATCAATAGAAATATCTTTTCCTGTCCAATAATGTGTATTTAAATGAGTATTTGATCCATGGATGTTTTTAAATGATCATATGTTATTGATTATATATGCTAGAGTAGGTCTAACACAATTATATATATCATTCTTGTCTTGTTTACTAAATGTCGAGGAAGCAAATTGCCAATACAGGCGGCAGTGGAAAAGCTCAACAGGGATCTACATCAACCGTTTCGAATAAGGTATGAATCAAGATCCTTTAGTGTTAGATGTTTGGTTTCTCTTGCATATAGGAAAGGATTGATTTCTGGAGTTAATCTGTCTATTGTGGTACCCCAAGCCATAGGAATTTCTCTACGTAACAATTTCCTTTGACCAACAGTGGGAGTTTTGAATTTTCCAGTGGCAACATCTAAGGAGTTAGCCACTGTGTTTTCATATATGGGTACTACTCTGATTGTATGCTCTGTAAAATAATTACCAAACATACCCCACACCTCATTTCTATAAGCCCTCATTATGGAATGCCTGGTTTGATAGCTGTCATTTACCTGATTTATTACTAGCTCTGAGTCCCGTATGAATTGTATCATTTTTGATCCCATATCTTTCAAATCATGCAGCCCTAAAAACAAAGCTTCATACTCTACCACATTGTTAGTACATTCAAAAGTTAACTTATAAGACAGACTTTTGAAATCCTTGATGGGAGAAATAATATACACACCTACACCAGCACCGACCTTAGCCCCTGATCCATCAAAATACATGGTCCATATACCTTCTTCATTCTATTTCTTCTCTAAATCTTGTTGTTTCTTTGAAGACTCTTCTTCTTCCATAGCTTTAATAGGTGCATAAATTTCAGGATCACGGGGAGAAACATCATTAAAGAAAACAAAATATCCCAAATCAATATCAATAACATATATGGCATGATTATCTGGTTTGTCTTGGATGCCAACTACATATGGGGATCTTTTCTCACTGTACATCCTTTTACTCCCTCCAGCCATAGGAATGGTAGCATAGGACATGTCCATTTGCATACTTCCTTTTAATTTAGAGGTCTAAGACCTTAACAGTAATACACCAAATTTAGGAGGAATGACTACTACAACAACATCCATTACCACAGTTTTAGAGGGAATTTCTGTCAAAGTTACTACCATATCTCTAATCAGTCCAAGACATTTTACCTTCCTCAAATAAAAAGAGGACAAATATTTATAGGGTGAACTTCTAATCCTAAGCTTTCTACTACTCCCTTTGGCATCAGATTATGGGAGGCACCGGAATCTAACATGGCATTGTGCACTTAGGTAGAAAGGGGGAAATTCATCCTCATTTCCATTATCAATTTTAGACCCAAAAACAATAGTAGGAGCATCATCATTCACTTCTAAGATATCAGGTTGAAATTATACCTAATTCCTAATCATGCATGTTATCTTGTCCCTGTATTCTCTATTTCTTAGCAACTCATTAAAAGGGATGGATATTTTTACCTTTGAAAGCTCTGTTTGTAGGTTGAAAGTGAAAACTATTTTTTCCACATCTATCAGTGTTGGTTTTTGAACTTCTTTTGTCTTTTCTACTTTATTTATAGGCTCTTTATATACAATTTGTTCTTTTTCATTTTCTTTTTCTTATCAGTGTTCTGTTGACTGCTAGAAGGCCTATTTGGATTGAGCATTCCCTTATTAAAATTAACATCTCTATTCCTCAATTGAATCATTCTTTGGACATCATCCATAACATGTAGGTATCCTCTCTGGTATTGCCCCAATTCTTCCTCATAATCCTTATTATCATCCTCCTGAGTATACATGTTATGTTCTGTTTTGGTGAGGTATATATCAGAATCCAAATCACCGAAATGAGATATTTGATGTTCAATAGGTTCAGCCTTGACTTCATCATCAACATAGTTTTCAGGGAAAGGTGGTGGTATTTGCTGGTCATTTGGATTTCTAGGATTCCTTACATACTTCTGTATGATTTGATGGGGTTGAGGAGGATTGGGTCTTCTGAAATTAGGATTTCTGATTTGAGGCTCATTTTGTTCTTTGTTTAGTGGCCTATTATCTACAGCTAGTTTATCCATCATTTTCTCCATTTCCTTTAATATCATCTCAAATTTTATATCATTGGAAGAGGCAACAACATAAGTAGATGGTACAAGTGCTTCCTTGATTTTTATTTTATAAGTTTCTATTCTATGCTTAATATTTCCACAAGCCATCATGTTGGATTCTACTTCTAATGCATCTTTAAACATGTCAGGAAGGATACCTAATTTCCTCTCTCTCAGTAATAAAGAAAAATCACTTTCAAAAGCATCAACATAATGGATTTTAGCAGCGCATACTAGAGTTTTGATATCAGTAGGGATGGAGTTATATACTCTCATGAAACAACTTGAAAAATCATGGGATTCAAAACCCCTTTTCTTGAGACTATTATATTGGGGGATTACTTGTAATGGGCTCTTTTTATCATCCCACCTGTTATCACTCCAGGAAACTCCTCTAGGTTGCAGCTCGAGGATGCCTGGTAACTTAAATGTTTTTAATGTTTTTTCTAAATGGATCAAGTCATATGACCTACAAGGCCTCACTCTCCTAAGACATGCATAAAAATCAATCAAAAGATAAGGCTTTTAACCACCAATGTTCAGAGTTGATAATAAGGTGAATAAATGGAGAACTTACTATGATGGCATATTCATACACAAAACAATCACATATGAATGGCTAATCGTAACAAGGAAGAATACTTGAAATTCAACTCATCAACAAATAGATAGGAGGACAGTTATCTGGCATTAGATAAAAAGAATAAACCCTAATTAGACATTTAAGCACAAGTACAGAATTAAAAAGATATGGAAGCTGAACATATAATGGTAAAAGAGCTTATATTAAATAATGAATAACATGAGAAGCTTGATAAAAATAAGCGTCTAAAAGTATCTGAAGTCAAACCTTTGCTTCAACATAAGTCTTAGGCTTTATAGCCTTTAAAAAATTTCTTTCAGATCCTCAAAATTTGGATCTGATTTACTAAAAATAAATAAAATAATTGTGTTTGCAAAATTAGGTCAAAAAACCCTAATTTAAGTGCTAACCCATCTAACTCTAACAATTGTTCACTCCTTGAACTCTTTGATAATTGTAGTGATCACCGAAGTAGAGCTATGACCTGTTATCTGATATATAAGTCATGGTTTGTCAAAAGCACGTAGGGTTTGTGACCCATTTCACCTTGATGGCACCCTCAAAACTGGAACAAACCCCTTCCACTGGTGCCTTTAATCAATTTTCAGCTTCATAATTCACCCCTGAGGTGTTTGTACCCATCAAAATTGGTTCTATGTGGAATCATGTATTTTTGCACCCTTTTGTGCTTTTGGTGGTTAAGGAAACAAAATTCTGGGCATATAAGCTGCCGAAAGCTCTGCTTTCGGTGGCTAATGAACAGCTACTGTGTTTTCCTAAGACACCAAAAGCTCTATTTTCTGCAAAATTTAATTAGTATTTAATCAACATTTTACAACTTTACTCCTGACCTTATGGTACTTCTTCAACCTGCAAAATATTTGGAATATCAGCAACATCATTGGCTACCTCTAGGTCCTGAAGGCTTATTGATGCCTCTGCTAGGGTTTCCAATGCAAGATATGTTTTAGGGTTTGGATCCTTATTCTGCAACCTCAACATTCTGATCATCCTCTAGAGCCTATATTTGTCCTTCATTAATCTTAGATTCTTTTTTTTGCTGCAGGATATACATCCCTTTCATTTCTAGAATAGAATTATGCAATTTAGTATTTTTCTTGGTTAATCTTGCATTGTTTCTTTTGATCTCTCTATCTAAGAGCTCTAGTTCATGAATCTACTCTAATAGCTGGTTGATTATTTGAGACCTAGGTTTGCTTGAGTAAGTCTCTATCATTGGTTCATCTTGACCTTCCCTTGGTGTTGGTGAGGGAAAATCCTCATGTTCTACTGCAACCTACTCTGTTAGGTCAACTTCCTGCCCTTTTTATTCTTCAAAGTCTGATTGAGGTAGGTTGAGTATGTTTCTGTCTGGTGCTGAAACGTCTTCTACATCTGTAGCAAATATTCATTGACTAACAGATGAGGTCAAAAATGCCACTTGGAGGACTGACAGATCATCTTTTGCCCCAAAAATTTGGCCAAACTGCTGAAAACTGGGGATCAGAGATGGATTTGGTTCTCCAAATATGTGACACCTGTGTATAAACCGAAAGAGGTTTTTGTATATTGGTTTGTTTTGAGAAAATAACTCTCATTTTTTTGGAATTCATTTTCATTTTCTTGAGATCTGTATTTCAAAAACTTGTGTTAGAAAGGGAAATTATGAGATCCAAAAATTAGGGCTCAAAGATGGATTCGATTATCCAAATATGCAACACCTGAAGGAAAAATGAGACAGTTCATTGTTCTCTGACATGTTAGGAACAAAAACCTTTGAGCGTTTTACAAAATTATTCTCCAGTCGCTCATAATCACCATTTTAAAATAATTCCTTTTCACAGTAAAACACCAATTTTGGTGGCTTGGAGCCCTCTGAAATTTCGGTCTTAGCTACCGAAAGTCCTCTTTTGGTGGCTTAGAGACCGTTTTGAAATGACTCTTAGCCACGGAAACCTATTTTTGAGTTTTTTGAGTGGGTCCTCCTCCTCTCTTCATCTTCTTGAATATTATTCTGCGCCTATAAAATTGAAATTCAACCCCTAGGGAAGGATACTACAATGCTGGATCTAGAGAGGGCTTGGCTCAGTGAGAATGCATGTAGAAAATGTGGAACGAATTGAGGGGAGGGTGTTAATTTTGAGGGGTTGATCAGTAATTGGTACTTGAGCAGTGGGACACTCAGTTTTGATGAGAACCGTAAGATGGCCAGCACAGTGATATTTTTAACTGGGAATTAACGTTTTGTGGTAGTTCAGCTACAGTCATGGGACAGGTGGAGGGTAGCTAGGGTTTAGGTCACTTGTCTATCACTTTAGTTTCATAACAACCTTTTCCTTTACCATCTCATGATTTTTTTGTAGTCCCAGTCTTTTCGGTGGTTAAGTGCTCGATAATGGTGCTCCTCATGCTGACGATGGTTGATTTTGACGGATGTACTAACCGTTTTCTTCTTTCGGTGTTTTTGGTGGTTAAGGTAATCTTGGATCCCGTTTTTAGTTGCAAAAAGCTAGGATTTTTGATAGCTAATGAACTATTGAGAAGTTCGCCTAAGCCAACGAAAGATTTTCTCCAAAATGTTATATAAAAAATGTAGTTAATGAGCATTTCGAGGGTTAATGTATTCCTGGAACAAACTGTTAAGTTGCCAAAAGCTGGGATTTTCTGTGGTTAATGAATCATTGAGAATTTTTCCTAAGCCACCAAAATATAAACTTTGTTTTTTTTTTGCAAAACAGAGCACAAGGCGTTCCAACTTTGTTAAACATACAAAAATATTTCATGATGTGCCTTGAAATCTTCTTCACTATGCAAAAAATATTTTTTCTGAATTTGACCTATTGAAGACTAATTTATTTGGGAGATAACATATGGATCCTAATTGGGGATGGGAACCTTCCTATGAGGTGCCAAGAACCCCAGACCAAATGCATTTCTTGAAAAACAAATATTAAATCTACATTCTAGTGTTCCATTGGGCATGGTATCATTTTTCCTTCATAACTGATCCACTGCAACATGCCTATAGCCCGCTTTGATTATTCATGAAAACAACTGAAAATGACCTAGATAATCATATTAAGAGCTTATTTTCGTACCTATTCCTACTCCTAATTCTAATCGGTAGAGTCTTCTTATCAAGTGACATCATGCTTCCAATGAAGCCATGTCAGAAGCTGATCTACTGAACTTATCCTTGATCTTGACCCAAAAAAAATGAAACCCTAGCATTTAGCAATGTAGTTTCAAAGGGTGATAGAACCAACTATCATCTGACAAAAATATTTTGATATCTATGCTGCTCATGAGCTCCAGATAGTCAGCAACAGGGTCATAAAAGCCAACATGAAATACCTTTTTATGCTACTGATCTTTTCCTTCACTTATGTCAATGTTGAATGTGGACTGCTCAACCTTTGTTGGATCAAAATGCAATCTCAACAACTGATCTGAACCTTTCTTCTCCCCTTCACCATATTTACATCATATGAATTCATCATGATGATATGCTGGCTTATCATAACTAAGAATTTCCTCTTCCTCAATAATATCTTTGTAGGATATATCAAAATTGAAAGTATCTTTATTGGACCTTTGAGCAGTAGATTTGTAACAAGCATCTATCACAGAATGCACACATTTTTTATCCTCTCTCTGCTGAAAAGAAGAACTAGATGAAATTTGAGTAAACAATGGGTCTGCACAAATTTTAACATCTTCTTCCTCATCACTGTATTTGTTGAATATAGGAGTATCAACAACAAAATTTTGAAACAGACCTGGAAAAATATTACATAGTTCCTTGTCATAATTTGAAGCAACATATTCATAAGGAGAAGGAAGATCTTCTTGATGTTCTAGATGGAGATTAGATAGTCCCTGAAAATATTGTTCCTCATGGTTACTGCAGCTTCCCTTGATCTGCAAATCTGGAAACTGTGAGCTAGCCTTACTGATTTCAATGGTCATTTGACCAGCAGAAAGCTGATCATTTCCATGTGTAGTTAAAGAAATCAATTCCTCAGATTCACAACAATTAGATTTAATGATGGTAGGAAAACATTCAACCCTTTTATAATTCATTTATAGTTCATTTTGATGGAAAAGTGCATCATCTTCAATATTCTTGAAGGGTTGCTACATATTGTGAGGGAGAGATTTGTCTCTATTTACATCTTCAGCCTTATGATGTAATTCATATTCATCATGGTAATTACCAAATACAAGCTCATCTGAAAAATACGTTTTGCAGTGCTCAGTGAATGCTCGGTGAAAATCCTTCAATGATGAAATGCTATAAGGAGGTAAAGAAAAATACCACTGACATGCATCACCATACAATGAATACATGAACATCTTCATATGAACATATTCATGCGGCTGATATAATATATCCATGCATTCGTGAAACTTGAGGAGGTGTTCTGTAGGATTGTCTTCTTTCTTCTCTTTGAAGACAAGTAGAAAATATCCCCATTCGTACATATCAGGTACGAGATGTGAGAAACCAGGAATTGAAGAGAAGTCAAGAGGTGCAAACCTCCAAGACAAAAGAGAAGCAAATGATTTTTACTTCTGAATATTTTGGAGTCACCACTGAATTCATCCTTCATGGAGTCACCAGGGATGAGATCTTCACAAGCAGCAGTGCTTGAATATTCCTCAACCCTAAAATTTTCTGATTTACTTATAAACTTCTGAGAACTATATGCTTCAACAAAAGAAGATTGAAATGGAGGTCTATTTGATATAACAACATAAATACCTCTGGAAATACTTGATGTAGCTCCCCTTGCAGCTCTAGAGTTCTGTCTTAGTGAGTCCATAGCTCTTCTTAGAATCTCTTGTGGATCTAATACAGGTGTTACTGGTGGCCCATAAAGGTTTTCTCTGGTACTTGGTCTTCTTGAAGCCACCTTATTCCAATGGAGTCACCAGATAGATGATTACAACCAAAATAGTGTCCATACTTTGTCTATCATTAAAGTAGGATCTATGTCACCCCCCAGGGAAGCTGAGCTTCAATATCCTTTCCCCGAAAACGATGCCAATTTGTTATCACTCCAAGAAACTCCTCTAGGTTGCAGCTCGAGGATGCCTGGTAACTTAAATGTTTTTAATGGTTTTTCTAAATGGATCAAGTCAGATGACCTACAAGACCTCACTCTCCCAAGACATGCATAAAACTGAATCAAAAGATAAGGCTTCTAATCACCAATGTTAGGAGGGTTGATAATAAGGTGAATAAATGGAAAACTTACTATGCTAGAAGATTCATACACAAAACAATCACATATGAATGGCTAATCATAACAAGGAAGAATACTTGCAATTCAAATCATCAACACATATATAGGATGAAAGCTATATGGCATTAGATAAAAAGAATAAACCTAAATCAGACATTCAAACACAAGTACAGAACCAAAAAGATATGGAAGCTAAACATTTAATGGCAACAGAGCTTATATTAAATGATGAATAACATGAGAAGATTGATAACAATAAGGGTCTAAGAGTCTCCAAATTCAAACCTTTTATTCAACATAAGTCTTAGGATTTATAGCCTTTACAAAATTTCTTTCAGATCCTCAAAAGTTGGATTTGATTTACTAAAAATAAATAAAATAACTGTTATTGAAAAATTAGGTCAAAAAGCCCAGTTTAAGTTCTAACCTATCTAACTCTAACACTTGTTCACTCCTTGAACTCTTTGATAATTGTAGTGATCATTGAAGTAGAGCTATGACCTGTTATCTGATAGATAAGACACAGTTTGTCAAAAGAAGGTAGGGTTTGTGACCCATTTCACCTTGATGGCACCCTCGAAACTGGAACATATCCCTTCCACCAGTGCCTTTAATCAATTTTCAACTTCATAATTCACCCCTGAAGTGTTTGTACCCATCAAAATTGGTTCTGTGCGGAAGCATGTCTTTTTGCACTGTTTTGTGCTTTCGATGGTTAAGGAAACATAATTTTGGGCATATAAGCTGCCGAAAGCTCTGCTTTCGGTGGCTAATGAATAGCTATTGCCTTCACCCAAGCCACCAAAAGCTCTGTTTTCTGCAAATTTTAATTGGCTTTTAATCAAACTTTTACAACTTTACTCCTGAACTTCTAGTACTTCTTCAACCTGCAAAAGATTTGGAATATCAGTAACATCATGGGCTAGCTCTGAGTCCTGAAGGCTTATTGCTGCCTCTGCTAGGGTTTATAGTGCAAGGTTTGTTTTAGGGTTTGGATCCTTCTTCTGCAACCTCAATATTCTGATCATCCTGTAGAGCCTATATTTTTCCTTCATTAATCTTAGATTCTTTTTTTTGCTGCAGGATATACATCCCTCTCATTTCTAGAATAGAATTATGCAATTCAATATTTTTCTTGGTTAATCTTGCATTATTTCTTTTGATCAATCTATATAATACCTCTAGTTCATGAATATTCCCTAATATCTGGTTCATTATTTGAGACCTAGGTTTGCTTGAGGAATTCTCTGCCATTGTTTCATCTTGACCTTCCCTTGGTGGTTGTGAGGGAAAATCCTCATGTTCTATTGCAACCTGCTCTGTTAGGTAAACTTCCTTCCCTTCTTCTTCTTCAGAGTCTGAGTGAGGTAGGTTGAGTATGTTTCTGTCTGGTGCTGAAACATCTTCTACAACTGTAGAAAATCTTCATGGACTGACAGATGAGGTCATAAATGCCACCTGGAGAACTGACAGGTCATGTTTTGCCCCAAAAATTTGGCCAAATTGCTGAAAATGGGGGCTCAGATATGGATTTGTTTATCCACTTATGTGACACCGGTGTATAAACTAAAATAGGTTTTTGTATATATATTTGTTTTGAGAAAAAACCTCTCTCATGTTTTTGGAATTCGTTTTCATTTGCTAGATATCGGTATTTCAAAAACATGTTTCAAACAGGGAAATTTTGAGATCCAAAAATTAGGGCTCAGAGATGGATTCAGTTCTCTCAATATGCAACACCTGTTGGAAAATTGAGAGAGGTTATTGTTCTCTGACATGTTAGGAACAAAAAAATATGATTTGTTTGTAAAATGATTCTTCAGTCGCTCATATTCACCATTTTAAAATGATTCCTTTTCATAGTAAATTGCCAATTTTGGTAGCTTGGAGCCCCCTGAAATTTCGGTCTTAGCTGTCGAAAGTTCACTTTTGGTGGCTTAGAGACCATTTTGAAACGATGCTTAGCCACACAAACTTGTTTTTGAGTGGTTCCTCCTCCTCTATTCATCTTCTTGAATGTTCTTCTGCGCCTGCAAAATTGAAATTCAAACCCTAAGGAAGGATACTACAATGCTGGATCCAGAGAGGGCTTGGATTAGTGAGAATGCATGTAGGAAATGTGGAAAAAATTGAAGAGAGCATGCTTATTTTGAGGGGATTATCAGTAATTGGTACTTGAGTAGTGGGACAGTCAGTTCTAATGAGAAGTATGAGATGGCCAGTGCAGTGATGTTTTTAACTGGGAGTTAACATTTTGTGGTGGTTCGACTGCAGTCACGGGACATGTGGAGGGTGGCTAGGGTTTGGGTCTCTTGTCCATCACTTCAATTTCATAAAAACCTTTTCATTTACCAACTCATGATTTTTTTGCATTCCCAGTATTTTCGGTGGTTAAGTGCTCGATAATGGCGCTCGTCATGCTCACGATGGTTGATTTTGACGGATGTACTAACCGTTTTCTTCTTTCGATGATTTCAGTGGTTAAGGCAGTCTTGGGTCAAGTTTTTAGTTCCTGAAAGATGGGATTTTTGGTGGCTAATGAACTGTTGAGAAGTTCGCCTAAGCCACCGAAATATTTTCTCCAAAATTATATTTAAAAAATGTAGTTAATGAGATTTTCAGTGGTTAATGTATTCCTGGACCAAGCTGTTAAGCTGCCAAAAGATGGGATTTTCGGTGGCTAATGAATTGTTGAGAGTTTTTCCTAAGCCATCGAAAGCTGGAATTTGATTTTTATGGAAAAACAGAGCACAAGGTGTTCCAACTTTGTTAAACATACAACAATATTTCATAATGTGCCTTGAAATCTTCTTCACTATGCAAAATTTTTTTGTTTGTTTGAATTTGACCTATTGAAGACTAATTTATTTGGGAGATAACACCACATTTCTAAGAATGCATTCTAGAATGCTTGTAATGTATGAATGGATCCAGCAGGGAAGTTCCTAAACCATTTATTGGCTTCCCCAGGAAGGCTTTGTGCAAATAGTCTCATATTGACATCTTCATAATCAACTTCTTCCAGATCAATGAAGTCATCAAACATATCCACATGTTGTCTGGCTAAGAAATTACCCTCCCCATCATACAAGGTAATTATTTGGGCATAATTCAGAGGGTGTTCATGTAATGCAACAGGAAAAGGAAAAGAGGCAAATATGGCCACCATTGGTCTAGGTGGATTTGGAACTATAGGAGGTGCTTGAAAGGCTGGAGGGTTTTGAACAACTGGTGGGATATAAGGCTGAAATTTTTGAAAAGTAGGGTTTCTTCCACCAGTTTTCTCAAAGCTTTGAAGGTTCTTCCAAAGAGAGTCAACAAGATATGACTCTAACCTACTAGGATTCAATTATGTGTTCTTCAAGTCAGAATCTAATTTAGAATTTAATAGTGACATTTCAAAATTAGTTTCCCACACAGAACCTTGAATTCTACAAAATTCTTCAGTATATGAATTTTCAAATTGAGGAATATCTAATTGGTATTTTCCTTTATTTATAAGCAATTTACTTGGGTTATCCACACCTTGTAAGATTTTAGTTTTAGGATTACCACATGGATCTGGCCGCCTGGAAGCCAGGATGCCTTCTGCAATTTTCTCAAAACCACGTCGGAATTGCTAGGTAAAATATACAACCTTATTCAACTATAGAAGTCTCTATTTTCCCACAGAAACCCTTTCATCTTATAATCTTTGTCATTTTTCCCAAGGATTATTTTCACTTTCGCGTCCCCGACAACGTCTCCAGTTTGTTAGCACTCAAAATCGCACCCAAGGTTGTGGAAGGTGAACCCTGAGGTTACAACAGAACCACTTTAAGAAAGAGATTTGGATTATTTATTTCTAGAGAGGGATCTCTCATAGATATATAACAAGGCCAAATACAAACATGAAATGAAATTCATATATTGTTGTGGTTGAAAGAGCGTAAGGGTACATTGGGATATGGAGTCACAATTATCAAGAAAGACAGAGTAGTTTGCATGGGAAATGTATGCAAAAGAAATATAATACTTCGGTTACGGTCAATATGTTTTGGGTCTAGTGGAAAGGAAGAAAATATGTTTGTCCATTAACGCAGAGCACCAACTAGATGAATTTTGCATTAACTTTGGTAGAAATGATTTGTGAATATCTGAAACGATAGACATAGCATAACCAAGTATGAATTCTGAAAACTACCACACACTTGTCTTAGATATGAAAGAAAAAATAATGGAGAGATTAACAAGAAGCACATGCACATAAAGAAGAGAAAATCCCAAACTGTAACTGAGAAATATACATGAATTTCTACATTAAAAAACCAGCATTTTGATTTGCAACTTTTATCAAAACCGATCTCAAAATTACATACCACAAAAGTCTCATGGGTTTCAACCCTTCCTCTGTTAAGGGCATACTTATAGTGTCTTATAACCCCGATACGAACCTCAAAATAGGGTCAAAATTAGTTACAAATTAAGAAACAAACATCCAACAAACTCTAATGTGCCACATTTTCCATGATCTTCATAAAACAAAAAATAATAGGGGTGACACGCATGCTGGATTTAAAACAATAATGCCTCTTTAGGATTCTGGATCGTTTTATTGTTCTTCTTTTGTCCCTTTGATCCTTGTCACACTTAGGCATGTATTTATTGGTGCAACTTGTATTTAATTTTCTCGTAATTTTCAACTTTTTTCCATTGATCAACAACTAGCAGATCTAGACTAATCATATCCTTAGCCAATACCCTAAGCTCCACATTTTCTGGATAAGAGAAATATGGTAATTTGGAACATGTAACTTTAAATTCAAACAACATTTCAAAGTCTCTAGATAATTTTTGAATCACAGTTTTTCCTGACAAGGATGTTGATGCATATCATCAAACTATCTGTGATGTAGTCTGAAATTTATTAATTTGTCATTATACTCTTTCTAAGACATCATTCCTCCCTTCTCTTCCCAAAATAAAGGAATGGAATCCGTCTTTTCAATAAAGGATTAAAAAGTTGAATGAATCCCTTAATCTGATTATGCATAACATCAATTTTTGCTTGAAATATTTCTAAATGATTATATTTATTCACTACTTTTCTTAGCCATGTGATAACCAAAACTCTATCCTGGATATTTGCTTTCCTGATTTCTTCTTTTGTCAAGTTGTTCAAAAAAAAGATTGCATTATTAGCTATGTCCATGGGTTTTCTGTTTAAGCCCTTCTTTACCATTAGGTCATTTTGTCTAGCTTCTAGTTTAACAATCTATTTGTACATAATAAAATCCAAATAGGGCCCAAGCTTGGCTGCTTCTACTATCAATACATCCCAAATAAGATGCTTTTCTCCTTATAAGGCTGACTATCCTGAAACTTGTTTTTTTCTAATTTGTTATTCTTTTCTACCAGCTCCTTACACTTATCTTCCAGTTCTTTTTCTTTCCTTTTCACTTTTTTCAGCTATGTCTTCCAATTTTTTTTATTTTGGTTCTTTAAATCAGTGATTTCTAACTCCTTAAGACTCACTGGAGATATATCTTGGGAAAGGAAATATGTACCAGATTGTACAGAAGATGAAATAACTTTCACTTGTTTCTCCTTATTCTTTTCCTTTAGTTCTTTTAGTTCCTTTTCCAGCTCTACTTGTTTTGTTTCAAAAGCCTTTTTCTTTTCATCCCAAATTCATGCATCTCTCTCCCACTGTTTTTCCTTTTCTTCAAATTTCAGAAATCTTGCCTTACAATCAATCAATTCAGTATTCAAAGCTTCTTTTTCTTTTTCAAATTCTGTTAGCTCAGAGGTTTGTATGAGCTGAGTAGATGGGATATTCAGCTTCTTTTTTAGCAATTGAATTGCATTTTCTTTTTCTTTTAACAATTTCTGTGTGTCAACTCCCTTATTAGCCTGACTGTCAGGCACCAATAATTCTACCTGAATCTTTTTTATCTGTGTTTGGTGGGCCTGATTCTCCACCTTCTCCTTCCTGAGCAAATCTTCATCTCTTTTCTTGATAGATTGTAACTTTGATACTTGCAATGTTGCTTGTAACAAACCAGTAAAAATTATATCACACGTTTCTCTCTTTAAATGGATCATATCAGTAGTAGGAATATTTTTCAAACTCATCCTCAATTCAGCCACTTTATTTCCTGTAGTCACAGATAAATTCAATGTGTCTTTAGCCTGATCTCTAACAGTCACCAGGGATACATCTTGACTAGACAATTTTCCCACTTCATCATATAGCTTCAATTTTTCATTAAGAGTTTTTTCACCCACATCTTTATATATGTCTAGCAATTCAGTCTTAGACTTGTACTTATCTGTAGCTCCTTCGGTAATTTTATCAAAGGTATATTCCTGGATTTCAAAGGTTGGGCCTTTGATCTTCATATGTTTCTTTTTTCCTTTAGCCTTTGCAACCTATACAAGTTTTCATGGCTTTTCAATTTTTTGTTTCTTGGGCATTTTGGTAGTATCTTCCTCATCTATATCCATGGCTTCTGAGAGGTCTCCCTTATTCATTTTTTTCAGAAAAACTGGCCAATGGAGTGATATCAATAGCTGCAGTAACAATACTAGAAATATCTTACTGAGGAGGATAGCTCCCTGGTGTAGATGAAAGTGAATCTTCTTGCATGTCCTCACCATTATTAATATCCTTGGGATAAACCATAACTACAACAAATCCTAGAGTTAGCATCCCCTTTTAGTGTTTTTTTTTTACATTGAGTGGTCAAACTAGATGCTAAATGGGATGCGTCATGGACAAAACTTAAAGCATCTCAAAAAACGTATTTTTTTCTTCCTCGATAGCATCATTTATGACATCCAAAATAACGTTTATTTTTTTGCTTCTAGAACAGTGTCCAACTTTTCTTCCTAAACAACATCGAGGTTTTCTTCCTAAATAACGTCCTATTTTTCTTCCTAGCAAGTGTCCGCTTTTTCTTCTTAAATAAAATCCCCATCAGCACCATATTTGCATCCTTAATAGCACCATGTTAGAATCCAATATTGCATCCATTTTTGCTACCAGTTTAGTATCCCATTTTGCACCATGTTTTACTTCCAAATATGCGCCAATTTTCGCTTCCAAAATTTGCACCAATTTTTTCTTCCTTTTCTGCATCGTGTTTTTCTACCAAAATGACGCCAAATATTTCTTCTATTGTTGCACCATATTTTGCTTCCTATTTAGAGTCATGCTTTTCATCCAAAGTAATGTCTTATTTTCCTACCATATCAACGCCATGTTTGGATTCATCATTAGTGCCACGTGTTGCATCATTTTTAATGCCTAGTTTTGCATCTTATTTTGCTACCATATCAATGCCATGTTTGTCTTCATCATTAGTGCAACGTGTTGCATCCTTTTTAGTGCCTACTTTCGTATCTCTCATTTTTTGGTCACTAATTTAGTCGTTTTTAATAGTTTTATATACGAATTTTGTTCATTTTGTTTGGTCACTTATCTATCATTGTTTGGTCACTTATCTCTTAATTTTTTGTTACTAATTATGTTGTTTTTAACCAATATTATAATATCATTAGGGCATGGAGAAATCAAACCACCAACCTCCTGCTTGTAAGGAAGACACTCTGCCATTGAGCTAGCACCCTTTAAGAATTTGGGAACCTAACTTATAGAGTCCTCTATAATGTTAAAAATATCAATACACAACTTTGAGTATCTCATGGTCGACAAAGGATGATAGATTATATAAGTTCACAATATATGATCAAGCAGGTTATGAAATCCATAAACCTTTTCTAGGAATTTTGAACAAAACTCAAGAAATATTAATGGAAATAATTGTTGCATGATGACTTGTAGATCAATATGGTTCTCTATCCAATCTCTCTCATGGTTGTTGCACTTTCAAATTGATCTTGGAAAAAACCAATTCCTACCTATGTGGTGACTCAGCACTGTAGTGCATTCAACGTAATAATAAGGTAGATAGTCAGAGGGTGAGACTTATGGTTATTGAATTAATATCCATGCGAAGCTTTGTATATCACATCATGAAACCAAAACACAACCTTCACAAAAAATGAATGAATCCACGTAAAACTATAATTAACTTGCAGTTATAACACTTTAGATGTACATGGGATCATATGTACCTACCCTCGAAAAATATAATAAAAAATGAACGTTGACACCAATTCATGGATAATTTCATGATAAAGGCAAGGATATAAGTAGTCTGGATCATCCTGAGCATCCCTGAGAAGGATATAAATTTAAAACCCTAAAGGACAAATCCTGAATTAATTCATCCAAAAATAATTTGAAAGCTAAGCCTCCCACAATATGATGAGTCATGATTTAATATAATTAAAAAAAACCACAGACTTCCATACATATAAAAATGGTTTTGTTAACTATAGATGGAAACCTATTTTTTATAGCATTTAGGGAAGATGAATGTGTGAGAAAAAGGAAACCAGTTTGATATTTCCCCCAAAAAACATCCATTTCCTACACAACCTTAAAGAACTAACAAGCAATACCTATATCAGTCGAAGACACGATTACCCATGGAAAAACAAATTTCAAACTGGGAAAGAAAAAGAAAAATGGATTTGTATTTTTCAAATTAAATAACGAATAACCAAAAAAATTTTGAGTTCATGAAATTCTACGACAAAATGACTAAAGAGTTGAAAGCTTAAACATAATACATTTTGGAGGGATGATGCTATCCCCTTGGGTAGATTTCAATGAGATATCAACTTAACTAGAGGTTGCATCACTTGGAATATTTAACTCACTTGTGTGATCCATGAAACTGCATCTAATCCATTGTACTGCCTCCTTCATAGTGGGAACTTGACAAATACCTTTTGCATGAGAAATTCAATCAAACAGATATTGAAATAGGGAAATTTATCCTCCAATTCTTGAAGCTAGGAAATCACCCCCAACTCTTCCAAAATGCTTGGTGATCATTTCCACACAAAAAAATGAATTACTCCAGATACAACATCTATTAAGTTAACTGAGAGAGCATAGGATAAAAGGTACCCACTTACAACTGATACTCCACAAATAAAACAAAACCAAGAGCATCTAACAGAAGTCATGGACAATTCACCTCCATGAAAAAGGCAAGGAAATAAATAAAACAACAACCAATGCCAAGTACAGTTTCATCATAAAGATAAAGGATAAGGAATTAAATACATACAACTGAAACTAAATGGTTGTCCAAGCATCCCAGGTGCTTGGTGTATATGGAGGTGTAAGCCTCACAATAGGAATCTAAGCATCCTATATTCTTGGTGTATATGGAGGCTTAGTGTATATGAAGGTGTAAGCCTCTAGATTCCATATACAACAACTATTAACTGAGGCATTTGTACAACAACTTCCCTAGACAATAACTAGAAAAAAAATGCTTGAAAAAGAGAGAATTTATTAATGGAATGGAAATGTATAA
Source organism: Pseudotsuga menziesii (assembly GCA_001517045.1). NCBI lineage: Eukaryota > Viridiplantae > Streptophyta > Pinopsida > Pinales > Pinaceae > Pseudotsuga > Pseudotsuga menziesii. The sequence goes on along the minus strand of LPNX010260750.1, from coordinate 565,724 downwards.
ACATGAAAATATGTAAATGAAGAAATTCATAGACTAAGAAAATGTTTGTACCAGAATTCTGGAGCACATTGCTTAATGGATTCCTAGGTAGCTAGGTACAACTCAAGAAGGGAAAGGTACATAAACAAGATGCATGCACCCACCAAATTAGGATACACTAGGATCTCTACATAGAATTGAAGCAACGCGAGGTGTAGACATACACGGTCCACACACCCACCAAATGAGAGTACACTAAAAATTGAACATGGACCCATAATGATACCCCCATGCATTTAAAACCCATAGACTAGGAATTCTACCCATATCAAAACCACCTCCATTGTTGGGATTTATCATTATAACTTGGTGTTTAAACCTGAGTTTTTATTCGAAGATTTATTTACAGTAATAGTTTGGTAAATAAATCATACATGTGTTAACAAGAAAGGGGTATTTACAAGGTTTGGGTCTCATCATGGAAAGCACCCCCATTTTACCCATTATTTGCTTACCATTCAACCAACGAGTATGCTTCAATTTAGTTTTCCAATCATGGTTTCAATTTTTTGATGTTCAAGAATTTTTGTGGTGCCACACTCAATCATGTGTGTTGAATCCCTCACAAACATGGCATAACAAGAAAACCAATCAGACCATGGTCCATAGGTAGGGTCATCGTTCATAGTACTCTTATTTCTGCACATTCTACTCAATAATCAAGATGATCCCACACAAGATCCATTAGTACCCTTATGACAACATCAACAAAAAAATTCATGGTGTCTATTATTATATATGTACTGCTCCAATGTAGATTCATTACTTCTTAGGTTTGATCGTAATGCAAGGGATTTTGTGTAGTATAAATTCAGATTATAGCTTTATTACATTGTACTTTAGTCTTTTCACTTCCAATTACATAATATAAACAATAAAAATGATATATAATGTTGCAAATAAAACATGTGAAAGGATCCAAATGAATCCATTCCACTGTCAAAACATTGCTTTAGACAAATTTCAAAGTCCTGCATCTTTGTTACATACATGACTATACACAACTTCCTTCAGTAAAAACATCATTACAAGATGATATGATTCGTAAATCCTCTGAGCAGTACAATATAGTCTCCTTCTTTGCAAAATGAAGTCAATATGTGACCGGGTAGAATGGAGAACACTTTCACTGTTCCTAAACCATTTGTGAAGAAACGTTCCATAAGAGAATATCCTAAAGGCTAATACATAGGTACACAAAAATTACTGAAATAGTTGAGCATAATGTGTCACCAATGACTTCGATAGCACCAGATTTATTATTCCCGTCTCTACATTGGAAGTAGGAAATCAACACTACTAAGAATAAATCATTTGTAAGAAGCAATTAGATGAATAAAATACAATTTGAAAATACAACATATGAACAAAATCAATCCTTCATCGAGGTACATCGAAAGAAGCTAGCATTTTTAACAAAACACAAAAAAAACAGAATCAAAATTTCCATCTCAATACACAACTTTCCTAATCCATTGGACAACACCACATTAAATTTCAAATGTCAAAAGGCCATTTTAATAAATACTAAAAAGAGAACAAAAATTGTACCACTAGCAATATTGATCCATTTTAATAAATACTAAAAAGAGAACAAAAATTGGACCACTAGCAAATATTGATCCAAATGCAATGTCAAAATGCATTTTAAATGCAAATAATTATATAGATTTGTAAGGGGATGATGAGTCATAATAAAAAAGGATAGAGAGGCTAGAAGGTTACCAGATGATTGATACAATCCATCTATTAAACCAAAGAGACATTTCGTCAGGATAACTTCTGGATGGCTTCACAAATACTCTTTGCTTCTTGCAAAAGAGGAAATATTTTGTTCCCAAAACATATGAAGCCTGTTTTACATGCACAAGTATATTAGCCAAAAACTTGACTGAATATTTAATACAACTTTCTTGGGTATTTACTATTATGTAATGAAAACTCAAGATAAATACTTTGCTCCTTAATAAACTTCTTTAATGGCATCAAATTCAGACTGCACAATGCAAACCTTAGATGTGTCGCGTGATATTTTATGTTCAATCCGATTCACTATTTCAACACCATCCATCTCCTTAGACGTCATAAAAACATCCTTGCCACTGGCATACTTGCGAATGATTTTGAAAGATAACACTATCTATTGTGAATCTACTCTCAAAAATAACAAGTTGCAGACATGAAGTAGACTTTGATACAATTTAATTTTATAAGTATAGAAAGAGGCACAACACCTTGAAAGAAATAAGTGGTGCCTTTCCTTCGTATAATTATCTGTTGCAAGAACTTCATTATATAGATAACTTGAGAAGGTAGGTTCCAGTGCGTTAGGAATGAATTCAAGCTTCTTAAGCCCTTCCATTAGTTGAATTTTTAAGCAGTCAATATTAGATGACTGCAAGGAAAAAAAATAATATTTACTATCTTAAATGACACAAGTACAAACATGTCTGGCACTCTCAGAAATTTGTTGCTTCAAAAAGCAGACAATTGCACTAAAAGTTAGCAATCTTGACTACAATACTACAGACTTCTTGAAAACTTACAAATTCAAATCAATAAATATTTTCACCATGCAGTAACGTGCAATAATTCGCATGGTAAATTGAAGAAACAAACCTTTAAGGTGATCTTGATCTCTCATACAATGCTAACATAAACAACTTGTTTGCCATCTCATCTGACGCAATTATTTTGAGCTGCAACCAAAATTCTTAATTTAGCAATGGAAATACTTCAGCTGCTGATAGGGATTAACATAAACAATCATACCAAACAATATGTTTTCCCAACTGCACTTGATTTATGAGTTTGAAAATCAATTTATCCAATGTAAATGAAATATATGACTGTGTTCCAATGATTTCTCGACATTCATCCTCAAACTTAGCATTGTCAGCCGATCCATCAAGAAAAATGTATAACACACTCATAAATATGAATTTCACATATGCCAGTATTCCTTGTATTAAACATTGTTCAAACGTCAAAAAGAAACAAAAAAAGACAAAACAAGACCATGGGTGTTAGATAAGATGCATTGTTTCAAGGTATTTTCAAAAAACTCACTTTTCATAGAAATTAGGGGGTGATGTATCCTTTACATTATTCCAATTAAGCTTTGTAGTTAATGCATTCTTCTTTGTAGAGAGTATCCATTCATATAAGGTCTGCAACAATATTCAATGAGTACAAAACCAATTATTTCTAGCCAATGAAGAATACATTAAGAAATTAGTGAAGGGAGATTCCTGATGCAGCCTAAAAAGAATATAAAAATTATCATTGCCATAGAAAATAGGACCCTTCTTTGATATGGTTGAAGTAGTAGAATAGACATGCTCTAACAGAGGCTTGGACATGACCAAAATACGATCCGATAATGCAAATGAATCGCCTTCTTCAACATCAGGTGCATCAGCCATTTCTCCAACCTCTCCTTCACTTTCTACTTTCCCCTCATTGTATTCATGATCAATGTCTTCTTTGTTATATTCATGTGAGCATCCATCACCATTTCCATACTCACTTCCTGAAATATCTTCACCGCCATCAGAAGCATTCTCACTATCATCAAGTGATGTAGGTGCACTTTCTTCTCCATCTTTAGCATCATTCTCTACCACTCCACAGTTAAACTCTTCATTATTTTCCTGCCTACTTGTATAAGTTCTATTTGCAATGTTATCATTCCCTTATAGGATATCATTCTTACCAGAGATAAGGTCTCTAGCACTATAACAATGCACATTTTCTTCATCATCCACCATAGCAGGTGGAGATAGAGTAGGGGACAATTCACCTTCTTCCATTTCAAATTTCCATCTACCCTACACTACTTCATGATTATTAGACCTTTGATGAAAGGCATATGATTTACAATCTGTAGCCCCACATTCCCTTTCCAATGGTTCCAATGCCTTGTCACTTTCCTGTAACATATTGGAAACCATAGTAAGGGTTTAGAAATACAAGATTCAAATGTATCTGAATTACAAATTACATTGTGAACCCAAAAGCCCTTTCCAATGATAGTTATTCCTGGTCACTTTCTTGTACCAAATTGGAAACCAAAAAACAATACTAAATAAAAATATTAAGTATATCTTGATGAGGAAAAGAAAGGGAAGTTTCATAGCAATGTTCCAAACATATGTCCGGACTGCTATGATGCAAAAGAGTCAAACTTGGAAGCCAGAAACAATGCAGACGGAAAAGAGAATTGCAGGGCAAATAATGATGGGTATAAAATTGCAAAGATGAACCAAAGGATTCTCCAGAAGAACTTAAAGGCCATAAATACTCTGTAAAAGCATTTAGATAACATATTAGAGAAAAAATACGTTGATAAAATTGTTAGTACCAAATGGCAACAAGCAATTATCTAGGTGAGAATAAATTAGGAAGGAAATTACATGAGTATCCAACCAATAACCAAAATTGGTCAATGAGACTTGGAAAAAGCAATGAATAAAAATAATGAAGTCAAAGTGCCTAGGGAATCTCCTCCTTAAAAGGAAAATAGAAGTAAATAAAAGGCATAATATCTTAACAAAATGGAGTTAGATCCATAATGGAAAAATCTTCTGCAATAGTGTATGGCCCTAAAGGAGAAGACTGAAATATAATAGCTATGATTAATGTGTCTGAAAATGAGGAGGAGCCTATGCATTGGTCTCTCCCTGTGAATTCATTGATATTGATCTTTAGAAGTCATCACAGCAGTGACCATGACTAAGAGGAGTAAAGTGGGAACAAATATAAATTAATATGGAACTAATTCATATATCCAATCGCTTAAAAAACAAATCAGGTTAATATGGAATTTCTGAAACAGATTAATGCAATATTCTTAAAAGTAAAAACAATAAAATAAAAATCAGAGAACATAACCAAGAACTAATTAAGTTTAAGAAGCATGTTTAGAAACCCTAGCATATAAAAGACTACCTTACATTAGCACAAACACCAACAATATTACCATCAAACGCAAAGGCAAATGCTTTAGTAACCGCGATATTGAAACCATAAAACTTTTGTAGAAAAGGAATCCACCCAACTTTCATTACAGGCTCCACACATTCATTGTATGCATCAAGATACTCAACCACATAGAGTTCAAATTGAACCACTGGTTCCATAAGAGAAAATGAGGGGTTACACTTTACAGGGAACATACAAAACCCCTCTTGTTTATGATATCTTTGACTTCATAAAACCCCTCTCCAAGCATGTGTCCATTCTCATATTCCTCTGCTTGATCTTCTTCGTCTTCTTCTTTGTGTTCCTATTCCTCCCCTTCTCTTTCTTTGGTTTCTTTGTCCTCCTATGTTCCCTCTCTTGACCCTCTTCTTGCTACTCGACTTGATTGAGTTGTCGCTGCCCATGCTCCTCCTACTCTTCCAGACTCCTCTTCCACCTACTCTTTCTATATTGGTGAAATGTAATCTCGTTCTATAAAAGATTAAAATATTGAGTCCAACAGGATTTTATAGTTCATTCAGTGATATAATTCTGCCATAGTTTTAAATCTCTAACGATACTATTAAAGTCTCTCTACTACTTCGATCTAGATCCAATGAGATAAATGGAGACAGAAAATGGCTCAACCTTTAATTTAAGTTGTTTGGGTTTACGTCTAATTGAAAATATAGCCTTTCTGAGTTGAGTGCAGTTCTGAAGATAGATAGTTTATCCAGAGTAAGCCATATTACGTATGTAATAATGGTCCTCTAAAGAGACCGACTAAAGAGAGCCAACACAAATAAATAGTCAGGAAGGGGCTGAACTCAACTTGTGGATAGAACTCAACCTTGTAGAGAGGAAATGTGATTTACGGTAAATGCAGATAGAAATCAACGTTCAAATTTGAACCCTTCGTAGCCCTTCCAAAGGGTTCTAGCCCTTCCTAAAATGTAAAGTTAAAATTTCCATTGAAAAAAAATTCAAAATATGAATTTTACCCTTCCAATTAAGAAGGACATAATTTATATCAACATTTCAAAAGAAGGGTAACATTTGAAATTACCCATCCATATAAATTTCTCAAGATGTTGAAATTCCTATGCTATAAAGTTCGACTTTTCATTCAAAATACTAGAAATAACATAAATTATAATCACTCACCCAGTCATGTCACCCACTCACTGCTTACCTGTATAAGATGACAAGTGATTACTAATGATTGTGAGGCGTTGGCCACCAGGATGTGAATCTGACTCTCGAGTCAATTGGGGTTGCAATCTAAGGTGTGAAAAGCATAAGAGAATATGGCTGTAATAATAGAGAATAACCACTAGTATAACACTAGGCCCAAAACGAGCCCAAAACTTTGTGTCTACTACCTATTTGAACATGGCTACCAATGTCCACTCATTTTTTGTCAAAGATTCCTCCTCTACAAGACTTCATTTCTTGCATGAATATCATGGACTCATGACAACCATAAACAAAACTCAATGTCATGAAACTAAAAATAATGGAATGCCACTAGGATATCAAATTGTTCAGAGGTCAATTTATGCATTGATATAGATAGAGATGTTACTAGGCACATGATATGGAGAAATAACGAGTTAGAAAAAAAATGGACCAAAGCACCACAATGGTTAGTAATTTAAAAAAAAATAGCTCAAGAATAGTCTTCAATTTGATGGGTGGCATGATCATGATGTAATATTCCTCCATCTTTCCAAACATTGTGGTTTCTCACAACATTTATCCTTGGCGCTCGCCACCAAAATACGTATAAAAATTACTAGTCTTTACCTCCTTTTCTCTTCAAATCCTCATCTCATAGTCATTATTAAGGATTATTATGCATGCGCATCCTCAACTTATAATATCAATTGGTTCAAGGTGTAGAGACAACCATAAAATATCAAATGTGTCAAGAAACAGAGAGTAAGAGACAACTATAAGTAAGTCTTATATTAAATTTACAATATAAGTCTTTAATTGAGGCAATCAACTGAGATTTGACACAATATTTGACACGTTGGATTGTTGTGATATTCTTATCACTCCTTACCAATGTCATTGCAAGGCATTATTTGAAGGTGAAGTTCGTAATTTTACGTATTCTTCCTCATTCTCATGCTTTTTGGTAAGATAATGAGGAGGGTAGTGGCTTGCATTAGCATGGAAAATGGTTTCAACATAGAGGTAGATACATTAATTGTTTTCATTAAATATATTAAATTTATTACTTGTGACTACCTGTTTGTTGAATCATGGGTTGGTACAAACCACAACAAATTTTAGATCCTTGAGGTCTTAATTACTCACACCTAGAAATTTCTCAAATCCATCCATTAACAAAATTCTTTTGGTGTTCTGGTTCAATTTAAAAGGCAGATTCTCAAGACTCGAACATGCATTGATTTGCAAGGCTCCAGTTGATTTATGATTGATTCCATTGCCCCTCCATCCCATACATGGATGTTGTCACGAGAAGTGAATAACAAAAATTTATGCCCCAATCTCGGTGATGCTAGCTTTGCTAACTTTCTTGGTATATTGGATTTTTTTCTTAATCTTTTCTGAACAATGTATTATTTTTTCTTAGGTTATTGTTAACCCAAAAATTCCCTCACTTAGTTCTACATGGCCTACACCACCAAAGGACATCCACACACGACCCTCATTTGACCCCATTTGACCCCCACACCCTCAAAAAGGCTTAAAATGTGCAAAAGGGCTTAAAAACCCCTAAAAAGAGAAAAAATAGCTCTCATAGGGGATAAAACCTTCAAAAATGGGATAAAACCCCTCAAAGGTGCTTAAGACCCCCAAAAGAGCTAAATATTGAGTGAAAGGGGCTAAAAACCCAAAAAAGGGGCTAGAGCCCCAACCAGGGGCTTAAAACCCTAAAAGTCTTGAGAAAAAGTATAAATAGAGGGATGGGGGTCACTCTCAAATCATTCCTTATTTCCATATTGTTATGTTTCCAGAGTGAGTGCCTTGAGACCATTTTCCTCTAAATCCATTCATGCTCCCCCTCATCTATCTCTCCATTGAGCCATAGCTCACCCTTTAAAGAGAGGTGCTCCCCCAAGCTAGGGCATGGTGGCCCATTTCAACAAGAAGGTATAATTATTATTATTTTTTGTTTATGCTTTGATAGATAGTTGTTTTCTAACAATATTGGTTTTCAGGTTCATTGCTTAACATCTTCTTGCAGGTTGCCATTGTTTACTTGCATGGTTTTTTTGCTTTCCTAACAGTTGTTTGTAGGGTCTTGGAGCGTAACCCATAACCTTGTGTGTAGAGGGGTTTTGTTTCTTTTCATTTATGTTCTTCATTTCTATTTCAGTTTATTTCCTTTCTATTTTCTTTGCATCCACCACTAGGAACCCTATCCTTCCGTCCTATAGACGGAAGGTAGTCGTTCTTGCTTTGTTTCAAGGGAGAAATCCCTACTATAGAACTGACGACCATACCAGGTCGATCCCACTGGATCCATAGGTTTTGTTTATTATACTTTGCTTATTGAGGTTGATTGATATTTTTATTTCATTTTTTTTATTGTCTCGGGTGACAGTACCGGTTACTGTTGTCCGTTCTGTGAGTTGCAAATTGCTCAACTATGCAAAAACGACTGAACTGAATTTCTAAACATTCACCTATGTTCGGGATTGTTTTTTGCCCAAATAGTTGATCCATTTGTGAATCTACTCATAGATTGGCATAAAAGGGGTCATTTCCGAAGTGGGTTTTCAACCGTTTGAGTTAATTCCTCATGGTTTGATCAAAATCCACTTCGCAAAAATAGGTGCTTTATAGGTGCGGGACCCATTTTTGGGCTTGACTGTTTGCTTCTATTGGGATTGTCAGTGCGGCTCAACCACCTCTGTCCATCAATCTGTGTTTATTTCTGTTCAGAATTTGTTCATTTTAGTTGCAGCATGTGCAAATCAATGATAAATGGAATGGTTAATGGATTAATGAACATGATTAAAGCTTGATTAAAAAATTACTGTAATTAAAATCAACATCTTGCCTAGCCCTTCCTCCTCTACCCAGTCATCATCCTTCAGGGTATTCTGGGATAAGATGAAGGGTGAAGCTCATATAGTAATAGGCACTTCACCTATCATTTTCCAAAGCCACTAAAAATGGGTGACTTGGAAGGTAGAGGGGGTAGAGAAGGAGGGCTTCTCATGGTGCTTAGCGTCCTCCCTGTTGATCGACCTTACATCTGGAGGGTGACCTATGGATCTACGGATGGGCTTAGTCCCATTGTGTTGAGAGCCCAACACTCTTTCTTGGTTGAAGATAAATACAAGTGTAAGGTAGTCACCTAGTTAGGCTACAATAGTTCAAATTCAAGTATGGCATGTAGTTAAAATTTATGTTTACAATTTATTGCTTTCATTATCCATGTTTATGAAATAAACCAAACAATCTCTATGGACTATTCATAAACCATACAAGCAACCATTAAGTGTAATGGAAATATAAAATACATACACACAAACCATACCATATAAACAAACAAAACTCAGTTCATGATGCTAAGTGAGCCATTAAAATTTACAATTTACACTAAGTCAAATATCTGTAGTATTTGAGGACATAAGTCCTTGACTGCCTTGATTGTAGGAAGTACTTGGGCTTAGCCCAAAAATTCATTGTGAGGAGTACCGCGGGAACCCCAAAGTAGCTGGCCGCTGAGAGGAATTGCCAAGCAAATGGGCAATGACCCCCACTGATTGACTAGCACTCCCATGAGGAAAAATCCAAGCGTTGTCTCTTGGAAGTCTTGGTGGCCGAGTGACCACCTGAAGCCAATAGGAATCCATTAAAACCAGGGTCCAAAAATCATCACCATATTTCAAAATTTTGAGATACAAATCAGACATGATTAATCCCCCAAGTTATTCCTCATGCCAGAATACTGCGACCCACATAACTGATCACATTCATGAGTGGTAGTGACACCGTAGTTTGTGAAAGAATCAACTTGATGACAGGATCTTCCTGGATTGGTTCCTAAAAACCTTGTTACCACCTATAGAAAAGGACGTCGCATCCAAACATCCCCATCCAAAGAGGAGGCCATCTTGAAATCTTGGTAGTTTGATCTTATCTATGCACAATATGGATACCTTTACACTGTCATTCCAAATGCTCCCCACATAGGCAACTCTTACCGAGATGCACCAGGGGCATCACATGCTGCAGATGGCATCATAGGTTCTGTCTCTCACCAACCACAACGCCATTTGACACCACCTGCAATACCACCACAACCAAGCAACACCCCTAGTGTTTCCTACCAAAACCAAACTTCATACTATGCAAGAATGATGTGCCAGTCCAGAGCCACAACTTCTTATGCACAATCAACGCCACTGCAGCAGGCCCATGCATTAGCTTGGCTAAGACAACAATACATGAGACAAATGCTGACATTTGTGGCACTGGCACCCACCCAATTTTACTATGCACCACCGGTGCAAGTTGTTCAAGCCCCCACCCCTGCTCCATTGGGACATGTGTTTACACAACAAAACCGTCCTAGCCAACCATCCCCTAATAACAAACAAGGGCAAGCCAAGAATAACTAACCCTGGAACCAAGGAAAAAATCAACCACAGGGAGGCAGTCAACAACCAAATCCTCCCAACAATGCCATGGCAAACAGGCCAGCCCAAAATCCTCAATGACCAAATGCACCAAGATGCAACACTCCGTTGCATACAAACCAATTGTGCACATTATGCGAGGTCTATGGGCACTACACATTTGAGTGTCCCTTCATGGGTCACACTAAGCAATCCATTAGGAATGAGGTTCAACATGCCACCAATACAACAAACCAAGCCCAACCCATTTCAGCACCACTGAGACCTCATCCTATGGTGTTGCAAAAACCATTACCAGTATAAGGATTGGTGGAAACTACACCCCCTCCCCAAGCCAATCCCAATGCTCCAGGGGCACCTCCCACGGTAGAAACAGGTGTCCACCACCTGCTAGCTATGACAACTGAAGAGGTCAATTTACAAACCAGAAAAAAATCAGTCCAGAACCAACACTGAACCTGCTGACACATTAGCGAAATCTACATTTAAAACAACTAATGCACCTCTTCAGTTACCCCCTTTCCTACACCCCCCATACACCGGGTTTCCAACAATGCCACGGCTAGAGCTGTTTTCAGCTACAACATTGTGGATGATTTGGCCCAAACACCTACTACCATGTCCTCTCTTGAGGTACTCAAACCTGCCCAATGCAGAGAAAATCCTTACTAGCCACCCTTGGTGCCATGGACCCCTCTAACTCCAAGTTTATCACATTCGACATAGAGAATGGAGAACCACAGATGCCATCAACCATTTCCTTCCAAATCCTAGTGTTTATCTGGAATTTAGTCATGCACCAATTCATAGTGGATGAGGGGGAATCCATGTGCGTTATGTCTACCCTAGTCTGGCAGAATCTTGGATCCCCAATTCTACAACCATCATCTCTACTCTACGGACTTATGATGGCCATCCCACTAAAGCCCAAGGAATCCTCCCCCAAGTCCCCATCACATTAGCTGGGAAGGCAGTACTGATTGACATAGAGTTTGTTAATGCTCAATTGGACTATAACCTTCTCCTTGGAAGAAGTTATATGTACACCATGAGAGCCGTAGCATCAACTGTTTTTTTTCTCATGATGTTCCCCCACGAAGGGAAAATCGTGACGATTGACCAACTGACTTATCATGATCCATAAGGGCTAATAGCACCTGCCAACATTATCCCTATGATCAACACCATTGATCCGCAAGGGATGACCACACACGCCAATGTTATCCCTACGGTCAACACCATGGTAGACAACCTACCAGTCTCCCCATTATTGAATGTGGGCCCTGGGTTGTTTGCCGATACCACCATGATAGCTTCTTTCCCATTAGTGTTGCCACCACTGACACCAAATGATATTGCGGATTTGTGCATGCTCTCATCTAGCACTGTTGCACCCAAACAACAACTGCATCGATAGCCCCAAACACAACCACAACACCATCCATAGCCGCAACATCAACAACAACCGCAAAATCAACAACAGCTGCAACATCATCCACAACTGCATCATTACGTGCAGCCACAACCACAACCTCATCCCCACATACAACCATTAGGGAGTTATCTAGGCTCCTCCCCAGTCCACACAATTCCCTTCCTCTTTCCCCTGCCTGTTGTCATGAGAAAGCCAATAATGGCTACCTTAAACTCACCCAATTTTACATTGGGAATTCCTATGTGGGACCTGGATCCACTAGCTCAACCACCAGTGCCCCAGGTAGTATTAACCCACACACAACCCATTGCGGTCGAATCTCATCCTCCACCCGGCCCACAAAAACCAACCACCACACCCGCACCCATACCGCCTCACCCAAAAAGGGCTAGGGGAAAAAACGTGAAAGCTATCGCTGAACCTCGACAGATCCCTCCTTGCACTATCTATGGAGAACATGACCATCCAACTCAAAAATTCCCTGAGATTCCCATAATCCACATGCATTTGGATGCCATGGATACAATGGAAAACCTCCCTATGGTTGAACTTCCAAGTAGGCCAATAGTGAGAAACAAGTCATTGAGAAAAAACCATGCTTGCGCCCTCTACAGTTTTTATGGACACTATTCTCACCACTACCAATACTTGTCTGATTTTCGAATGGATTTAGACAACCTTCGAAAACATTCCCTTAAATCTGAGATCACCTTGATCGAAGAAGTTCACCCCCCACCTCCTTCTTCAAACACCATGTCCATTTACATGATGTCTAGTTCTACCGACCCTCTTGTCTCCACCACCAATGAAGGTCCATCAGACCTGTCTCTTTGTTGCTTCTGCAATCATGAGGAGATATCTAAAGCCTTAACTACCCTAGAATACCCATGGGATGACACACACCATTACTTGCTCTTCCTCCTTGAAGAACTTGTGTCGCAGTCTGACCAGTTTTCATGGAAACCAAAGCTTTCATTCATGGGAAATTTTACTGGTTCAAAAACCCCATTCCGGCATCAGACACCTTCAAAGAAGGGAACATGGCCAACATCTCTCCAACCATCAAAATCAACATCTCAAACAATCCTAAGGTTTTTGAAGAAATCATGCTGGGGGCATCCTACTCCCCGGAAGAAGTCGCTGCCTATAGACAACCTTCGACAACATTCCCTTAAATCTGAGATCACCCTGATCGAAGAAGTTCACCGTCCACCTCCTTCTTCGGACACCATGTCCATTTACATGATGTCCAGTTCTATCGACCCTCTTGTCTCCACCACCAATGACGATCCATCAGACCTGTCTCTTTGTTGCTTTTGCAATCATGAGGAGATACTTGAAGCCTTAACTGCCCTAGAATACCCATGGGATGACATGCACCATCACTTGTTCTTCCTCCCCAAAGAACTTGTGTCGCAGTCTGATTAGTTGTCATGGAAACCAAAGCTTTCATTCATGGGAAATTCGACTGGTTCAAAAACCCCATTCTGGCACCAGACACCTTCGAAGAAGGGAACATGGCCAACATCTCTCCAACCATCAAAATCAACATCTCAACCAATCCCGAGGTTTTTGAAGAAATCATGTTGGGGGCATCCTGCTCCCTAGAAGAAGCCGCTGCCTACAAAGCTCTCTTCCAAGAATTCTGTGACATCTCTGCCTGGTCTTACACTGAAATGCCTGGGTTGGATCCATCCATAGTGGAACACCACATCAACACATGGCTCGATGTGGCCCTCGTGCACCAAAAGAAATGACCGATCCATCCTTCCAAAACAGCCACAGTCAAAGATGAAATAGAGAAGCTGCGCACAGTTGGCTTCATTTACCCGATTGGGTACACCACTTGGGTTTCTAATCTTGTTCCCATGATTAAAAAATAGGGTACCATCCACGTTTGCATAGAATTTTGCGATCTAAATGGGGTGTGTCACAAAGACAACTTCTCAACACCCTTCATTGATCATATTATCAATGCATGTGCCGGACATGAGGTCTTTTCCTATGATGGATGGATTTTCCGGATATAACCAAATTCAGATCCAGAAACAAGATCATTACAAGACTACATTCACAACCCCATGGGGCACATTCGCATATCGAGTCATGCCCTTTGGCCTAAAAAATGCTGCAGCCACCTTCCAGCGCGCCATGACATATTGTTTCCATGATCTAATCCATATCATATTATTCTACCTGGACGATCTTACCGCTCGATCACCAAAATGAGCACAACATATGGACGACTTGCGATAAGTCTTTTTATGTTTTCGTAAGTACAAAATTCACCTGAATCCCCTAAAGTTGGTTTTCTGTGTCCCAGCAGGCTGTCTACTTGGGTTCATTGTATCCCACAAATGGATAACTCTAGAGCCCCTCAAATTTCAGGATATCCTTGATCTTCCTTCACCAAAAACTCAACACCAACTACAGAGCCTCCAAGAGAAGGCAAAATTCCTTCGCCGCTTCGTACTAGAGTATGCAACAAAAGCCCATGGATTCATCCGCCTACTTCGCACAAAAATCCCCTTTGTTTGGGATCAACAAGCATAGGAATCATTTAATGAACTCAAGCAAGCCCTAGCTTTTTCAGCATTACTCTCAGCACTAGACTTCACTTGAGACTCCATTCTCTATGTATTGGCCTCAGACAAAGCCATTGCTAGAGTCTTGGTCCAAGAACACGATTGCAACCATGAGCACGTGATTTATTACATCAGTCAGAAGCTGACAAGTCCCCCACTATGATATTCACTCGAGGATAAATTGTCCCTCACCGTTGTCTTTTCAGCTCAGAAGTTACGCCACTATATCATTGCAAACCATACATGTGTAGTGGCTGATTCAAACCCAATGCGGTACCTCTTAAGCCATCGCCTTCTACAAGGTCGCACGGCTAAGTGGGTAGTCATCCTCCAAGAATTCGACTTAGAATTTGTTTCCCCAAAATGAACAAAGGCATTTGCACTGGTTGTGCTCATGACCGATATGCCCCCATTAACTGCGTCATCACCTCCCAAGGATGACCTCCCAGATGATTTCCTATTCGTCATATCCACGAAAGACCCATTGTATGGGGAGATCCTCCTATACTTATGGATACAGAAGTTCGCAGCACACTTAAACCATGAGGACAGGTGACACATTCGACATCAATCCATTCACCACCTGTTGATTGGAGATGTTCTATATCGTAGAGGCATTGATACCATCCTACGTCATTGCTTCACCCGTGACGAGGCCGAGACCATTCTCAACGATAGTCATAGTGGAGCCTATGGTGGCCACCTTTTAGGTCTGGCAACCACCCAGAATATTCTAGATGCTGGCTAATTCTGGCCTTCTATCTTTGTTGATTGCATAGAGGCAGTCAAGCATTGTCGCAGCTGTCAGCTCTTTGCCCCAAAGGCAAGAACCCCCCTCTGCACCGTTACACCCCGTAGTAGTCACAGTCATTCCCTTCTGCAAATGGGCAATCAACTTCATGACAATCAACCCTACCTCGGCTAACAGTCATAAATACATCATTATGGCAGTCGATTACTTCACTAAGTGGGCCGAGGACATGCACACATTTGATTGCAAAAGTGAAATAGTGGAACGCTTCTTCTTTAACCATGTTATTTCATGATTTTGTGTTCCTAAACAGTTTGTCTCAGACCATGGTACACACTTTGAAGATGATGTTTGGACTAAGCTTTCAACCATGTTGAAATTTGAACACCGGTACTCATCTTCCTACTACCCCCAGGGCAATGGCCAAGTTGAAGTAGTCAACAAAATCATCAAAACAATGCTTCAAAGGATGGTAGGAAACCATAAAACCACTGGCATCACATGTTGTTTTCTGCCCTATTGGCTTATCGCACATCCACAAAAACCGCAACTAATTTCACCCCTTTTCGTCTAGTACATGGTGTTGAATCAGTACTCCCTATAGAGTGCCAGATCCCATCACTCTGCCTCATGGTAGAACTCCTCCCTGATACTTTTCATTTGGAATAACGACTCCTCCAACTTGAGAAAACCATAGAAGACCGCTGAGCTGCCCTCCAATCTGTCGAAGCAGCAAAAACACGGTCCAAGGCCCATTATGAATCCCATGTCCACCCTCGTAGCTTAAGTGAAGGAAATATGGTTTTGGTTTATGACCAACCCAATGACAAGTTATGAAAAGGCAAGTTCGAATCAATGTGGTATGTCTCATACATCATCTGCCGCTGCCTTAGAAAATGGGCGTACACCCTTATTGAATCTGATGGACAACTCTTGGAGAACCCCTGTAATGGGATCTACCTCAAAATTTTTTATGCTTAACATTACAAATGAGTCGCTTCGTTTTCCTTTTTTGTTTTATAATTTTTTTTCCACAAAACAGAAACCCCCATTCAGGGGCAGCACCATTAGCTGCTAATTTCAGAGCGACCCGAAGCCTGTTCGAGACACCTCTCACACCTCCTGGCTCAAATTTCCATTTTTTATCTTTTAACGAGACCATCGTCTCATGTTTACATAGTAATTTTTGGGACCACTTCCTGGAAGTTACCTAGGTTTACGAACCATAAAGTGATGTAAGTGTCTCCATACCTATACTTTCATCACACTTACCTACCGACACTCACACAGGCACCCAAAGGAATGACCGTTGATCCCCTGAAAGTCCAAACCAATTTCCCTCTAACATCACCTCTTTAAATGACGGTATTTCAGCTTGTAATATAGTCTTGTCCCTTTTTATTTTACACATTTTTAAAGTGAGTCTTATGTATTGTTTCCCCTCATTGCTCTAGATGGATCCTACCTCGGATCAGTACATTGGATTTGCTGATGGAGCGAGTAGATGGTCTCCAAACATCACCTTGGCTACATGGGTCATTTACTCCCCATCGCAAGAGTTGATCCATATTGACGGAATATGCATAGGCAGTGTGACCAACAACCAGGCTGAATATGATGGTGTCAAAGGCCTCTTGGCTGCTACTCTC
This sequence comes from Pseudotsuga menziesii, assembly GCA_001517045.1. NCBI lineage: Eukaryota > Viridiplantae > Streptophyta > Pinopsida > Pinales > Pinaceae > Pseudotsuga > Pseudotsuga menziesii. Next base: position 548,676 of record LPNX010260750.1, on the reverse strand, counting down.
CAATTGCGCATTTGACATCTCGATGTCCTCTTAGACTCCCAGCTGCTTGTCTCCCAGTTGAACAACTACTACCGAGTATGTGATCCCTGCCTCTTTAGAAAATTCCTGCGCACTAAATAGATGGTTAGAACATTTGAATCCATCACATTCACACGTGTTCCCATAAAATTCAATAGTGTAGCAGATCAGATGGCTAACGATATTGTAAATAGGCATATTCATCATAGAATATAGGAAGCATACAAACAATTGCATCATGCATCATATCCATCCACTGCACCTTATGCGAGATCCCAAACCATTCCCCAGAGGACGACCCATTTCTTTTATAAACTACCTTCAAACTTGCACTCACATCACATGTATTCAAGTTCATCCACCTAAAATCACACACATAACTCTCTTGACCTCTGTTCAAGAGCCACATCGGTTTGCATGCCACTGTCGCACCGATTCACGTGCCTTTGTTGCGATCTATCCTGGGTATGTTTAATATCCACCTAATCCATCCATACTGCATGGATGACCTTTGGACCATTGTCCACTATCCCGACATGGCGCACCACCTGTGTCACCACAATCCATTGACCATACTAGAGTTTCTTTTAAGCTCTTTTCTAACTCCTAAAAGAATGAAAAGATGGCCGAGCGTGGCTGCTTCCTTTCCCGCTCGTTAAAGTATAGAAAATGGAATCTACATTGTATCTCTTATCTCCTTTTGCAGACTATGTAGACCATCAAACTAAAAGGACCACCTTGGTGTATTGAAGATAAGACTATTCCCCTCTGCATACTTTTATGCTTTCTCTGGCAGAGGGGATGAACTTTACGAAAAATCTCACCATGGGTTGTCGTTATACTCTTTTCCATCCTTCTCATCAAGAAAATATTGCCGAGCAAACTTGGTTTCATTCATTCTCATAAAAGTATCTGAATGGTCATCCAATCCGTATAGGTTTAACCTTTTTCAGCCTGATTGGACTACCAATGGTAAAGAAGTCTCTCATCCCCTATAGGATGGGTGAGCTCTCCTATGTATACTTTTATCCTTTTTTGGGCACAGGAGACTACCAACGAAAAAGAGCCCCCACTGGAGTCTTCTTCATGCTTTCAGAATCTCTAAAATTGAAAGCACCATTGAGCATTTACTTTCTCGGGTTCACCAAAAATCCATGAGATCGTACCACAATTGTGTCTCTAGACACCACCCCACAGATAACAGTTTGGAAGCATTCCCACTTTGGTTGCCTTTGTTTAGAGTACTCTGCAATGTGTCTTCCTATGATCCCATCAATACCAAAATTATCTACCCCCCCCCCCAAGTATTTCCCATCTACAGTGACATTCCCAATATTACAGCTATGATCCCTTTCCCACGAGTCAATTTCATTTTCTTCCTAGTTCGCCCTATAGTCATAGTTTGAAAAAAGCAAGTTTGAGTCTAATACACTCCCTTTTCCCCTGTTCAACTCCTTCCCTTCACCCCCCCCCAATTCGGTGGTTTAGTCTGTAGATTGTCTCACATCTTTCAGTTATCTCCCTCGCGCTTCTGGTTAAGGAAACACCATTTCCTTGACCAAGGGCAGGTCTCCCTCTGTTGACGACAACACACATATTCTAGAGGATAGACCCAGAGGTCCCTGTATATTGGTTTCATTAACCTCTTTGATGATTTCTTTGGACCACTTGAGAGGAGTCCTTAATGCCTCTCGGGATGGTTGTTTCACACGTGCTCGACTCCAGCTACATCATCGCACCGTTGAGATTCGTACAGGGTATTGGTCTGTGAAGTATTTGGTCGAAGACCCTGGATTTCACCTAACTCTAGCACATTGATGCATCTATTTGAGGGACCCCGACAAGTTCATGTCCCTTGTGATTTCTGGGTTGCTTTGGAGACAGTGTTTAGAAGCCCCAGCAGTGCTTCTATATAGATTTATGATTGATGCAGCATATTTGTACCACAAAGACTTTAACTCTCCATCAGTGAGACCATACAGCTATGTACCATTCCAGATCCAACAGGCCATCAGTCATGAAGATATAGCATTCCATGAGAATTCCATGGGTCCAATGTAGTTGTTCTTCATATCAGTATTATATTCAGCCTCTCATTGAGGCAACCATTATTGTAACAATAGTTGTACATGATCAACTCTTGTATTATAGAGCTTAGATCACAATATTCATTTGACATTGTTACAAGCATGGGGATTCCCACCTCATCCATATACATGTCACACATTATTTGTATCTCACCCATTGATGGGAACCATATTAATACAAAAACCAAAAGCCACCATGCCCTATCCTAGGAAGCACCACCTCTTCCTAAGAAAATCCTATGATGTCCGTCAGCCATACGATGAGATCCTTCCCTCACACATTAGGGGGAAATCTATTAACCCAAAAAATACCTCACTCAGCTCTACATGGAATACACCACCCAAGGACACCCACACATGACCCTCATTTGACCCCATTTGACCCCCACACCCTCAAAAAGGCTTAAAAATGTGCAAAAGGGATTTAAAACCCCTAAAAAGAGCCAAAATAGCTCTCATAGGGGCTAAAACCCCTCAAATAATATTTAGACCCCCAAAAGAGCTAAATATTGAGTGAAAGGGGCTAAAGACCCAAAAAGGGGCTAAAACCCCATCTAGAGGCTTAAAACCCTAAAAGTATTGAGAAAAAGTATAAATAGAGGGGTGGGGGTCACTCTAAAATCATTCCTTCTTTCCATATTGTTATGTTGTCAAAGTGAGTGCCTTAATACCATTTTCCTCTCAATCCAGTCACTCTCCCCCTCATCCATCTCTCCATTGAGCCATAACTCCCCCTTTCAAGAGAGGTGCTCCCCCAAGCTAGGGCATGGTGGCCCATTTCAACCAGAAGGTATAATTGTTTTTCTCTTTTTGTTTATGCTTTGATAGATAGTTTTTTTCTAACAATATTGGTTTGCAGGTTCATTGCTTAACATGTTCTTGCAGGTTTCCATTGTTTACTTCCAGGGATTTTTTTGCTTTCCTAACAGTTGTATGCAGGGTCTTGGAGCGTAACCCATAATCTTGTGTGCAGAGGGGTTTTGATTCTTTTCATTTATGTTCTTCATTTTTGTTTTAGTCTATTTCCTTTCTCTTTTCTTTGCATCCACCACCAGGAACCCTATCCTTCCATCCTATAGATGGAAGGTAGCCGTTCCTGCTCTGTAGCAAGGGAGAAATCCCTACTACAGTGCCTAATTCCCATCATTCATACATCTCTCGGGCTTGGATTGCTACCCTCTCTCTACTCTGGATTAAGTTTTTGGTTGGTTTTATATGTATTATTTGGTTGTAGGTTTATTATAGCCTAATTGTCTCATGGTACAATGTTTTTTAAGACTATATCTAGTTACACCACCCTAAGTTATGCATAAGATCATGGTGATTCCCAAATATGGTTATTGCATAGTCTAAGTAGTTTTTATGTATAATGAAGTGTGCTTCAACTTGAAAACAAACAACAAAATAGTTGTTATGTTACTGAACTATATAAATTTAATGTTACATATATATGTCAAATTAATCTTTTCAAATTAGGTTCTGTCAAATTAATGTGTTCAAATTAGTATTTAATGAAAATATATCATTTTTTCATATAGATATTAAGGAGTGTTCAATTGTATAAGATTATAAAAGTTTGGGACGACAATATTTATTTTTTGCATTTTTGGGGGGAAAGAGTTTAGTTAATTTATACTTGTCAATTGAAGTACAATTATTTATATTTCCTTTAATCTTTGAAGGGCTCCTAGAATAAATTCCTTGCCAATTGAAATTAAGACCCACCCTTCAAATTTGATCAATGATAGAAATGAAAACAAAATATGCTGGAAGCACACCTAAATTTTGAACTAAAACTCTTTGAAGGAATAGATCCGGAATGGTCTCATAGACGCTCTCACTCAATAATGAGACTCCTACTCCGCCTACCATTTATGCTCTCAAAAACATTTTTGTGTTGATACATGGCTTTGTCTATCATAACAGCCCCTCGAATTCTTTGACCTTAGGCCCAAAAGAGGGTCTATTTGAGAGATATCTTATAAAAATACCATGATAGTGTATTAACCAATGTAATGAACTTGTCTGTGGCATTAGACCTTGAGCAGCCTTAAAATATGCCCCGGATCCACACTTTAAAACATTGTTTTTCTTCATTGGTCATGAAAGGTGTGTCTATATAAAATGCTTACAATAACTAATCTAGTTTAGGTGTTGAAGCTCATTATGATAGTATGGACTATATTATTGTCACATCCTAGTGAAGGTGGCTCTTTGGAATGTTTATTACTTATTGACCCCCTCGTAAAACTATAGTCCATGTGATAAGGACCTTGCATCATAATCTTTTTCTTCTTTGGCATCCAAGAAGTGAAAATTTATGGATTGTTTGAGATTATAACTTTGGATAAAAATTCTTATTTCTACAACCTGCATCTTCCTTCAACTTTGATGAAATGACTTGGAGTGGCCAATCGTTGTGTCCAAGGGAACGAGCTTGAGAAAGAAATAACATATTGTATATGACACTATAATCTAATGAATTTCATTTGAAAATACACTGGAACATAACAACTAGATTAATAATGCAATGTCACAACATATAATACATTAAACACATAATTTAACCTAGAGAAACCTAAAGGAGAAAAGAAATCTAGTATCAAATAACTATGGTCAATCTTTATCTCTCGACAATTTGTAGGTTACAATGAATTTTGGCTCTCTAGTTCATTTACAATCATTTCACAGTATTTTTGATACAGCATTCCTTCTTATCTTTTCCAAATAACCCCCTATGATTTCGTGTGCCTAAGTTTATGGAATATTGAGCTCTAATAGTGTTCAATTGAAAGACTAGGAATCCCCAATATTCAACGCCCCCAACTGCAATGCTTCTCTTCTCCTTTGTATTTTTTTTTAACAACAATGTAATGTGTGGTTATTTTTTTGTTATTGTCTTTGTTTCTATTTTATATTGCATTATGTGGAGGCATGGAGTTTGTCGATCTAGCTTGGGGCCCTTCACAATTAACCACGTCTCGATAGCTCACCATTGATACTTGTTGATACCAAAATGGATCTAAATAACAATGGTTTTAGGCAAAAGTTCAACAAGTATCATCAAGGTTCTACAATGGTGAGACGTTAAAAAAGAAAAAAAATTGCCTCTACGATCATCGCTATAGCAACGCATAGTCAATAACATCTCTATAGCAATGAACGTCTGTTGCAATAGAGACGTTATTGACTATGCGTCTCTATAGCAACGATTGTCGAGGGCATTTTTATTTTTTCCCAAAATCTTAAACTGTTTTTCCATGAAAAATTCGATTTTAACTTATTCGTGGAAAACTTTTGTGGGACTTTTGAGCCATATGTAGTAGTGGTGGAACATAGTTAGAGAGCAACAACATTCAAGATACCAATTGAGGACCCTAAGAAACTCATGAATGAAAACAAACTTCTAATTTTTAAGGAAAACCATACCATAACTCAATTCTAGCAATCACCCACTTCATATCAAGATGCCATAACTAGTGTTCGTAGGGCATTGAAAATACTAAACAAAAGGCCAATGGATGTTAGTTTTTCAACATTAAGCTAGCATTAGTTAGGATCTTTAACTAAGAGAATAAGAAGTAAAGTAATCAAACACAAGAGACAATGAACACAGTGTTTTTTCTTGGGGAAACCATAAATGGAGAAAACCCTACAACTTCCTGAGAGATAGAATCAGCACCAAAACAGGTAAAACCCAAAACAGTAAGTGATCTCTCGACAGCAGTAACCTTCTTCTTTTCTAGCCCCAGTGTCTTCTCCTTCCTCAACTATGCACTACACTTGAGTGTGTATGAGTTGTGTATTAAATAGAGAGTCCAACTCTCTATTTATACTAATCCCGACATGACTAAAACCCTACTATGGATGGCCTCTACTAGGAGAGTCTAATAACCCTAGTGCCCCGAAACTATGGGGACTTTAACCCTTAGACAATTGAAGGGTTACCCACAATGACTTGACATTAATTGTTTACATTATTGACCCTCCCGATCAGAACATCAGGGCATGACAACATGACTCAATTACATTATTTATACATCCCAGAATAAACATCGGGTTACAATACATAAGATACATAGATGAATACATTTTGAAGTTATAGATACATCAACTCTCCCTCTTAACTAGGAAGGTATTCTTTCAACACAATTTTTAGCACTAGTCTTCTTCTCTGTATCAATTGGATCATCTTGTCATCTGCATCTTCAAGTCTTCTTAGTCTTCAAGTCATCTTCGTCTTTAAGTCATCTTCATCTTTAGATCTAGATCATCACTTGATCTGGATCATCATGGGACATCGTCACTGGATTTGGATCATCACTCAATTTGGATCGTCACTGGACATCATCACTGGATCTGGATCATCACTGCTGGATCACCATCACTGGATCTAGATCATCACTGGGAATCATCACTGGATTTGGATCATCACGAGTGCTATCTCATGATTCTTCTCATCACAGGAAGTTCTACAGAGCCAACCCTTTTTCATGCTGGTTGTAGGCCTAACCTCCATGTAGGTTTTCTTCAGCACTTATATCTGACCTACTCATCAGAAAGGCATAGCACTCATATCCATCTAGGCTGGAACACATCCTACACACAATGATGGAAGAGTTTTGTACTTCCATCCAGGCTGGAACACATCCTGCACACAATGATGGAAGATTTATGTACTTCCATCCAGGCTGGAACACATCCTACACACAATGATGGAAGATTTCCGTACTTCCATCTAGGCTGGAACACATCCTGCACACAATGATGGAAGATTTCCACACCTCCATCTAGGCTGGAACACATCCTGCACATAATTATGGAAGAGCTCTGCACTTACATTCATCCAGGCTGGAACCACATCCTACCACAATGATGGAATATTTCCATACTTCCATCCAGGTTGGAACCACATCCTACCACAATGATGACAGGGCTCTGCACATACATCCATCTAGGCTGGAACACATCTTGCACACAATGATGGAAGGGATTGCACTCATATCTGATCTTGTAGAAACCAATCCTATAGTCACATCAGAATGGCCCCCGGTCTTCAACTAAGATACCTGGTAACTGACCAGGTGCCTCCATTCTCCTAGAGAATGGCAGTTACCCTTACACCCAGCCTGCTTGTCGGAATGGCCAACACTCACATCTAACATGGAAGGAACCCAATCCTTTAGCCATGGCATAATGGTTCAACACTTACATCTGATCAAGTGGAAACACATCCCTTTATCACATCAGAATGGCTTCTCAGTCCTAGACTGAGTTTTCCTGGTAACTGACTAGGTACCTCCATTCCCAGAATGGTAGTTGCCCTTACATCTGTCCTGCTCGACAGAATGGCCAGCACTCATATCTGACATGGAAGGAACCAATCCTCTCACCATGACAGAATGGCTCATCCCTTACATCTAACCATGGAAGGAACCAATCCTCTCACCATGTCAGAATGGCTATGGGTCTCATCACTTTTCCTTGGAGGAAACCTCGATCTGGATAACACCAAGATTCTCCCTGAAGTACTCGAACTTTAGCTTAGCCAATGGCTTCACCAATACATCAGCTATCTGTTCCTCCATCGCAACATATTGGAGCTTCACTACTCCCCTCTGCACCATATCCCTAATATAGTGGTACTTGATCTCAATATGCTTCGACTTGTCATGGAACATTGGATTCTCTAACAACTTCACACAACTCTGGTTGTCACAATGTATACAAGTAGCAACCAACGGGAGATCAAATAAATCACACAGTATCTTCCTCACCCATACTACCTCACAACTAGTTGAACAAGCTGTGACATACTCTACTTCAGCTGTACTCAGTGCCACACAGGATTGCTTCTTGCTAAACCAAGAGATCACACCTGATCCCATACTGAAACAACACCCTGAAGTGCTCTTCCTATCGATGGAACTTCCTGCCCAATCTGAATCAACATAACCCTCCAGGTTAATCTTCTGATTCGCATCGTACTTGAGCCATAATCAACTATACCCTTCAGGTACCTCAGAATATGCTTTGCAGTAATCAAGTGAACATGTCTCGGATCTGTCAGGAACTGGCTCAAGGTGTTCACAGCAAAGCAAATGTCTGGTCTTGTTTTCATCAAGTACATCAAGGACCCAATAATCTGACGATATGTTGTAGCATCAACTGACTCTGATGAAGCATCATTCAAGAGCTTCAGGTTCGATGCCATAGGTGTGGCCATAGCCTTGCAATCCATCATCCCAAACCTCTTCAGGATCTCTACTGCATACTTCCCTTGTCCAAGGAAGATTCCATCTGTACTCTGCCACACCTCCATACCTAGAAAGTAATGCATCATCCCCAAGTCCTTGATTTCATACTCAATAGCAAGCTTTCTCTTCATATCAACAATCAACCCATCTGTACTTGTCACAAATAGATCATCTACATATAGTAGAAGCATCATCGGGTTGCCATCTTCAACCTTGTAGTAAAGGTTGGAATCTGCTTTACTCTTGGTAAAGCCCAAACTGGATAGAAAGCTGTCAATTCCACCGTACCAAGTCCTGGGTTCCTGTTTCAAACCGTACAACGCTTTCTTCAATCTGCACACATGAGACTCCCTGTCATGAGTCTCAAAACCGAGTGGCTACTCTACATACACTTCCTCTTCCACTACACCATTCAAGAAAGTAGTCTTGACATCCATTTGGTGTATTTTCCATTTCATCACTACAACCAGAGCAAGTACCGATCTAATGGAAGTGTATTTGTCTACCGGAGCAAAGGTTTCTTCATAATCTATTCGTTCCTTCTGAGAGAAACCCTGAGCCACAATTCTTGCCTTATATTTTTTGATGCTACTGTCTGCAGCATGTTTTGATCATGTAGATCCATTTGGAAGTTACAACTGACTTCCCTTCTAGTCTTGGAACAACATCCCAAACATCATTCTTCATGATTGATTGATATTCTTCAATCATAGCATCCTTCCATTCTTTCCGTTCTGCCGCTTCTTCATAACTGGAAGGTTTTTTAAAGCTACATACCCAGAGCAAGATCTGGTCCTCTTTCTTTCTCTGTGATTCTCTTCTGGAGCCCCATATCTCTTTGCACCTTGGATAAGTTCTTGTACCCAAGCAGGTTTCCTCTTATGAGGATTCTTCTCCAGGGGTGGATCTATAGGTCTTTGTGGTTCTTCGAAATCTTGATCTTCTTCTTGAGTTTCTTCATTCATGTTTGTATCATGAATTCTGGGTGCTTCTACTTCTTCAGGTTCTTCAACAGGTCTCTTTCTGGATTTGTTGTGAGTTGTGTCTTCATCAAATGTCACATCCCTACTGATGTCAATATTCTTGTTTCCTAGGAAATATATTCTGTAAGCCTTCGAGCTTTTAGAGTATCCCACAAATATACCCTTCTTTCCTAAAGGATCTAATTTTGTTCTCTTCTCTTTTGGAATGTGTATGTACACAGCACAGCCAAATATTCCAAGATGGCTGAATTCTGGTTTCTTGCCGTAGAAGACTTCTTTAGGAGTCTTGTTTTCGAGTACTCTATGTGGAGTAGGATTCTGTACATACACCGCTATTCTGGCAGCTTCAACCCAAATATGCATAGGAAGATCTTGATCATGAAGCATAGCCCTTGCTGCTTCCATGATAGTTTTGTTCTTCCATTCCACAATCCCATTCTGTTGTGGATTATAAGGAGTGGACAACTCCCTCTTAATCCCTAATTCTTTGCATAGCTCTTTGAATTCATTCGAAGTGAATTCTTTGCCATTGTCTGATTGAAAAGTATTGACTCTTCTTTTCAGTGTGGTTCTCGATCAAGGATTTGAATTCCTTGAATTTGTTGAGTACTTCGTCTTTGTTCTTCATGAAGTAAACCCATGTATTCCTAGAAAAATCATCAATAAAAGAAACATAATATGCATACCCGCTTAGTGAGTTTGATGACATAGGACTGCATACATCGGAGTGGATGATTTCTAGGATTCCTTTGGCTTTGCTTTCGCTGCTAGGAATTGTCTTCTTTGTATTGTTTGCTTTCACACATCCTTTGCAGACCTCATCATGTTTTTCTTAGAATTCTGGAAGATCTTCAACAACTTTTCTTGCAATTGGCAGTGCTCTGTAATGCACATGTGCAAGCCTTCTATGCCAAAGTTCACTTGGCTCTACTATGTCATGGACCAATGCTTGTTCTGGATGGCTCTTCAATTTGTACAATCCTCCTTCTTGTTCTCCAATCATCACCGCATCATCGATAGTCTTTCCTCTTGGCCACATGATGACTTGACCATCTATGAATGCAACCCTCATTCCTTTTGCATCTAGTGCAGATATGGAGAGGACGTTCTTCTTGAGTCTTGGCACAAACAATACTTCCTTCTAGTTTATAGGAATATTCCACACTACCTTTTATTGGATACTAGTAGTCATCTCCTAGCTTCACCTTGTGAGGTGATTCATGTTCTGACAGTCTCACAAAGGATTCCTTGAATCCAATCATATGTTTGGAAGCCCCACTATCTATAAGGAAATCATCACTTCCATGAGTAATGTTACCTGTGAGAGTGGAGATCAAAACATATTCATCCTCGCTTGAAGAATCTTCACTTTCATATCTGGTTCTTTTCTTGGATGGTTCATCATCCTCTACAACATGAGCATGATTTCTTCTTTTGTTCCCCTTCTTCTTATGAGAGTGGACCTTTTTCTTAGGACAGTCTTTTGCAAAGTGTCCTATTTCATCACATCTATAACATCTTAATCTAGATAGGTCCTTTCTATTGTTGTCTCTATGATGAGTATTCTTACCTTTGGGGTGATGAGCTCTTCTTCTGCCTTTCTTGGAGTGAACTATGAGAGCTTGATCTTCACTTCCCATATTCTCTTCTGGAGCTGCTATCCATGCTTCTTCTTGAGAACATTCTTCCCTTAGTTTGCTGAATTTGAATTACTTCTTTATGCCATAGATTCCTTGAATGAATGAATCCCATGACCTAGGAAGGCCATTCAGAGTTGTCATCACAATTTCTGCATTCTCCACTTCTTCATCTACAACTTCTAATTGTTCCTTGATCTAAGAAATCCTTGTGAAGTAAGACTAGATGGTATCTGCATTCTGAATATTCACATTCTTTAGTTGATTCCTCAGAGTCATCCTCCGATTTATGTTCTTCCCTTCAAACAATTTGGTTAGGGCATCAAACATAGCTTTAGGTTTCTTGAGAGAGGACACCTGTGGGATAAGGTGATCCTTGATAGAATCAACAATGATCCTATTTTCCATAACCATATTCTTCTTGTGTAAGGCCTTTGCCTCATATCCCTCTGGAACTGGAACCTCCTCATGGATGTAGGAGTCCAACTCATTTTCTTCCAGGACCAGGAAGATCCTATAATTCCAAGCTCGAAAGTTATCAGCTCCCTCAAGATTTTCTTCAAGCTTGGTATGATGAGATATCTTAAACTGAGAACCTCAAATGGAAATACAAGAGATTTAGATCTTACCAAGTCAAGATATCATATTTGGATTTGAACCTGAAATCCTGTAGTATTGGATCAGGAGCAAATTAGGGTTTTGCTTTTTCGAAGATCTGTCCACCCAAATGCCTTGAAATTTATCCCTAACTTTTATTTTGGGGAGGAGATCAATCCAAGCCTAGGATCACTGAAAAATTCCTCTTCTGTGAAAATCCCTAATTTCCGGCAGCAGTGTTGGGTCCAAAACTGAAAAACCTGAGAATTGGATTTTGCTTCGACAGAAAGATGTGCCCTAAGGAGGAGGGTTATTCCACCTTACATTTTTTGAAAATATATGGAGGAAGATCCACAAACTAGGAATCTCTAGTTCCCATAGCTACACAGTGTCTTCTTCTCAGGTCAGCTCTGATACGATGTTAGTTTTTCAACATTAAGCTAGCATTATTTAGGATCTTTAATTGAGAGAATAACAAGTACAGTAATCAAACACAAGAGACAATGAACACAATGTTTTTCCTCAGGGAAACCATAAATGGAGAAAACCCCGCAACTTCCTCAGAGATAGAATCAACACCAAAATAGTAAAAGACCAAAATAGTAAGTGATCTCCCAATAGTAGTAACCTTCTTCTTATCGAGCCCCAGTGTCTTCTCCTTCCTCAACTATGCGCTACACTTGAGTGTGTATGATTTGTGTATTAAATAGAGAGTCCAGCTCTCTATTTATACTAATCTCGACATGACTAAAACCCTACCAGGGCCGACCTCTACTAGGAGAGTCTAATAACCCTAGTGCCCCAAAAATGCGGAGACTTTAACCCTTAGACAATCAGAGGGTTACCCACAATGACTTGACATGACTTCTTTACATTATTGATCCTCCTAATCGGAACATCAGGGCATGAAAACATGACTCAATTACATTATATATATATCCTATAATAAACATCGGGTTACAATACATAAGATACATAGATGAATACATTCTAAAGTTACAAATACATCAACAATGACAACATCAACACTTTCAAACACTTCACACAAATTATGCAAGTTTATGCCCAGTTTGTTTATGATAATTGTTTATGCATTCTATAGAGGTTTCCCTCATCATTGGTGAGCATATACACTTCAATTGGGGCATGGTAAAAATCCACTACAGGCAGTAAAAATGGGTATCCTAGCTACAGGAAGATATATTCCAGAGCTGGTGTATTTCTCTCATGACTATCTATATTCTTCCTATATGTCAAAGAAGTGTCCATAGCTCACATTCATATAAGTTACTCCCATTTTCAATAAAAGTATTACACTTACTCCAAGGCATGTTACTGTTGATTATACAAGGTATGTTTATGGATATTATTAATTGCATAAATCTGAATATTGTAGTGGCATAAAAATTTGTGACTATGAGTATGCAAAGTCATATGTATTTGTTGAATGTAACTCCATTTGATACCTAAACCAAAAAAATCAGTAGCAAGCACCTACAGGATAATTAAACCAACACTCATACCGCTAGCCACAAAGTGTTTTATAGAATTAGTGAACCCAGATTCACTAGCATAGTCAACAATTCAGTAAGGGAGCTCTACAGGGGTTAGCAGCAGTGTTAAGAAAGTGTATGATGAAGTGTCCATACCAAAGACAATCTATCATCTATAACAAATATGAAATAAAGATGTTGCAAATTGTTTGGCTAAGTCTCTAAGCAAGACAAATTGCTACATCCATCTAGGAGAGATACATCCATGCCATAAATTCCCAGGTTTGAGCATTAATGTAAATTTTGGTATTATATTTAATTGTTTGCTACTTTAAAATCTCACATTCTCTCTTGGGATTAAATATAGACTTCCATTTCAAAAGTGTATCAAAGAATTGATCTCTGTCTCAAATACGATTATTAATATGATGAATCATATTTCTATCACCTTAAGGGATGACTTTTTATGAGGGTTGAAAATGTTCCTTGAACATTTTTTACACTAATGACATCCTCATTTATAACACAAAAAGGGATTAAAGTTGTTATGGCTTAAGATTTTTGGTATGTGCAACCTTAGTAGACTACAAATCCCTTCAAACCACTTGAAGTCATCAATCTTCATTATCATTGGTACTAAATCTTGGGAGATGTTTGAGTTTGAAGGGATTGAGGGGCTTGGTTTTCATAGGGATAAGTTGAGTTGGGTTTGACAATGAACAAGAAATCTCAAATCTCATGTCTAGGAAGGATTTGGTACCTAAGATAAATAATGGGAATATCGATATAACTAAATATTTATTTGAACATATTATATCCCACCTAGATAAAATTGACCATAACTTTGGCTCACTTTAACTAAACATAAAGTTGGTTGCTTCGAGTGAGCCTTTGGGCTTCCTCAAGGAATTATGGTCCTGTCTAAAATCCCAACAAACATGATAATACAAATGCTACCCAATCTTATATCGAAGAGACAAATAATTCCCTTTACTAGTATGAGAAGTAGATATTTCAAAATAATGTTCTTGTATCTTAGTTGATCAATGAGCAATATTACCTGAGATAAAGGTATGGGACAACATAAATTTGACAATAGACATAGGCACTTTTTCCAGAATCTAAAAGGTTATATAAATTACATCAAATGAAAAGAAAGTATGTGAATTTTATTTGGGGTATTGATATCTTGTAAGATTAAAAAAGGGTGTAAAAAATCCATGTGAGCCATCCATGATTTTCTTCTTATACTATGTTCCATTCTCATAGGTTAATGTCGGGCCAAAGGCAATGCAACACACCAAATTTGGAAAGGTTAACATGTTGTGTAAATGGTGTAATTGAAATTGTGACATTTTATTTGAAAGGAATACTTTAGCCATAGGACACTCCTACATTGCATGACCTAAGCTTTGCCATAGAGCACAACAAAGATATTCGATAATTTTTATCAAAGTCTGTTGCCTGGATTCATAGTAGGTATAATGCAAAGTAATACTCAAATATGTCAGTTCAAGGGATTTTCATAGAATAAACAAAATTGCTTTAAACTTTAATATAATTTTGACAAATCTCAAAAGAATCGCTGAAAATTGAACCAATTATTCTGAATCTTTAATGAAAAATCCACCAATGCCATAAAAATTGACAACTAACTGCCTTTTTCCTTGAGAGATGTCTTCTTATAAGGCCAACGATGTAAAACAAATTGGCCCACTTCTTCAAAGTAACACTATGAGAATGATTGAAATGCTTGTTTCTTCATTCCATTTTAAACCAAGACCAAAATGTCCTTAAGAGTACAAATAAAGTTAGGTTTTGTGTTAAGATTGATATCCACTTCTTGTTCCTTGGATGTTCTTGGTAAAAATGAGGGTATGGATGGGGGGGTGTTCAAGATAACCTTGTAGGGTGACATTTTGGTAGCACCATGATAGATGGTATTGTACTACCTTTATGCAAGGGGGGTGTAGGGGGGTGGGGGGAAACTGATAAACCCAATGGCCATATCAATCAATGTAAAACCCAATGGATAACAATATTTTAATGTTAAACACCTCACAACCTCTATTACTTGTTCTTAACTCCAATACCTCAAGTCTTGCGGTATACGTAAGTATTATGACATGCATCATCATCGTGGACATTGACGTTGTCATCATCATCATCAATTGCATACAGTACATCAACATCATCTTGATCATCATCCTCATTATCATCATCATAGTCATCATCAACAAAATCCTCATCATCATTGTCATTATGGTCACACATATACCATTAGTGTTCTTAATCACTCATCGACATTAGGATTCGTGTCATGTAATTGTTAAGATAATTTATATGTCCTTATAGTCATTTCAATGATAATAGGGTTGTTTAGATGTCGTTACATACATTTAGGTGCCATTAGAATCAATTAGGATCCAAAAGTGATTCCACATGCATCATCATCATACAATAAATCAACATCATTGTCATCATCGTAGTCATCATCAATATAATTGCGATAATAATGCGCAAGGAGCCATACTACCTCACAAGAATGCATGATATGCTCTTATAATTATCAAATCATATCCATACAGTCCATAATAATTATCATAATGCATAATCTTCATGTTGTTAGGGACAATCATATGCCATTAGCATCTATCAAATGTTGTTGGGGACGCTAAAATGCCATAAGAGCAATTTAGGTGACATTAATGTAATTTACGCCTCATTAGGATTCATCATGATCCAAAAGTTCCATGATTACGATCATCTAGGTTCCACTATGATAAATAAATATCCAAAAGTAATATCACATGGATCATGATCATTGACATTGACATTGATAAATCTGACGTTATGTCAGACGTTTCCTGAACACAATTCCTAGCTCCAAACCTAGTGCAATTCTAGCGCAGCTCCTTTCAAAATTTCTGGCATTATTCCAGGTGCTATACTTGGATATATACTTGGAACTATGTTGGATGTTTTCTAGGTGCAATTCTTGGATCTATACTTGGCACTATGTTGGATTCTTTTCCTGCCGAAATTCATGGCGCAATTCCCATCTCTAACCCTAGATTAATATATGGTGCTATGTTATTCAGGACATTTTTTTGGAGGCTATTCTTGGCATTATATGGGATGATTTTGTGGACGCTAAATTGGACATTAATTTGGATTCTAATTGGGATTCTAATTTGGATTCTAATTGTGATGTTAATTGGGACATTAATTGGGATGCTAATTAGAGTCGAAAATAGCGCCAACTTTTAAAAAGGGACGATAATTGGGATGCTAATTGGGATGCCTTTTGGTACGCTAATTGTGATTCTAATTGGGATGCTTGTTAACCCAAAAAATCCCTCACTAAGCTATCCATGATCTACACCACCCAAGGACACCACTTCAAGGCCCTCCATTAAACCCCCACACCCTAAAAAATGCTTAAGGATGAAGAAAAGGGCTTAAAAACCCCAAAAATGAGCCTAAAATACTCTCCTAGGAGCTAAAGCCCCCAAAAAGGGGCTAAAACCCTAAAAGGAGATAAAATTAGGGCGGAAGGGGCTAAATCCCGGACCAAGGGCTTAAAATCCCAAAAAAGCTATAAAAGGAGGGTGGGGGGTCACTCTCAAAACACTTCTCCCTTGCATACTGTTATGCTTCCCGTGGATGCCTTGAGACCCTTTATCTCTCAAGCCACCCACGCTCCCTCTCCTCCACTTCATTGAGCCATATCTCCCCCATCCAAGAGAGGTGCTTCCACAAGCTAGGGCATGGTGGCCAATTTCCACCCAAAGAGAAGGTATAACTATGTTTTCTTGTTTTGTTTATTTGCTTAGTCGTTTCTTTTTTTTCTAAACCATGATTTCATTTGCAGGTTTATTTCCTAACTTGTTTTGCATGTATTTTAGTTTACTGTAGCTTAATGATTGTTTGTAGGTCATTGGAAGCGGAACCCTAATCTTTGTTTGCAGAGGGGTTCTCCATATTTCTCTTCCACCTTTGCTTTTATTTCTGTTCTTTACATTCTATTTTTCCTTTTAGTCTTTTCCAAGCAGTAACCTACCCTCTATCCTACATATAGAAGGGAGCCATTCTTTCCCCTGTAGTAAGGAGAAATCCCTGCTACAGAACTGGCGACCATACCAGGTCGATCCCACACGATCCTTGGTCCAAATTTTTAAAATTTCAATTTTTTCCCTAGTTTTTAAAATTTCATGTTAAATTCAGTTTAGATCTAGTTTATTTCTAGTTATTAGTGTTTCTGAATCCTCTGCTAGGAAAATACAAGTCAATTTGGCCACAGTACAGGTTACTGTCTGTTGGATCTGACTCAGGATCAGAAAAACCCCAAATCTGGGGTAGGTCACACTTATCGGGCCTGAACAGGGGATAAGGGTGCTCTTAATGGCCTGACAGGTGTGCCTAGGGTGTACTTAATCCCCCGAAAGGTGTGACTTCACTCAGAAACATAGACCACGACTCTTTGTGAAATCTGTGCGACCCCCTCGCCTATTTCTGAAATTTTTTTGTCAATCAGAAGTTCAATTTTAGTTTAATAGGGGTTAAATTTCAGTTTAATAAGGACTATCAGTGTGGCTCAGCTGCCTCTATCCAGCATACTAGTTTAATTTCAGTTTCCGTGTCAATTTCTTGCAATTTATTTTACAAACAATGTGTGAATTCCAAACAAATTCTAATGGATTAATTAAATGAATGTAGCTGAACTAAAATCAACCTAAAACTAATTTTCTTGCTTACCCTTCCTCCTCTACCTAGTCATCACCCTCCAGGCTATTCTAGGATATGACGAAGGGCAAGCTCGTATAGACCTAGGCCCTTCATTGAGTATTTTTCTAAACCACTAAAACCCGATGACCTGGAAGGTAGAAGGGGTAGAGAAGGAGGGATTCTCACGGTGCTAAGCATCCTCCCCACTGATCAACCTTACATCTGGGAGGTGACCTGTGGATCTACGGATGGGCTTAGTCCCATTGTGTTGAGAGCCCAGCACCTTCTCTTGGTTGAATAGGAATATCAGTGTGAGGTAGTCATCTAGTTAGGCCATAAACATTTAGGGTTAAGAATTGTATTTGTTTACAATTTTCTGATTATTCATTGCATGCACAATAATATGATGAATTCATAAACCATTTGCAGCCACCAAATACTAGAAATACAGACAAACAAATACACAATACCAAGTAATCAATCCAACTCAGTTCATGACATTGAGAGAGCCTTAAAATTTATCAATTTACACTAAGTACAAACAAATCTGCAGTCTTTGAGGACATAAGTCCTTGACTACTTCAACTATGGGAAGTACTTTAGATTTTCCCAAAAACTCATTGTGAGAAGTACCACAGGAACCCAAAAGTAGCTGGCCGCTGAGAGGAATTTCCAAGCGAAATGGGCAACGACCCCTTCCGATCGAGTAGAAACACCTATGAGGAAAAATCCAAGTGATGTCTTCTGGCAGTCTTGGTGGCTGAGTGACCACCTATAGCTAATAGGAAGCCACTAAAACTGGGGTCCAAACATCATTCCCATCAGTTTGATAAGCATTTAACACAAATGATCCCCCACGCTCTTCCTCACACCTAAGAGGCAAAACACCACCATTTGGAACACTCAATCGACACCATCGAAACCATTCTTAGTGATCTCCCACACCATCAGAAGGCCACATAGCCTCTGATTCAGATTCAAACCTGTATCAGTCTGAACCAGACCTCCATACTGCACCATCAAGCCCCACAGCTGGCGCAAATCCAGATCCATTTTTTGGCATAACCATAGTAAGTGTACCCATGTCCACACCACAACTCATCACCAAAAACCCTACATGAGGCCCAATAATATTCATGCAAGCTATCATCAGTTAGCTGCCATAGTGACCAACCAAGCTGGCCCACTTGCAACACATGGGGCCAGTGGCCCCTCCTGCTACATAGGGGGGCAGTGGACCTTCCACTTACATTGCCCCTACTGTCATACATGGGGGAAATGTACCAACCACCCATACTATCCCCCCCAAAACACTTGGGGGCATTGGCCCATCCACAATGGTGCCATTGCAAGTGCCCCCAGCTGTGTAGATGCATTATGCACCTGCAAATCCCACCACCATCACAGGCCCATCCCACATCAACTTGATGTCAAACCTACCTTTCATGGCTCGTCTGAAATTGCCTGATTTGGCACGGTTAACAAATGACCCCATCCGCGACCAAGATTTATGGCCACCCATGCCAACTAAGCTGCCATTAGACATCCCCAAGTTTGAAGGCAAAGTAAGGAAATGTCCTGAAAACCACATAATGACATTCCATCTATGGTGCTCGTCAAACAACATCATAGATGATTCCATCAAACTGAGGCTATTCCAATGCACCCTCATAGGTGTTACAACCAAATGGTACATTGAGCTACCACAAGCCAAGTACCTTGATTTCAACTCCCTAGCCTTCATGTTCCTACAGTATTTCCAACTCCCCGTCAGATATGATGAGGGGGTGGAGATATTGTTATCCTACCGTCAAAACACTACCACTCATATAACTGATCATATCCATGAGTGGTGGTGATGCCGTAGCCTATGTAAAATACCACTTGACGACAAGATATTCTTGGATTGGTTCCTTAATACCTTCCTCCCACCCATAGCAAAGGACATCGCATCCAAACGTCCCCAATCTGAAGCAGAGGCTATACTGAAAGCTCAATAGTTTGACCTCACCTATGCTTAGTCTGGATACTTGTACACCGTCATCCCAGATGCTCCCCATGCAGGCACCTCTTACCGTGACACACCGAGGGCATCCCATGCTACAGATGGCATCATAGGATCAGTTTCCCAACAACCATAGCACCGACCGACACCACCTACAGTTCCATCACAACCAAGCAACACTGCTAATGTTTCTTACCAAAACCAAGCTCTAGACTACACTATAATGATGTCCCAATCCGGAGCAACAACTTCCTATGCACAACCTATGCCACCGCAGCAGGCTCAGGCCATGGCTTGGCTAACAGAGCAGCATGTGGGGAAAATTCCCACATTTGTGGCACCACCTCCCACTCAAATATACTATGCACTGCCAGTGCAACCAGTTCAAGCCCCCACCCCTGCTCCACCCACTTTGTTGGGACAAGTGTTCACACAATAAAATTATCCCAACCAGCTTGACCCCAACAACCAAAAAGGTCAAGCTAGAAATAATCAGCCCTGGAACCAAGGCAACAACCAACCGCAAGGAGGTGGTCAACAACCAAACCCTCCCAAAAATGTCATGGCAAATCGGCCAGCTCAAAAACCCCCATGACAAAACAAACCAATCCGCAACGCCCCATTGTGCACAAACCAACCATGCACACTCTATGAAGTCTATGGGCACTACACATTCGAGTGTCCCCTCATGGGTCGAGCTAAGTAGGCCATTCATAATGAGGTCCAACAGGCCTCCAATGCTCCAAACCAAGCACAACCTAACCCGACACCACAAGGACCTCCTCCTATGGTGATTCAAAACCCATTGCCAGTCCAAGGGTTGGTGGCAATCGCACCCCCTCCCCAATCCAATCCCAATGCTCTGGGGGCACCTCCCACGGATGAAACAAGTGTTCAGCACCTACTAGCCATGACGACTGAAGAGGTCAACTTACAAACTAGAAAAAATCTGTACGATACCACCACCGAACCCGCTGACACATCAGTGGCCTCAATGTCCAAAACAGTCAACCTACCTCTTCAATTACAACCATTCCCATGCCCCCCCATATGCAGGATTACCAATAATGCCACAGCTAGAGATGCAGTAAGCTATAGCATTGTGGATGATTTGGCCCAAACGCCAACCACCATGTCTTCTCTTGAGGCACTTAAAACATGCACAACACAGCAGAAAGCATTACTAGTTTCCCTTGGGAAAGTAGACCCCTCCGAATCCAAGTTGATCACATTCAACACGAAGAATGGAGAACCACGCATGCCATCGACCATTGCCTTTCAAATCCCAGTGTCCATCAAGAATTTGGTTGTGCACCGCTGCATAGTGGATGAGGGGCCATCCACGTGCATTATGTCTACCTTGGTTTGGCAGAAACTTGGATCGCCAATTCTGCAACCGTCCTCCACAACTTTGTGGGATTATGATGGAAATTCCACTAAATCCCAACGAATCCTCCCCCATGTTACCTTCACATTAGCCGGGAATACACTGCTGATTGACATAGAGGTCGTCAATGCTCAGCTGGACTATAACCTTCTCCTTGGGAGAAGTTATATGTATGCCATGAGAGTAGTCACATCAACTGTCTTCCATCTCATGATGTCCCCCCATGAAGGGAAGATTATGACGGTTGATCAACTCACTTATCATGATCCGCAAGGGTTAATGACACCTACCAATGTTATCCCTACCATCACCACCATTGAGCCTCAAGGTGCGACCACACATGCCAATGTCGTCCCTGTAATCAACACCATAGTTGAAGACACACCAGCCTACCCATTGTTGAATGTGGGCCCTTGATTATTTGTCGATCCCACCATGATGACTCCTTTCCCCTCCATGTCACCACTACCAACAAAAAATGAAACTGCGGACTTATGCATGGTCTCATCCAACACCGCTGCACCCAAACAACAACCACAGCCGCAACCCCAACCACAACCACAACATTGTCCACAGCCGCACCACAAATAGCATCCATAACATCACCTGCAGTAGCAACATTATGCACAGCCACAATCACAACCACATGCCCACATGTAACCAGTCAGGAGTTATCTGGGCTCATCTCCAGTCCATACGATTCCCTTCCTCTTCCCCCCACCTAGTGTCATGAGCAAGCAGGTCATGGCCACCTTAAGCCTAACCAACTTTACATTGGGAATTTCGGTATGGTATATCGATCTACTAGCTCAACCAGCAATGCCCCAGGTGTTTTAACCACGGTGCAACCCATCATGGTCAAGTCTCACCCTCCACCCGGCCCACAAAAACCAATCGTCGCACCCACACTGCCCCACCCGAAAAGGGCCAGGGGAAAGAAATACAAAGCCACCGCAGAACCATGACAAGTCCCACCTTGCGCTGTCTATGAGCAACAGGGCCATCCAACTCAGAATTGCCCTGAAATCCCCATCATCTGTGTGCATTTGGATTCCATGGATACAAATGAAAACATCCCCATGGTGGAACTCCCAACCGCACCAATAGTCAGGAACAAGGAATTGAGAAAAAACCATGCTTGCAACCTTTATAGTTTGTATGGACATTACTCTCACCATTGCCAAGACCTGCCTGAATTTTGAATGGCTCTAGCTGACCTCTGTCAACATTCCCTTGAGTCTGAAATAACCTTGATTAAAGAAGTGCAGCCCCCGCTGCCTTCTTCAGACACCATGTCCATGTACATGATGTCCAGTTCAACTGACCCGCTTATCTCCACCTCTAATGACAGTCCATCAGACCTGTCTCTTCGTTGCTTCAACAATGATGAGGAGATACATGAAGCTCTAACCACCCCAAACTACCCATGGGATGACATGCCCCATCTCTCGTTCTTCCTCCTTGAAGAACTTGTGTTGCAGTTTGACCAGTTTTCCTAAGACACCAAAGATTTCATCCATGGGAAGGTCAACTGGTTCAAGAACCCCATCCCAGCACCAGATTCCTTCAAAGAAGGGAATATGGTGAACATTTTGCCAACCATTAAAATTGATATCTCAACCAATTCTGATATTGTTGAAGAAATCATGCTGGGGGAATCTTGCTCCTTGGAAGAGGTCGATGCCTACAAAGCTCTCTTCCAAGAATTCTGAGACATCTTCGCCTGGTCTTACACCGAAATTCCTAGCTTAGATCCATTCATTATGGAACACCACATCAACACATGGCCTGATGTGGCTCCTGTACGCCAAAAGAAATGGCCAATCCATCCGTCCAAAGTGGCTGCGGTGAAAGCCGAGATAGAGAAGTTACGCATACCTGGCTTCATCTACCCCATTGCGTACACCACTTGGGTTTCTAATCCTATTGCTGTGAATAAAAAATAGGGTACCATTGACGTTTGCATAGAATTCCATGACCTTAATGGGGCATGTCCCAAAGACAAATTCCCCACACCTTTCATCGATCAGGTCATTGATGCGTGTGCCGGACATGAAGCCTTCTCCTTCATGGACGGTTTTTTCGGCTATAACCAAATCCAAATATGGAAAGAAGACCATTATAAGACGGAATTCACAACCCCATGGGGTACATTCGATTATCGAGTCATCCCTTTAGCCTAAAAAACACTGGAGCCACCTTCTAGCATGCCATGACACATTGCTTCCATGACCTCGTTCACATTATGTTGGTTTGTTTTGACAACCTCATTGCGCGGTCATAGAAGCAAACACAACACATAGATGACCTGTGACAAGTGTTCTTACAATGTTGCAAGTATGAAATCCACTTGAACCCTTTCAGGTGTGTTTTTTGTGTCCCCATGGGCCGTCTACAAGGATTCATCGTGTCACACAAAGGAATGATCGCTGATTCCTGGAAAGTCCAAACGAATTCCCCCCTAACGTCACCCCTTTAAGTGACAATGTTACAACTTGTATTAAAGTATTTCCATTTTTTGTTTTACACATTTTTTCAAAATTGAGTCTTATGTATCATTTCCTCTCATTGCTTCAGATGGAGCACACCTCAAACCGGTATATGGTTTTTGTGGATGGAGCAAGTAGATGGTCTTCGAACCTTGCCTTAGCTACATGGGTCATCTACTCCCCATCACATGAGTTGATACACATCGACGGAATATGCATGGGTGCCACAACCAACAACTAGGATGAATATGATGGTGTAAATGGCCTCTTGGCCACCGCTCTTCAGTTAGGCATTCACCATATCGATGTCTTCTTAGACTCCCAGCTGCTTGTTTATCAGTTGAACAACCACTATCGAGTATGGGAGCCCTACCTATTTAGAAAGTACCTGCGCACTAAATAGATGGTTAGAAAATTTGAATCCATCACATTAAAACATGTTCCCAAAAACCTCAATAGTCTCGCAGATCAAATGGCTAACGATATTCTAAATTGGCACATCCATAACCGCATATAGGAAACATACAAACATAACATCATGCATAACTATGTCTAAAAATACACGCACAAGTGTAACAATACATCACATATACATTTGCATTCCACATCATCATAGAAAAACTCAAATCATAAAACCATAAAAGCGCATCCACGTGCGTAAAAAATATATAGATAGATAAGTCGCATGTCCAAAACATGTCCAATACAAAATGAGAAGCCACATATGCTTTCTCAGCAGGATGTACATAGCAACATAAAAACCCCTAAGTGCACCAACACACTAGGGACAAGCCCACTAGGCTGCTAATCCAACTCAGACTCGTCATCTAACTCGGTGTCCTCATCTTCCTTAGAGGACACGTCCTCTGCAGGAAGATCACCTCTTGCCACCGGGTGAAAGTGCTCACAAGCCATCGCCATCTTCCTCATCACACCAGTTAACTCTAGAGGAAGGTTGTGAATAGTGGCAATCATATCACTACTTAGGTGCTTCCAGCCATCATCTAAGACTCTAGTAGCAAGCAGCTCAAGATATGGAAACACTCCATCCATCTCCTACCAACGCCTACGGGAGATCCCAATAGGAACCACCGCAGGAGCTATGGTAATGAACCGCCTCTGATTCTAGAGCGGTGGAGGAGGACCAATATTTGCATATACAAATAAGGACACCATCAGTCCACATGCATCAATAATACAAAATACCAACCAGCTCAAATACACTATGTATAAAGATGAACATAAAATCATCACGCATACATACCAGCTGGTCCCCAGGCCTGGCCAGGAGGTCAAGGCATCTCAGGGTCTCCCTGGTAGTCCATACCTACATATGGGTACTCCTCAATCACTACAGGAAGCTAGCACCAATGCTCCAATATATCCTCAGTAAAAAAGCAGCCCACTCTACCGCCACCCTATTGAATCATCATCTGACACCATCTATACATCTGTGGCTCTCGTGGACCACTATCCTGCACAGCCCGATGAGGATGAAGTGTAGGTACTTTCTCAAAAAATAAAGCACATAGGAAGCAGCCAAAACAAAAACCAGCACCAAAAGTCTTCCACTTCTTCAACTGACGCCGAACAGCCTACAGATACATACGGCCCCATGCATAGTACGTGCCACCTATAGCACGCTCTACTAGCTGAAGCTTCCTGCCAGAGATCTTGTGGCTCCCCATGGAACCCAAGATATGATACAATAAGGTCGCCACCTCCCGTGTCAACAAAACCTCGATGTCACACATCAAGATATAGGAGCCATGCACATATGCTGTAGCGTAACAGTGCCGATCCCACAACTCCTCCAATGCCATCCCCCCGAGACAAAACAGGTGTCAAGTTAGAAACCACTCCCAACATAGGGAGCCTAGTAAGAAAGTATACATCTGCTAATGTAATCTTGATATGCTGGCCCTGAAAGAGGAACACCTCCTCATCAGCATCCCAGAAACTAACCAGTATTTTCATCAGCAAACGCAAGCTCTGCATGAGGGGTATACTCATAAACTTAAGCAATCCACAATGGGCTAATGTAACTCTCACATTCCCATCTCGTAAGGCTGCATCCCTGAGACTCTTGTAGTCTCTCTCTTGCCACTTGATCTCACCATCCTACGCAAGCAAAAACCCTGATGTGAGCCACTGCCATCATAAAAAAACACCCAAAAGAGGCCAAGTCGCACCTGTTTGGGAAAAATAAGCACCCAGGGTGCTCAAAATTACCCCACAGATGTGAGCAGGGTGCACCTTTTCTTTTGAAAGGTGTGACTTGGCTCCATGAAACCCCAAACTACTCATGGGGGGCCTCTGGGTGACCAAATCTAGAAAATAGACCACCAAAAAGCTGAGATTCAGTGAGAGCTCTTACCTGCAAGTCGCGACACTTGAAACCGTCGGTCAGATCAAGAGAAATCAACAAATGAATAATTAGGGCCCACCTCTCCAACTCCACAATGAACAGTGACAATGACACCTCATCAAGTGGACCCCACCCTTATATAGGCCCCATTTGACATAATTTATTCTAATCGACATAACAGGACCATATGGAATTTGTTTTACATGCCGTTTGTGCCACTGGTTTTAGAATTCCACCCTCTATCTCTTTATGAGACCATTGCATCATGTTTAATAAATAAATTTTAGGACTGTTTCCCAGAAGCTACCCTAATTTATGAGCCACAACAGGGCGATGCAAGTGTCTGTGGACCTATACTTGTATCACTCTTCCCTACTGCTACTCATGCGGGCTTTTGGGCCACTTCCCATTAAGGGTTATCATGTTTTTAGTTTTGTTTTGTATTTTAACACATAGTTGTCTTGTCTATCCACTGCACCTCACACAGACTTCTGGACCATTTTCCACAAAATGATTTATTTTTCTTGTACGTATTCAGCATATAAGTGCCCTCGGACTTGCACTCACATCATATGTAGTCAAGTCCGTCCACCGCAACCTGACCTCTATGTGAGAGCCACCTCAGTTTGTGTGCCTCTCCTGCACCGGCTCACGAGCCTCTATCGCGATCTATCCCATGCATGTATTGGTATGTTTGAGAGCCTTCTACTTCGTCCATATTACATGGATGACCTTTGGACCTCTGTCCACCATCTTGACATGGGGCACCGCCTGTGCTACCGCAATCAATTGACCATACTAGAGTTTTGTTTAAGCTCTTTTCTGACTCCTTAAAACAATGAAAAGATAGTCGAGTACAGCTGCTTCCTTTTCTTCTTGCTAAAGTATAGGAAAGGGCATCTACATTGTCTCGTTTACCTCCTTTTGCAGACCATGTAGACCATTAAATGAAAAGGACCACCTTGGCATATTCAAGCCAAGACCATTCCCCTCTGCATACTTTTATGCTTTCTCAGGAAGAGGAGCTACACTTTACGAAAAATATCACCATGGCTGTCGTTAAGCTCTTTTCCAGCCTTCTCATCAAGAAAATATTTTCGAGCAAACTTGGTTTCATTCATGATCGTAAAAGTATCTAAATGACCATCCAGTCAGTATAGGTTTAACCTTTTTCGGCCTGATTGGACTACCAACGGTAAAGAAGTCTCTCATCCCCTACAGGATGTGTAAGCTCTCCTGTGCATACTTTTATCCTTTTTTGGGCATAGGAGACTACCAATGAAAAAGAGCCCCCAATGGAGTCTTCTTCGTTCTTTCAGACTCTCTAAAATTGAAAGCACCATCGAGCATTTTCTTTCTCAGGCTCGCCAAAAATCCATGAGATCATACCATAACGGTGTCTCGAGACACCACCCCACAAAAAATAGTTTGACAACATTCCCACTTTGGGTCTCCTTTGTTTAGAGTACTCTGCAATGTGTCTTCCTTGGATCCCATCAACATCAAAATTATCTACCTCCTCCAAGTATCTCCCATCTGCAATGACATCCCCGGTATTACAGCTATGATCCCATTCCCATGAGTCAAGTTTCATTTGCTGCTTGGTATGCCCTGTCATCATACTCTGAACAAAGGAAGTTTGAGTCTACCACATCCCCTGCCCCTGTTCAATTCTTTCCCTCCCCCCCATTCAGTGGGTCAGTACGCATATTGTCTCATACCTTTTGGTTATCTCCCTCACGCTTCTGGTCAAGGAAACATCATTGCCTTGACTAGGGGTAGGTCTCCCTCTGTCGACGGCAACAAATATATTCTAGAGGATAGACCCATAGGTCCGTGTATCTAGGTTTCAATAAACCTCATTGATGATTTCCTTGAACCACTTGAGAGGATTCCTTAGTGCCTCTCGGGATGGTTGTTTCTCACGTGCTTGATTCCAACTACATCATCACACCATTGAGATTCGTACAGGGTTTGGTCTGCACAGTACTTGGTCAAAGACCCTGGATGTCACCTGAATCTAGCACATTAATGAGTCTATTCAAGGGACCTAAACAGGTTATGCCCCTTGTGATTTCTGGGTTACGTTGGAGACAGTGTTCAGAAGCCCTAGCAGTGCTTCGATATACCTTTATGATTGATGCAACATACTTGTACCACAGAGACTCTGACTCTCAATCAACGAGTCCACACAACTATGTACCATTTCAGATCCAGCAGGCTGTCAATCATGAAGATATAGCATTCCATGAGAATGCCATGGGTCCAATGTACCAGATCAGTATTGTATTCAGCCTCACATTGAGGAAACCATTATTGTATCATCAGTTGTATATGATCGGCTCTTGTATTTTAGAGCATAGATCAAATTATCCTTTTGACATTGTCATGAGCATGGGGATGCTCGCCTCGTCCATATAAATGTCACACATTATTTGTATCTCACCCATTGATGGGAACCATATTAATACAAAAACAAAAAGCCACCATGCCCCAGCCCCGGAAGCACCACCTCTATGTAGCAAATCCTATGATGTCCATCGGCCATACGATGAGCTCCTTCCCTCACACATCAGGGGGCAATCTATTAACCCAAAAAATCCCTCACTAAGCTCTCGATGACATACACCACCCAAGGAAACCACTTCACGACCCTCCATTAGACCCCCACACCCTAAAAAATGCTTAAGGATGAAGAAAAGGGCTTAAAAACCCAAAAAAGGAGCCTAAAATACTCTCCTAGGAGCTAAAGCCCCCAAAAAGGGGCTAAAACCCTGAAAGGAGCTAAAATTAGGGTGGAAGGGGCTAAAATCCCCCAAAAAGGGCTTAAAACCCTAAAACCACAAAGAGCTATAAAAGGAGGGTGGGGGGTCACTCTCAAAACACTTCTCTCTTGCATACTGTTATGCTTCTCGTGGATGCGTTGAGACCCGTTGTCTCTCAAGCCACCCACACTCCCTCTCCTCCATCTTCATTGAGCCATAGCTCCCCCATCCAAGAGAGGTGCTTCCATAAGCTAGGGCATGGTGGCCCATTTCCAACCAAAGAGAAGGTATAACTGTGTTTTCTTGTTTTGTTTATTTTCTTAGTAGTTTCTTTGTTTTCTAACACACGATTTCATTTGCAGGTTTATTTCCTAACTTGTTTTGTAGGTATTTTGGTTTACTGTAGCTTAATGGTTGTTTGCAGTTCATTGGAAGTGGAACGCTAACCTTTGTTTGTAGAGGGATTCTCCATATTTCTCTTCCATCTTTGCTTTTATTTCTATTCTTTACATTTTGTTTTTCCTTTGAGTCTTTTCCAAGCAGGAACCTACCCTTCTGTCCTATAGACAGAAGGGAGCCATTCTTGCCCCTGTAGCAAGGAGAAATCCCTGCTACAATGCTAATTGGGACATTAATTGGGATGCTAATTGGGACGCTAATTGGGATTCTAATTGGGATGTTAATCAGGATGCTAATTGGGACGTTAATTGGGATGCTAATTAGTGTCCAAAATAGTGCCAAATTTTAAAAAGGGATGCTAATTGGGATGCTAACTGGGATGATAATTGGAATGCTAATTGAGACTCTAATCAGGATGCTAATTGGGACACTAATCAAGATGCTAGTTAGCATCCAAAATAGCGCCAAATTTGGAAAAGGGATGCCAAAAATGCCATTAAAAGCGCCATCTCATGGAAAAGCATCCAATTTGTCCAAAAAATGATGAAAATACACTAAAATTGATAGTGGACGCTAAAAAGGAAGCTAAAAGAGACGCTAATCACAAGTTTTTGTTGTAGTGCATCCAATCTACTGCCTCTGATAGTCCTTCAACCTTAGAATGCTCAAATGGTTTTTTTTTCTTTTTTTGTTTCCTATGTGAGATGACATGGTGAGGGTCATAATTAGCTATAGCCTCCATTGAAAATCTCATTTCTCTGAGCATGATTTTGATCATTGATAGGAATGATTTATGTTTAATTGTAAGAGGAGCAACTGTCCATGGAAATTTGATTCCTGAAGGCTTCTTATAGCTCAGGAAATGCTCATATTTAACTATTAGCCTTTGTCTAATCAATTCCAAGGAAACTACTCTTACTTTCATAAATGATGGCAGGACATAGGGTTGATGAGTAAACCCATATAACCTAATCACTGTATTATATTCAGAAAGGAATCAATCCCCTACTCTTCTTCCAAGTGATAACTGCAATAATTCCTTCGTTTCTCAGAGTACTCTAGGTAATTTTTCTTGAAAGAAAACATTATATACTAGTGCGATAGAAAATTCATAAACTTGTAGTAATCTTTACTCATTTCATCTGTTATAACCATCTCTGGGAGTTGTAGGTTATCTTCATTGAATGTTAAAAACATTCTCATAAGAAAAGATTGAAACCTGAAAGTTCTTGTCCTGTGGAAGTTTATTAGTTGAGAATGGATGTTCGTAGCTAAAAACTCATCAAATTTAAGACATGATGATTGCATGGACTGATTCAATTGTTGAGATTCTACTTGACCGGTGCTAAGGGTGAATATTAGTCTCAACAAGGGTTCTGTGATGAATTTATTCATATCCATACCCAAAAATTGACTTTCCAAGTGTAAGGTTTGCCGTTACACCAAAACCTATAGATGTTGGTGAACATTTGAAACCTAACACATGGCCCTATCACCAGGAGTGGTGGTTAGACCACTTGTTTTATATTTCCATAGGTGCGGCGGTTATACCATGTGGAGGTACCTAATAATCCAACACCCCGCCTCCAGTGTAGCTCGGGGGAATTGAACCTGAGACCTCTGCTCTGATACCATGTAAGGTTTGCCATTACACCAAAACCTGCAGATGTTGGTGAACATTTGAAACCCAACACAAGGCCCTATCACCAGGAGTGGTAGTTAAACCACCTGTTTTATATTCCCAGAGGTGCAGCGGTTATACCATGTGGAGGTACCCGATACTCCAACACCAAGGTTATCAGAGACTGGGTCTCTTCATCAAACAGGTTGTAATCGATGGGAAAAGGGTTATTTAGCAATTGAATTTCATCTTTTGAGCAGGTTTTGAGGAAATATTCTTTTTGTTTGACTAAGGACTCTCAGAAAAAATGGAGTAGGTTTTATTCTTTGTATTCTTACGACGTTTGGGAAAAATCAGTGGGGATTAGCATAGTGTTTTGGATGACAAGGGAATTTACTAGACACAAAATCGTATACCTAGATGCATCCATTATTACCCCCTCCGATGGAGAGTAGTTACGGGAGCACCACTCAATGAACTTTAGCTAATTAGGGTTTTTTTTAACAAGAAAATAAAATAAATATGAACTAAATACTCCATGAGTATTAATTCCCTGGTCTTTTAGTATTTTCAAATTGTTTTTGGTGGTTTATACATTATCATTTAGTAGGATGGTATCAAATATTTCAGAATCTTTATCCTCTAGGGCTTATTCAACATTCTGGTACTCAAGAATCTGAACTTCTAAATATTCCATTCATCCATGAAATACTATTTAAATCAGAGAAGGGAACCTACCAAGTCAGTTGATAGATGTTTCAGAAGTTTTTCCATGGTGGCGCCTTCCGCATAGTCTAAATTCTTGTTTTCCAATGCTCCCGAAAAAAAATAGTTTGAATGCATGTTCTTGTCCTTATATTACTTTATTATCCATATAGACTGTGCATTTTTTTCACTGAACTTTAAACTCACCCATAGATTTGTTGTTCTTTTGTTTGAGCCCTTGATTCTTGATCGTTGGTTGACCACACTATCTTATTCCCACTTATTTCACTCCTCTTTACTCCTCATGCAACTTTGAAAACCAAAAAAAACCTCCATCCTTGATGTGTATCCCTTTCCAATATGAGTCGTCCATTTTGATTTATCTTAAGCCTCAATTTTCAGTGGCAGGACATTTGATATTCTCCTTATAACTCCTATTCCTAGATTGATTTATGGTCGTAGATCCATTCTGACCTAAGTTTGAACCTTAGATGACCATTCACATTTACACTTTCTGCGCTTATAACAAAATTTCATTCTTCACATCTTGGATGAGTGGAACCATTTTTAGCCATGGATCTACATTTAAATTTCATCTGAACCATCAAAATATGTGGCCCATATTCAATTCCCCAGATCTAGACCCTGACCTTTCTCCGTGCAACTTCAACTAGCACAATCCTTCTCAACCCTTGATCAAAAGTATCTTTAATCTTCATCGTTCGAGTTTAACTAGGCTACCATATTCTGCAAATTTCAAGAGTGAGTTTCTTCGCTCATGTTCAATCAGCAGAATCATTTTTCGCCATAGATCTCTCCCCAACTCGATCTCCACCATTGAAACATGCCCCTGCTTTAACCCATTCCGCATATTTGAAATGTTAGTTTCCACGAGCACTTTAGATCAGCTAAATTCACCTCTGTCTTTGATATAAACCTCCCTCAATCTTTTCCCTTGAAACTTGCATGTGTTTTAGCCTATTCCGCAAATACAAAAAGTGATTTTCACATTGCAAGTTAGGTTTGCGAAATAGATTTCCTCTATTGATTTGATCTGATCATTGATCACCACTATTGAAATACAAGCCCCTTTACACCATTTCACCGATTTAAACATTTTATTTCTCCTTGCACATAGAAACATTGAAATGGTTCACGACCATAGATCTACTTAATTCTCTTCATCCAACGGACTGTGGTATTTGCTAGTTAACTTGTTCCCACTTATGCAAAAATTCTTAAACCTGTTCATGTAAGCCTTTCATTTCCTGTCAAAACACAACTTGGAATAGATTTTCTTATTCCCATACATTTTCAAAGCTAAAACACTAGAATTATTCGATTATTATTCAATCTCAACTTAGAAATGACCCTTGAAATACTCGCAGAAACTTCTTAATATCTGTTGTAATCTCACAGATCACATAAGGTTACCAATAATACATACTACAACATAACCATAAATAAGAGACAAGAGACAAGAATAGATAGGAAAACAGATTATATTAATGTAGTGAGTTCATACAAGGCACAGAACTGAACTGAGTTCTTGCTTGGCTCAACAGCCTAATATATACCAGTTACAAACAGTTACAAAAAATAACTACCTATCGGTTCGGTGAACCGACACGACTGTTAGTTAAGTCAACTAATCAATCTGTTTAGTCGGTCGACCGACCTAGTCGACTGATCGACTAGTCAACCCATCGACTTAGTCGGCTGACTAAGTCGGTCTTTGTTCAAGTCGACTTATGTCGACCTTGCTCCTTCTACATCTCCCCCATGAACAAAACGTTTGTTTGTCCTGAAGAAACAGGGAGGTACAAAAACGAACTCTTGCGGATACAGTCAAACTTGCTCATGCTGGGGACTGTGCAGCCGGATGGTGGGTCTTCTTTAGACACAGACTTCGATGATAGCGGGAGCTGTGATGGCCAGATGATGCTGAAAGTCGGTCCAACTTTGTAATGCCTTCTGGATATCAATCGTTAAGGTTGTAAGATTTGAAAGGATCGACATCTTTTCGGACATGGGCATTTCTGCTATGTTGTCCATGTTGGGACCCAACAGTTGATGTTGTTCTTCGGTAGCAGTGATAAGTCATTTCATCTGAGGATAGAGGATGTCGACTCGCTCTAAATTGGGTAGGGCTTGTTGAACCCACTGATGTGCCTCCCGTTCTAGCTTTTGCAGTTTGGTAGTCTCCATCACAATTTGTTCTTCAATGGTCTGCCGCAATTCTACTTCTGTCGACTTCCGACCCTCCAATGCCTGAATGCCCTGTCGCACCTGTCTTGTCTGCTAATAGACCTGCCCATAGTGATTAGGCCAGTCTCTTAGTACTTCCTCAGTGACAATGGATTCCTCCATATGATCCTGTAAGACCTTGTACGCCTCCGAAAATGCAGTGTGCTGGTTCAGGAGTAGTCGGGCAGTTTCCTCCTTTTTCTCTTGCTTAGTTTCTTGGAGATGTGTCTGTATAGTCGACACCATGCCTTCAAAAAGCTGATATGCCCTTTCCAGAGGTTGATCTGTAGCAATTTCAATGGGGCCTGGGATGACAGATTGTGCAAGAGACCTGTATTTTCCGAGAAACTCGACATGTTCTGCCTCCTTGTCTTTGAGCTCTCTACTTTTTGTGACCGTCCTCTTCTTTGATTCTTTGGCCAATATTTTGAGTAGTTGGCCGACCTCGGAGTCAGTTAGCGAACTTGCATCTTTGAGGCTAATCCGCAGGCCGGATTTTTTATGCTGCTCTTTCTTTTTCTTCTGTTTGTTTGGTTGTTGTTCTTGCTCCTGGGTACCTGCAGTAGTGGAAGTTGGGTCTGTAATTGGTGGATGGGAGGTCGAGGGTTGTGCTGGTTGGGTAGATGGTATAGAGGATGGCTGTGTTTCTTTTTGAGGAGGGGGTATGGGGGAGGGGGGTTTTTCCATTTGAGGAGGTGGTATGACCACTTCCGGATGTGAGGATAACGATGGCTGTGAAGGGTTTGGCTGTAATTCTGGGGGTGGGGATTTTGACAGTGGAGGAGGTGGGGAAGGAGGTTGGGATGATGGTGGTGTTGGGGACGGAGTGGGGGTATGGACCGAGGTTCCAAGAGTGGCTTGAATATGGTCAAGAATGCCGTCAGAAGAGATCGCTGCCTTAGACGGTGACGTGGGTGGTTCGTTCTGTGTCTCACGGTCGACCTGCTCCGTGACAGACTGACTGTGTCCTATGATGTCGCCTTCGTCATTGATCCTGGTAAATGTTGTCATTTCCTAGGCATAAATGTGTTTGTGTATTTTGAGAGGAGCCATTGTCTTTATTTTCTAGGCCGATTTGAACAGTGAAGGCAGTGTCGCAAAGAAATATTTAAGCTCAGCGTCCTGGCTAACCCTGGCTCTGAGTGCCTTCGGGATTGCTCGTTCATATTCTTCACTGGGGCTGCCCAACTATTCTGCTGGTGCTTGTTCTTCGACTACGGGCGTCGGAGATGGGGGTGGGGCAGTCGACATAAGGTCAACGACAATTTCAGGCGTCGTTTGTGTTTTGGCTCTCTTGGGCCGAACCTCCAGAGCTCCTGCTTCCAGATACCGTTGAAACTGAACTTCAACAGATACTTTATTGGCATGGGCATCCTCGACAATGTCGACGGCCGCTGCTGTGAGTTCCTCCTCCTCATCAGATGAGTCGGCTAGAATAAGCTTACGCTTACCCCTCCCTTGTTGTTGTTTTTGGGTTTTGAGTTTCTTCCGGGCGACAGCTATCTCCTTAGCCAGCTTCTTGATGATGCTTCGGGATAAAGCATATTTCGGGTCGTCGACTTTGACTTCTCCAGTCGGTTCTTGAGTGGGGTCGACGACTGCTGGAGTCGGAGGAGTTGTCTGTGGCACTATTGGCTGTTGTTGTATTGGTGGTTGGTGTTGTTCTGTCGACTGAGGGTCGACTACCTTGGCAGTCAGAGGTTTGACTGTGAGGTGTACCCAACTAGTGGGCACGGTCGGGGTGTCCTCCGACACAAATGTGCTGATGTAGAGATTAAGCTCGTAGTCCTCCTCCTTCTCCTGGTTAATAAGCGGCTCGATGATGGAAAAGTCGACCTGTTTGGCAGCTTCGGGGACTGGTATCTTTGTCGTTTCCTGTCGGGTCAAATCTCAAAAAATCTAGTCGACCATGGGGTAGTAGTCAAGGTCCTGTGCTTTAGGGTCCTGACCTCGCATATACCATACTGAGGTATGGTCCAGTTCCAACTGGATGTGAGACTCAGCAGGGAGGTTTCGTCAGATGTTCTGGGGCACCCTCCACCTCGTTGTGTGGACCTTCAGTTGTTGGAACCAGTTTTCTAGGAAGACTTTCCCCTATGCTAGTTCATGTAGGGTGCCTTTTTCTGAAAAGGGCTTAAACCGGTGCATTCGGAATCTGGTCGACTCCCGGAAGACTGGACTGCCTTCCGAATAGATGTGGTACATAACAATCCAGATGATAAGGGATGGGAACTTGATTATACCTCCGACCTCTTGGCAGCGCTCGCAGATGGTTTTGACCATGTCAGCGACATAGTCTCCCCATTGGTAGCGATCGTGTCGACAGCCTCCATCATTTCTAGTTTAAGGTCGCTGCTTCGACCAGCCAATGTGAGGGTGACTACGATGATTTTAGCCACAATTTGCGGCATCCTTGTCGCAATCTGGCCGATCATCAATCCCTTCGAGTTTTTCCCAGTGGGTGTGCCTGTAAGTTCCTGGACCAACCCTTCTTTGATGCCGATAGGTACCGGACTTCCTTGGTTCGACAGACCTGTAAGTTTGGAGATAACATCCCCGCCGATGTCAATCGGCTGGTCGAAATAAAACCGGCCGTTGTGGTAGCGACTGATGATGAATTTAACCGCTGCCTCTTTCGTCCCACCGAAGCTTGCCATCAGTGGTGCATTAGGATATTGGAGAATGGTGCTCTTCCTAATTTTTTCAGTGGCATGGGTCATTTTATTGTCTTCATAGGCCCAGTCTTGGATCTATTGCCATAGTTTCTAAAATGGGCCCTCCTGGACCTTGGCGTTTTTGATGTTATTGAGACGGTTGAGCAAGGGGATGTCCTCGGCTTGCAACTCCTTTGCCTTGCCCGCAGCTCGGGTGAGTTTAGGTGCCATTGTGTCGGACTGGTCGGGGTTTTGACAGGGTTCTGGTGTTTTGGTCGACTGAGATTGCAGGTGCTCTGATCGAAATGGGTGTGGTGAATGAACCTTCGACGGTCCATTATTTATAGGCGTGGATGGGGTGGAGTGTCGAAATGGGTGTATTAATGGCGGAATTGATAGTCCAACTGCAATACTCGAGTGTGACTTAATGGAGGATGCGTTTCGGCGCTCGAGGCCATCAATGCATGATGGGACATTCGAGGTTGATGGTCGGTGTCGGGGGTGAAAACGGTCGGCCTGACTGGTCGACGAAGATGGTCGATGGTGGTGATGTCGGTGGTCGAGGTAGTGAGTTACTGTCATGGCTTGGTGTCGGATGTAGTATGTTGTTTTTAGAATTTTTCTGTCTTTTTATAGGTTTTGGGTGACGGTTAAGGTCGTTAATTGATTTTTTTTTCTTTTTTTCTTTTTTCAGTTTTTATAGCGTTTTAGTCGGGCTCCATTAACGAGCTTCCGGAATACTAGTCCCTGTAACGTTTTCAGTCGGACTGAAGCGTTGGGATGTATTTCTTCGACAACGTAAGGTCCCATCCATTCTGTGTGTAATTTCTTGGGTTTGCCCTTAATTCAACTGTTATAAAGTAAAGCAAGGTCACCGACCGACAAGTTTTTGTTCTTGATGTTACGGTCGTGCCAGGCTTTCTGTTGTTGTTTTTGAATTTCCTGATGTTGTATAGCCATGATTCTATGTTATTCTAGCTTACTAAGTTGAAATAGTCGGTCTTTCCTTGCCTGTTCGACATCGACATGTAATATCTGTGCAATAAGAGGTGTCTGCTGTCTGAAGTGTAGGGGATGACTGCTTCTTGTCCGTAGACTAGTCGAAAGGGAGTTTGATCGGTCGACCGCTTATATGTTGTCCTATATGCCCAGAGAACTGCAGGGATTTTCTCATCCCAGTCATCTTTGTCAGTGCTGCATATTTTGGTTAACCCTTTTGTGAGTGTTTTGTTAAAAGCTTCAATCGCACCGTTCGACTGAAAATGGTATGCAGTGCTTCGTCGATGGTTGATGTGAAACTGGTCGGTCAAGTTTTTGATGGTTTTGTTTACAAAGTGTGATCCTTGGTCTCTAATCAATGTAAGTGGGCATCCAAATCTAGTGATAATTTTTTCGTAGATAAACTTAGCAGCTACCTCACTTGAACATGTATCGACAGGCTCATCTTCTGCCCATTTAGTGACATATTCCACTGCCGTGATAATATATCGTGCACCTGATCGTTTGGCTGGGATAGGAAAAGGTCCTATGAAGTCTATATCCCATAGTTCAAATGTGAGACTAGGGTTTACAGATATCAAGGGAATTTCTGTGCTCGGCAGAGGTCAACCAAGTCATTGACATCTATCACATCGACTAACAAAGTTTTTGCAATCCTTGTGGATGGTCGGCCACCATAAGCCCGACTGTTGGATTTTTCTTGCAGTTGTATCTACTTGAAAATGTCCTCCTCCAGTTCCATAGTGTGCTTCATGCATGATT
The DNA here is from genome assembly GCA_001517045.1 of Pseudotsuga menziesii. Taxonomy (NCBI): domain Eukaryota; kingdom Viridiplantae; phylum Streptophyta; class Pinopsida; order Pinales; family Pinaceae; genus Pseudotsuga; species Pseudotsuga menziesii. Next base: position 510,475 of record LPNX010260750.1, on the reverse strand, counting down.
TGTTCTCTCTCATGGTCGAGTACACAATGTCTAAGAATGTCATCTAACCCCATTTTATACAAAAATCCATTGATGAGGCTGTAGGGTGCAGCCTTCATAGCTAAGATTTGTTTCTTCTTGGTGTTCAGACCTTCAGGTGCCTGACCTGTCTCCAAGAACTGAGTGATTTCTTCTAGTTCTTCGGGTACTGCTTCTATGCGAAATAGATGGGCATCTGGCAAATTGTCGTCGATTCCAGTCAGTTCCTCCCCTGTGTCAATACGTGATAGCTGGTTGGGTCCGACATTTAGCTTTCCTGGTTGGACCACTACTTCAAACTCAAATTCTTGAAAAAGAAGTAACCATCGACAGATTCGTCCATGATGAAGGGGTTTATTAACAAGGTACTTCAATGCTTGATGGTCAGTATAAAATATAAAAGGGTTGGCCAATAGGTAATGTCGATACTTCTGGAGAGAAAAGACCATACCTAGGGCTTCTTGTTCAGTGGTCGAGTAGTTCCTTTCAGCTTTATTTAGTTTTTGACTGCTATATACGATAGGGTAATCCATCCCATCATCCCCTGGTTGAGTGAGGATGGATCCAATTGCAATGCCTGATGCATCAATATGTACATGAAATTTAGTCGACCAGTTTGGAAATTTAAGTATGGGAGCTTTGACCAGTTTTCTTTTCAATTTGTTGAAGGATATTTGGCATTCCTCTGTCCATATAAACTCCTGATCGTCTTTTAGCAGTTCCTCCAAAGGGTAAGTCATATCTGAATAATGTCTGATGAATTTCCTGTAGTATCCTGTATGGCCCAATAACACCTGGACCTGTTTAGGGTTTATTGGGGGTTTTAGGTCGAGGATGGTTTTTATTTTGGAAAAGTCGACCTTTATACCGTCTTTGCAGACAATATGTCCTAAGAGTATGCCGATGGGAGTCATAAAAGTACATTTCTTAATATTTAAGGAGAGTTGTATCTGTCGACATCTCTCCAGCATAAGTCGGAGCCATGTGCAGTGATCCTTTAGGGTGGAATATATGGTCCAATCGTCGAAGTATACTGCCATGGTCTTATAGATATACTCTTGGAATGTTTTGACAACAATTCGGGAGAATATTGCAGGTGCATTCTTCAACCCAAAAGGCATAACTCTGTATGCAAAAGATCCAAATTCACATACAAATGTTGTTTTCTTTTGATCCTCTTTTGCTATGGGTACTTGATTATATCCTGAAAATCCATCTATAAATGAATAACATTCATGGCCTGCCACTTCATTCAGGATTTCATCAGCATAGGGGGTGGGAAAGGGATCTGTGAGTGTGACTTTGTTGAGCTCCCTAAAGTTGACACAAAATCTTAACCTGGTCAGGTCATGTTTCTTGGGCTGTACGACCATGGGACTTGCCCATTTCGACTGGTCAATGGGGTAAATAATTCCTGCTGCTAACATGTTGTCTATTTCCTTCTTAACTATCTCCTTATACTTATGAGCTAGTTTGTAAGGTCGTTTCTTGACAGGTCTGAGATCAGGTTTAGTATCTATTTTCATTTCGCCCATTTCTTATACTAACCCTTTTAAGTCTTTGTAATCCCTTGCAAAGACATCTTGGAATTCTTTCAGTAAGTTGATGATTTCGGTGGTTTGGTGTTCGGTCCAGTAGTCTCCAATCTTAGCTAGTTTTGGACGGTTGTCGTTTGAAATGTCGACCTCCTTAGTTTGCACTTTAGCGTCTAGCCACTCTGGTGCTTTAGCTTCATTGATCGACCAACTGCCTTCTTTAAACTGTGAGAATGTCACTGGAAAGTTGGCTTCAGTCATTCTGTCTAGGTCTGGCTTGTCGGTGGTCTCGACTTTCAGAATTGAGTAGATCGGTTTGGTTGTTTCAATGTGGTCGGTCTTCCACCTAAAGCTCTTACCTTCTGTGTGTTCATTTTCCAATTTTAATCGTGTCGACTGTGATTTTGATTTAGCTTGTATCTTGTTACAGTCCTGGATTTGTCGATGGTCTTGGATGAATTGTTTATCTATTGGTTCAAGAAATTTTTTGATTTGGTGTGCTGTCTCAGCCAGTTTTTCATTTTTAGGTTTGAACTGGAAATCCTTAATAAAATTTTCTTTAAGTTCATGCCAAAAGAAAGTTTATCCTCTAGCCTCCTCCATCTTATACCATTTAGTAGGTAAGTCGGCTAGTGTTGAAGGGAACAAATGTGGCCAGGCTCGCTCATCTTTGTGTCTAAGCCGTCTCCACTCCTTTTCACAAAGCTTGATGTGTTCGTCTAGGTCTTGGCCTTGGAAAAAGATAGGGATTTGATTTTCCTGAGTTATCTTTTTCCCACCAAATCGTTCGACAAAGAAAGTTGAAGCAGTTGTCCAGGTCTGCAATTTTGTCTGATGGGTGTTCCACCATCTAGCTGCTTGACCTGAAAATGTTTCCACTAAGCTTTGAAGTCTGCCATGTTCTCCAATATTTTTAGATACTTGTTCAAGGTGCATTATTGGGGATTCTCTTTCCTTATACCTGGGCAGTTGGGTATTATGTAAATTGGTCGGTTGTAATGTAGGTCGTTCCCTGATTTTGTTTTCAAAGACTTTGGGGATAATCGATATCGTGAAGCACTGTCGGGTGGGTTTTTTCTATACTTTTTGTATAGTCCAGCACCCTCTTGCTTGTGTTTCATAATTTTCCATCTCCCAGTCATATAATTCAGCATCTGAATTGTAACCAACTGAGTCTTGGTTACCTAAGTGAAGCTCCCCATAAATGTTTGGCTCGGTATAGTCCGTATTATTCTGGATCTGGTAAAGCTGTCGGACATCGATTTCCTCATCAATCGGTTCGGTCCAAGGTGCTCCTTGGGAAGGATTAATGGGTATGATGAATTTTTGACCATTTCCTTTTAACTTAATTCGTTCTTTGTCTAGGGATATGGAGGCTTCATCTTTTTTCCCCAAGGTCGACCAACTAGTGCGGGGAAGGAGCTAGATCCTTCTTTTGGGTCGATGATTTCAAAATCAACCTTAGTCGAGATTCCTTTGATGGTTGTGTCGACATCTTTCCAAACCCCAATGGGTTCAATGAGGCCTTGGTTGGCAAGTTTTAGGTAAATGCCGGACTCATAGAGTCGAGGTCGGCCCATCTTTTCCCATGTATCTCTGGTCATGATATTTACCTGAGACCCGAAATCGAGCACCACTTGTCGAACGTGATAACCTTCGATTTCCAGGTCGACAAGTGGGTTGACATCATTTTTGTCTTTTTTATTGAGGCTACAAATGTTCTTAGTTTGTTTTCCATAGTTAGTGCTCTTTATTTCATGTAATAAAGCAATAAACCGGGCTACGGACTTGTCATTTTGGATGAGATGAGTTAATTGCTGTGTCGTGCTAAGTCGACTGGTAATACTGTCTTCTTGCTGTGCAATGTCTTGAAATATGTGTGTGGCTTCTTGATAAGTTTGTTTTTCCTTCAGAGGATTTGGATAACCATTTGTGTTTTTAATTTTACTAATTTTTGGCCGGATATCAGATCCTATTTTTGTGCCTTGGCGAGTGACAATATGCAGATTTTTAGTGGTTAATATATCATGCTTTTGTACACAAGACAAGACATTAACATTCTTCTTATTATTTATTTTTTCTAACATGGTAGGAAAATCCTCCAGAGAGTGATCACCTACCCCACAATGCGTATGGAATTTAAGGTCAGTTCTGTCCTTGTAAGGACAGTTTGCACATCTGTGTCCTTCTTTATAGTAGATGAAGCACTGGCTAGATCGACGTGGTTGGATGTCACGATTCCCGACGAATCGAGCTCTTCCTCCAAACCCTTGTCGTCGATTGTCATACCGGCGCTCGTATCATCGGCCTTCATATCATTTCCCGTTCTGGTCATTAGTATTATTTTGCTCATTGTTCTGCGCCACTGCATTCGTTTGGTAGACCGCCTGATAGTTTTGTCTGTTTTTTAGGTTTAGTTGATAGTCGGCCGTATTGTGACTTTTTGTCTCGTAGATGGCGCACCAGGAAGCTTTTTCATTCTTCATGTTAAACGCACATTCCTTCGTAGAATGATCTCCGGTCTCCTGGAAAATATCACAAAAGACTTTAGTTTACACAAATCAGACGTCTTTTCGGCTGTATTCCTATTGAAAATTATCTTTTGTGTGTCCGACCGTCGAACATTTTGTACACCAGATTTCTTGATTTTTGAGGGACAGTTCTTTCAAGGACTTCTGAACACTTTCCAGCTATTCTTCAATCCTGTGGTCCATCGGATAGGCATGTATATCTTCATCCATTTCCACCTGCAGAGCTTTGGTCAGCGCATCTTCATATGTCTTGAAGGTTTCTAGACTGATGTGTCTATGGATTTTTTGTGATAAGCCTGCAAGAAACCATTGAATTAGCAATTGTTCATTAATAACATAATATAATTGACTCAACAGGTCCTTCCAGCATTTGTCATAATCGCAGACAGTCTCCCCTGGCGTTTGCTGCGTTGTCTTGAGCTTTTTAGCGGCCAGGTGCTTGGCGTCTGGGGTCTTGAAAAAGGATAAGAACTGTGTTTTAATTTCAGCTTTCGTTGCTCTAGGTTGCCTTTCTGAAAAGGTCATATACCAGGTCAGAGCCCTTTTTCGTAAGGCTCCTGTGAACTGATCCATCTGTCGGTCTTCATCCTTCACCTGGTTTGTGTCCCAGATGGACTCGCAGATGAACCAATGTCATCTGGGGTCTTCATCCCCCTCATATAGAGGAATGTGGGAAATTCTGTGACCCATGTCTGAGTCACTGTCACTGCTATCTGACGGTGGTGGAGGTGGGGGTGTGGGTGGTGGTGAAAGAGGTGGGGTCGTTGATATAGTCGAGCCTGAGGATTTTTGGTCGACAGAACTTGTACCTCCGTCGGTGGTCGATTTTGTGTTGTACAGTGGATTGTTGTGGATTTGTTTTGTCGATGGTCCACTGGAACTTTGGGTTCTCAGTTCTGACTCTTGGATTTCTTTGAAAGTTGTATGTGGCAGGGGGGGTGCTCCTTCATGTGTCTGTAAGAGCAAGTGGATACTCCGAAAGGATGGTGCCATTTGAAAGGTCACCCAATTCCCTTCGAGCGGTCGGCGTATAACAAGATGTCGTCCCGGGAATGGTTCGTCACCTAGTCGGCTCCAGATAGTAATGTCACCAGCTCGCAGTCGGAGGTCGTCTTCAATAATAGTCTGTATTGTGGTACGCAGATTTACTGGGGAAAGGGTTACTCCTTGGTTGGGGATAGTTATTTGGAGAGCTTTAGGCTGCTCTATCCACACTTCTTCTTCCTTAGGGGCCACCTCCTCTTCTACGCCTTCTCCATGTTGGTCATGACCCGACTCTGGCGGAATCTCCTCATGGTCGGTCTCCCTAGGGTTTTGTCCTTGATGCAGCTCTGCTGCTCTTTCTCGTCTGGCTTCCCTTCACTACTATCTTTCATCCCTTTAAATTTTCTTAATGTCCAACATACTTTCCTACAATACTATACCTTTGATTTCCCTTCGGTCGACTTTTCATTACTGGTGACTAATACTGGATTCTGCTTCGACTAGGATCCACTATGCTCTTATTTTCGACACACGACCAGCTACCCCCCCATAGCCTACCTGACACTTTTAGAAATCCCGGATAGTTCGAATCACTTGCTCAGGAAGTATTCCCACTCCCTTTCTGCAATAAATTTCTCCCACTTCTTCTACTTTTCCGCCCAGTTGGTGTTTGGTGGCTATGCGCACAAAGGTGGTCTAGGTTCCTCGATGTGTCTTGCTCCTTTCTCTATCAAGAATTTGAACAACAAGGTCGGCAGGGAGCACAAGAATTGGTCGGTGAAATCTGTGTAGAAGTTTACTTTGACAGTTTCTATTGACGTCCTGTCTTCAACTGCTCGCTCCTCACAGAAGTCGTCGGTGATTTTCTCAAACCACTCCGACAGATTTGTACGTCCCCCTATGAACAGTTTATATAGAAACTACCGTTCTTTAGTCGCATCCGGTCTTCTCATCCAGAAGCTGCTTCAACAGTTGTGGTACAGACTCGACAAATTTTTCATGTGTCTCTGTGAAAAATCTGGCTCTAGCTTCAGCGACTGTTAATCTGTTTCGTTGAGCGTAATTTTGCAAGTAGTTTGCAACTTTACGATTCCACCAGTCCTTGATCTCCTTCTTTGTTATCATATGTGAGCCTATATTTTAGACATGTACTATCGGCAACAAAACCAATGTTGTAATCTCACAGATCACATAAGGTTACCAATAATACATACTAAAACATAACCATAAATAAGAGACAAGAGACAAGAATAGATAGGAAAACAGATTATATTAATGTAGTGAGTTCATACAAGGCACAGAACTGAACTGAGTTCTTGCTTGGCTCAACAGCCTAATATATACCAGTTACAAACAGTTACAAAAAATAAATACCTGTCGGTTCGGTGAACCGACACGACTATTAGTTAAGTCGACTAATCAATCTGTTTAGTCGGTCAACCGACCTAGTCGACTGATCGACTAGTCGGCCCATCGACTTAGTCGGCTGACTAAGTCGGTCTTCGTTCAAGTCGACTTATGTCGACCTTGCTCCTTCTACAATATCCTCCATGGTTATATGATATAAAAATTTGACCGACCTTATTCCTCCTCATACTATGTTATACTTCTCCAACTACTTAGAACAAAAATAGTGCTAACATCATGAACCAAAAAGTGTGTTTAAGTTCAAGACAGTAACTTTGCACACACCAAAAAGAGTAGTATAAATGATTTATCCCTTATTATTTATTTCTTCAAAAAGAAAATATCCAAAAATTTTCATGAAAATTTGAATATATGGAAAATTTAAAAAACACTTTTGAACTATTTCAACTTCCTGATCCATCATGAAGGCTCACCTACAACCGACTGATTACCAAGTAAAGGGTTCATTGCTTCTGCGATACATCCTCGAAAGAGGTGATTCCTACAGCATGATAAAATATGAGTGTTCTACTTATATTTATTATTTTAGATATTAAATGCATATATTGAATCCTATTGGTTTCCTAAACATTTGAGTTATAATTAATTTTATAGGATTTGAAGAAATTGGCATGTTCAAACTATTTGATATAGGATTGGAAAGATGGACCATGATTCATGGTGTTTATGATTTTGGTATTTTTTCACAAGAATTTTTCTGAAGTAAAACCACAACTCATTTATCCTACATGGAAATGATCCCATATTGGATAAAAGACGCAATTAATTTGTTCTATTTCATCATCCGCCGACACATAATCCTATTTCAAATAGCCTACATATGGAAGGAACATACAAAAGAGTGTGAAAAAATAGCTCAACCCATGTTTGCAGTACATATCCTTGACTTGGCCTGACCCATTCTCTTGAAACATAGTGTCGAGCACCCTAAATGCAGATAAGTTATTATCAACACACAGAGCTTACGAAATTCATTGTCAACCCGAGGAAGTCTTTTGCTTCAAAGGGTAAGTGCACAATATATGCTAAACACCAAATCATTGTAGTGAATACTGTTCTTAAACAACTATGTTCATCCCTCAACTTTGTGTGATCCCACCAATCTTTTAACTCTACAAATTCAACCTTTCCTTCTATGCATCAACCAGAAATGAAATCAACAATTACTGACAGAAAGGAAATCCTATTCACAGCCCAAATTAATGGAATTGCCTATTGATCTAATCACACTTGGAATCTGTAATCATAATTTAACTGTAATATAGAAATTCAATTGCGACAGATCAAGCTCAGCTATTCTAAGAATTGAATTGCAGAAATAAAGATCAACACTTATAACAACCAAGAATTACAAAGGGTTCGTGGGATATCAACCTGAAACCATGAGATGAACAGAGCTGTGTATAGCTATTGAATAAATTGCATAAAGACTATCTACTCAGTCGACTGTTACGCTGTGATAGTTATCGATCTTAAGAAATGCAATACTGTAAATCACACATAGTACTGCTGCGCACACAGAAAATATGATTAACGAAACATCACACAACCACAAATTAAAAGATCCTACCTTAACTCAGCAATCTCTGTGGAAGGCGGGCCCAGCCTTCACACAGAGACGCTGGATGAACAATGTACAGCTCCCTTAAACCAGCAGTACTCTTTGTATTAAAAGAAATAATTATTACAGATTGCTCCCACCGTTAATACCCTAAATGAATTAACTATTTTCCAACCCCCTGGGTCGAGACATCTTTCTGCATTTATACCTACAAGTGATAACATCCCATCCTATTACAAAGGGCAGCCATGAAGATCTCTGATCTTCAGGCGCCCTGAATAACATTGTTTGTTACAAGACGTGGCATGATACAATTATAGAAAACGCAATAAGAATGTTGACTGGCCCAGAAGTAGCGATCTTCTCAGATCTCCATAATATTCGAGCAGCTATCCTGAAGATCCCTAGATCATAGCACATTCTGTTACGGCTGCTCTGACCGGCTCTTGTCTGGAATATCACGTGCCTCAATCGATGATGGACAGGTTGAGGATCCCTTTTGTGTCACGACCATCCCTCGTCCCTAGACTTGTTCAGCTCCATTCCCCTGTATTCTGCTCATCTCATATTATCTTCATAGATCACACATATTAGCACAATTTCGAGAGATAAATAGCCTTAATTGTCACAAGAATAAGCATTAACTAAGGTAAAATAATAATCAGTCTTACCTTGACAAATTAAGGAATAAAGTGAAGAAAGTCAGTCTGATTGGCATGCTAAGCAGTGTAAAACAAGGGAAGAAAGGTGATTAAATATGGTTAAAAAGGGACCAAATTTGGACTCAACATCTCCCCCCAACTACCCTGTTGCATGTCCTCGTGCAACCACCTGCTTCACTCAGAATCGGAATCCTGCATTGAGCTCTGTTCGTGGAGAGATGAAAAATTGTAGGGAAACTAAGGTTTCTTATCTGCCTTCAGAAAACCTCTGTGAATAACCCAGAACTGCCAATATTTCTGCTCCTCTGCCCTAGTCATGGAAAAATCCCTGTTGTATGGTTCTGCTGGCCACCAAATAAGAGGAAATTTGAACTTTAAACCCAGCCAGTTGACTCCACATTCCTTCATACACCCTACATAACCCTTGACTCTTGAGAGTGCATGTTTAAAATTTTTAAAGCAGTAGGGGTCCCTACTTTTCAGTGCAGAGGAGGCAGCCTGCCATCTGTGCCAGATGCCATCTAATGCAACCTGCTGCTGCCTAGAAATAGATTTGGTACATGTGGAGATTACCTCCTCTTGCAGTTTCATGATGTGTTGCTCCTAGGAAGGAATGGAAAGAAAACTTTTATACCGAGCCAAGAGAATGCCAGGATTCCGGGGTTCACTACGGATCCATAAATTAGTATAGCCTTCATTGTGGGAAAAGGTCTGAAAAGACCTTTCCCACTGAACATGATTGTTCACAAAAGAGGCAAATGCTCGTAGCTGAAAATCTCCTGCGAATGGAACAGGATTTGAGTGCCGATCCATAGGGCATGCTATCTCGTGCATGTACAGTTCACATAGCAAGTTCTACTCTTCAAAGTTGCTCCCAAGAAATGTCTCCAAATTTTTTTTTGAGGTTGCAATTTCGAATAACCTCCCCTCCTGTACAAATTTTAATTTGAACCAGACAAACTGCTCGAAAAGAAACACTGGATAAGAGGAAGAGGGCTTCCTAGTGCCTATGAGTTCTCGGGATAGGTCATACATTTGATCCTTATCCTTCTGCATGGATGAGAATTTCTTCAATTTATTTATCTCCTGCTGTAGCTCCTCTACCTAAACTCTATGGCCCATACGTTCTTCAGCCCCCTGCTCTTCCAGCGCTCTAATAATTCTCTTATGCTCATCCAACGCAATTGTATTTTTCTGGTTTTCTTGCACCTGACTTCTCCATTTAATTACTTCCATCCTCAGCGCTGAAACTTCTACTATAAGATCTGAAATATCCTTTTTATAATGTTCTTCCTGTTCTGCATCCAAATCAATAAAATTTTTGGAAGGGAGGAGTATTGTCTCTTGTGAGACAGTGTCTTCCTGCACTTATTCTATGAGAGTTGCTGGTTCTTGTGTGACAGCAACATCCCCTGGATTTTCTTCCATAACTGCGATTGGTGCTTGTTGAGACACTGGTTCTTGTGTAACAGTGTCTTCTCCCTGATCCCTCTGCATCTCTAAATCTGATTCATGTGTTGCTGGTTCTTGTGTGACAGCAACATCTTTCAAGCTCTCCTCAGCATCAACCTCCATTGCTTTTAAGGAAACTAGTTCTTGTGTGGCAGTGTCTTCCTCCTGCATTCCTGGATTCAATTCTTGTGTTGCTGGTTCTTGTGTGGCAGCAACATCTTCGTTCCCCTGCTCTTGAGATTGGATATCTTCCCCATCATACAGCTCTTCCTCCAGGACCTCAGTGTCACCTGAGGCTATTGTCTGTTCATCGTCACTACACTGTATATCGGGTGTGATATCTATCCCTGGATCATCTTCTGTTTGAAATTCAGGAATTCCCAAGGATGTTGGTTCTTGTGTGGCAACATCCTAGATTACCTCTTCATCCTCCTGTGGGTGTAGTTCTTCTCTAAGCTTTGTATCATGGGAATATTCTGGGTTTACAGTATCAAACTCTTCCTTAGGTTCCAGAGTGTCCTCCATTCCGGATTCTTTTCCTCTTCCCACCTGCATTTCTGAAATTGCAGTCCCCTGTTCAGGTTCATCAATGTTCTGCCCTCGTGGCTCAGTTTCTATCATCTCTATATCGTGGGGGCATTCTGGATTCGTAGTGCAATCCTCATTCCCATCATCACTCCTGATTTCATTCTCTGCTCCGGGATTAGTAGCAGCCTCAGCAAGGATGATCAAAGATGCTGGTTCTTGTGTTACAGCATCTTCTTCTTCTGCAAGTTCTTCCCTTGTGGACATGGGCTGTTGCATTGTGTGAACTATGACCCCATGGCCCTTCTTTTTGAAAATTTCCCCACAATTGGGGCACATTACTTGCTCCTCCTCCTTGTCAGGGTCAATAGATTATGCTCCCTCGAGGTAGTCTGCCGCCTCCACCAATGTATACATTTTCTTCTCGCCTTGTTTCCTACAAGTTTCCTTCCATGTCTCCACTTCCCTTCGAAGTATTTGGACTTCCTCCTTTAATACTGTGTTTTCTTCCAGAAGTCCTTCAAGGCTGGGTTCTACCTCAACTGGCCTTTCTGGAGCATCCATTGGCCTTGGTACAAGGATTGGGATCTCAACCTGTGACTCTAGGGTTTCCCATCTTTTTCTGGCTGCCTCTAAGATTGTATTTGGTTTGAGTATTTTTCCTCCTATTGGTGCAGTTATGCTCGACTCCTTAATTGGTCTCTTTCTTCCTTTTCGTGACGTTTTCGTTTGAGGGGCTGACTTATCAGGATTCACTACTGGGGTCAAAGGAATGTTTTCTTGCGCCTCAGATCTCTCCTCCTCAATTAGGGTTCCTCCTTCCCACTCAGGTGAGGATTCAACAGTGACTGGCTCCATCTGTTCCATCTATTCTTCAATTGCCTTAGCTCTGTCATCTTCAGGTTCAATTGTCGCAGCATTCAATGCTGCTCCAATTTCTCCTTATGATGACAAAGCTACCCTGTTGTCTGCATGTCTCTCAAGATTTTTATCAACACTTTCCCTCAATGGTTCTGCTTGTGTCCCCTGTTGTGCTTGTTCTGGTACAATATCATCTCCCCCCCAACTATATTGGGGGGACACCGATCCTCCTGATGATGTTGAAGCTGTTCCTATTCTGCTGGGAGACCCAGGACAGGAGCAGGCTCCTGATTTCGGGCTATGAATTGATCCCAGGTGATATTGTGCTGGACCAGGGTTCTTAAAATGATTAATTTTATAAGGCCATGGTGGGTCAGGGAAACATGGGGATGTTTAGCCATTTGGACAAACACCGCCATATGGCGTAAGGTATGGAACAGATAGTAGGGAATATTCAACAAAATGCCATGGTGAAGATGGGAAAGCAAAGGTAGTTCAGAATTATAAACAACTTGGTACCTACCTTCGCAAGTGATGTATTTCTTAAGGAAGACAGCAACCTGATCCCATGGTCACGGCAGTGAGTGCAGTGCAATTCCTCTCTTCGATGATTGAACGTGCTCCCCCTCTCGTAGAAATTCCTCCCGTGCAACCATCGTGGGGATTCGTCGTTCAAACCATGCCTTTCCCACCATTGGAAGAGCAGTAACTTCAGATATAATAGCCTCGGAAACTTTGATCCGCAGCCCCCATACCTCAGAGTGAGTGTCCTTGAGGTGTAAAGCGAATTGTAAAGCTGCTTCTCTGTTAAATCCGTCTAGTCGCTCGAAGAATTCAATCCAGCTAGCGGCTTGAAAGATGGCGAAAACCTCAGGATTGTTTCGGAGTTCCTGCGTGTTTAAAGGTTCATGATGAGCTGGAAGCCCCATGGTCCTGGAAATAGAGTTCTAGAGTCCGGAAGTGGAGGTTGCAGAGCGGGGAATGCATAGATCGTTGAGCGGAGATGTGAGTAGGGAGATGGAAAATTTGGAAAGTGCAGTGCAGAGGGAGGTTCAAGATTTTTATTCCAGATTGGGGAAGGTGGCAGTTATGAGCTTTTACGTCGCACAGGGGATGGATTAATTAAGTCACAATGGTAATACGTATTAAGGCACGACTGATATCATTAAACCCAAATTAACACTTAATCATGTAAAAATCAAAGCCATACCTCGTGCGACTGTGCATCGAATGACCTGCGGGAAATGATGATCCGTATATTTGCTGACGCTGGAAGGTCGAGCTCGTGCGCAGGAATTAAGTCGATCATAATAATAGCAATTAATGCCATAATGCCATCGCCAGTGAAAACAGAGAAAACATCACATCACCGGGGTCGGAATTATGCCAAATTGGCCGGCACGAGCGGAATAAATCAGAGCCATAAGAAATAGCGGAAGCAATTTGCTTTGATTAACACAGGAGTTACTACTGCAAAGAACGAAAGAACAGTCTGTAATGCTAAAAGGTCCGCCAAATAAAGCGGGAGTGAAGTTTCCCATCATGATATCGCGGCCAATTAAAAGATGTTACAGCCGTCAAGGAAGATCATGGTGTCGGGAAAAATCACGGCTGTCAGAATTCACAATGGCTGGGAAAGGATGTTGCGGCCGTGGGAACATGTGGGTCGGCCACCGGGAGTGTATGTTCGGCTACCGGAGGATTATGTTCGGCCGCCAGGAAACTTATGTTCATCCGCCGGGAAAAAGAATTTTCGGGCCTTTGGGAAACGATTGCGGCTGTGGGAAAGTTTGTTCAGCCGCCGGGAGTGTTTGTTCAGCCGTCAGGAAAAAGGGTTTTCGGGCCTTTGGAAAAACGTTGCGGCTGTGGGAAAGTTTGTTCAGCTGTGGGAGCGTTTGTTCAGCCGCCAGGAAAAATAATTTTCGGGCCTTTGGAAAAAGGTTGCGGCTGTGTGAAAGTTTGTTCAGCTGCGGGAGCGTTTGTTCAGCCACCGGAAAAAGAATTTTCGGGCCTTTGAAAAAAAGATTGCGGCTGTGGGAAAGTATGTTCAGCTGCGGGAGCGTTTGTTCAGCCTTCGGGAGTGTTTATTCTGAGAAAAGGAAAATGTAACACAGGGAACAAAGGAAAACGTTCTTCGTTCAGCGGGCCCGTTCTGATCGTTCGCCTGGTACTTCCCTGCATTTTTATTTCTTAAAAGGAAACAACAACCAAAGAGATCAAATGCAAAAATAAAAAAAATCAAGAGTTATACGCTACAGTAGAAAAAAAAAACTTATTTATGTACAGTGGTTCAATAGTGCGATTTACAGTTTAAAGGTTGGCAGAGGCAGGGAGAAGTTCATGCCCTGGTAACAGCTGATACTCTGGGTCGGCAGCAATCTGCGAAATGAATGTGTCCTTTGAGATAGGATTATGGTATAGTCTTAGTCTGTGGACATTAGCAAGTAATGGTATACGATTGTCATCAATGGTCACCAGACGGACAGTGCCGTTATCAAAAACCCTGTCAACCAAGTATGGACCGAGCCACCGTGTACGCAGTTTCCCTTTAAAATCTCTTTTGAATCTGGAGTCATAAAGTAACGCCCAGTCTCCTTCACTGAAGACCTTCTTTTTAATAAACTGGTCATGCCAATTAGATCTCTGTTGCTGAAGCAACAAAGTCTTATCTACTGCCGCTAACCGCTTCTCGTCCAATTCATTCAATTGATTCAGTCTTCGCTTCTGCGCTTCTGTTACGTCCAGGTTCATTTCGGTGGCTGTCTTCAAGGTTTTAATCTCGAACTCAATTGGAAAGACAACACTCTTTCCGTACACCAGATCATATGGGGAGAACCCTGTAGTGTCACGCCAAGTCGTGTGATATGCCCACAGTGCTTCTGGAAGCCTGTCAGCCCAATCCTTTCGATGACTATTTACTGTTTTAGTAAGGATATTTTCAATAACCTTATTGGTGCTTTCCACCTGACCATTATCCTGGGGGTGATAAGGTGAAGACACCCTGTGCTGCACATGATACTTCCTGAGCAAGAATTCAAA
>LPNX010260750.1:394654-495573 GCA_001517045.1 Pseudotsuga menziesii | reverse complement strand
AATGAACTGAAAGTGCAAATAGATGCTCATCTGGGAAAGAATCCTCAACAGGAAAACTGTCATCACTGTTAGTAAGACGGGATAAAAAGTCAGCAACAACAATTTCCTTCCCAGTTTTATCTATAATAGTGATATCAAATTCTTGTAACAACAAAAGCCATCTGGTCACTCTGGCATTAGTAACTGGTTTATTCATTAAGTATTTGATGGCAGAGTGGTTAGTGTGCACAAATGTAGGATATCCGGTGATATAATGTCTAAATTTATTGATGGAGTAAACAATAGCAAGGAATTCGTTTTCAGTAACAGTGTAGTTAAGCTCAGCAGGGGCTAGATTTTTACTAACATAGTAAATGGCATAAGGTTTTTGGTCCTCCTGCTGTCCTAATACTGCCCCAATGGCAGTGTCAGAGGCATCTGAGGAGATATGGAAGGGCAGGGTCCAATTAGGTCCCCGCAAGATAGGAGCTGTATACAGCCTTGCTTTAAGTTCATCGAATGTTGTCTGGCATGCTGCATTCCACACAAACTGTGCATCCTTCATTAACAAAGAGAACAGAGGAGAAGCCAGTTTGGAGAAGTTTTCTATGAATCTTCGATAATATCCAGCATGTCCCAGAAAGCTTCTCACCTCTTTCTGAGTTGAAGGAGTAGGTATATTTTGTATTACTTTGATTTTTGCAGGGTCTACCTATATGCCATTGGCAGAGATAAAATGCCCCAATACCACCCCCTCACTCATCATCATATGGCACTTCTCAGTGCTTAATGAAAGCTGAGCCTGTTTACAGCGAGTTAAAACCTTCTTTAAAATTTCTAATGCCTCATCGAAATCCCTGCCATAGGAAGAAATGTTTAAAGACAAGGTGGCTCTAAAGAGTCCAAGTCCATGACCACTTAAGGTCGAAAAAACAACTCGTATAAATCACACTGTGGAAACAATTCCCAACATGGGTATTAATTGTCTTGGAAATACTAAAAATGAAGTTGAAATGCCTAAAAACTAGGTAAAGTGGGTTTGTTGAAGGGAATAATAAAAAAACTTCAAAAATCATAATCCCACATTCATGATTAAGATATTGGGTGCTCAAATCCCAATCCTATAAAAGGAAGTCATATGAGGTGAATTAGGAGAGACAAATTAGAGAGCAAAGGCATGCTAAAAGAATTGAGGGATGGAAATCACTTTTCTACCACAAAGTTTTTGGGCATCAAAGGCATGAATGGTATAGGAGAAGGTCTAGGATATGGAGAAGGAAAGAACTTGCAAGGGCTATAAGTATTTCTTCGTGTTCATTTATTATGAATCAATTCAATCTTATTCCCCATTCTTGTTAAATGTTTTCCCTTCAAAGTTTCATGTTGAAGTAGAATTGATAGGAAATTAGATCTAACCCATATTTTCTCAAAGATAGTTTGGTAGGATAGTAGGAAGAATTTTGTGGTGATATTTTCCGGTTTGAAGGAGACTCAAGGAGCTGCAAGGTCAACCATCAAGGGACTCCATCAAATTGTAAGGCCGCAAAGAGGAATTCTCCTCTCTTCCTCCCCTTCTGAAAATCCATGAAAGAAGGTTTTGGATCTTAGGATTATTGTGATAATTGATTTTTTTTATATCAAATGGGCTTCACCCACCCCATACAAATAGGAGAGTATGATATTTCTTATGTTGTAGAATAATATATGTTAACAATAAAATTAACACCCTTGAGTGTGTTGGTTTGAAAACATATTTCTACTTCTCTTGCAACATGAAGATCAAAGTTTTTGAACAATTGAGAGATTCAATATCTCATTTGACCACTACTTCTGAAAATGAGGAAATATTTGAATACAAGGTGGCTCTAAAGAGGCCAAGTCCATGACCAATTAAGGGCCAAAACCCAACTCCTATAACTCACACAGTGGAAAAAATTCCTAACATGGATATTAATTGTCCTGGATATACTGAAAATCAAGTTGAAATTCCTCAAAACTAGGTAAAGTGGGTTTGTTGAAGGAAATAATAAAAAAGATTCAAAAATCATAGTCCCACATTCATGGTTAAGAGATTGGGTGATCAAATCCCAATCCTATAAAAGGAAGGAATATGAGGTGAATAAGGGGAGACAAATTAGAGAGAAAAGGCATGCTGGAGGAATTGAGGGCTAGAAATCAGTTTTCTACCACAAATTCTTTGGGCATCAAAGGAATGAATGGTAGAGGAGAAGGTATAGGCTATAGAGAAGGAAGACACTTGCAAGGGTGGTAAGTATTTCTCAATGGTAATTTATTATTGAATCAATTTAATTTTCTTCCCAATTC
This sequence comes from Pseudotsuga menziesii, assembly GCA_001517045.1. Classification (NCBI taxonomy): domain Eukaryota; kingdom Viridiplantae; phylum Streptophyta; class Pinopsida; order Pinales; family Pinaceae; genus Pseudotsuga; species Pseudotsuga menziesii. The sequence continues at coordinate 493,269 of LPNX010260750.1, read as the reverse complement.
GTGTTCAATGTTTTCCCTTCAAAGTTTCATGTTGATGTAGAATTGGTAGGCAATTAGATCTAACCGATATTTTCTCAAATATATTTGGTAGGATAGTAGGAAGAATTTTGTGGTCATATTTGAAGGAGACTTAAGGATCTACAAGAAAAACCATCAAGGGACTCCATCAAACAACAAGGCTGCAAATAGGTATTCTCCTCTCTTCCTCCCCTTCTCAAACTCCACGAAAGAAGGTTTTAGATCTTAGGATTATTGTGATAATCGATTTGTTTTCTATCAAATGGGATTAACCAACCCCATAGAAATAAGGGAGTGTGATATTGCCACTAACAATATACAATGTTGTATCTTTCAGCTCTACCAAATTATATCATCCTATTGATTTCAGTTTCACATCAGTTTCTGTGGGATGCATTAAGGCTGTCCTTCCGATGGATCCATTTCTATCGACACCAAGTCATCACCTAGGAACTGGATCTAGGAACCCCAACGAGTACGTTGGATCTTGCAGTTATTATTGGCAGGATTCCATGCAAATGACAATGGGTATACATCAATGAACCCTAATTGTTTGATTCCACAAGTGTTCGACTCCAAAACATATATTTACACTTGTCATTTTGTACATGACATAGTTGGAGTCCATCATCATTATCAATGGGCCTCCTCGCATCTATTAATGGTATACATCAATGACCGGTAATCAGATGGTGTTTTATTATGCTTGACATTAGCTCATTTATTTTCATAATATAAAATCATAATATCGTTGGTTTATTTGAAGACCTTGGGAAAAATAGTTGTATCACTCATCAATGCACTACTTGAGTTGCGCAAGATTAGACTTCCATGTCAAAATACCATGAACACTTGGATATTTTGCACTCATCAAAGTACATGTATACACTTTTGTAATATTTTCTTTTGACATGGATCCATTGTGTATTGTTCATGGTCATGTTTGTATAGTGTTGAGCATGGGTATACCCACCTCAGGAAGATATTGTATATTTTGGTTATTGCCTTGTTTGACTTGCAGGTGCTTTTCAACTCCTGCGCCTAAGATCCTACTCCATTACTATCCTACCCTTATCACTAAATAGTATCAGAATAAAATAACTATAAATGTATTTCATCCCTCATCATAGCTTCAGACCTCTCACATCAGTGGGCCTTTGTTAACAATAAAATTAACACCCTTGATGTTGTTGGTATGAAAACACATTTCTATTTCTCCTGCAACATGAAGATCATAGGTTTTGAACAATTGAGAGCTTCGATCTCTCATTTGACCACTACTTCCGCAAAGGAAGAAAATTTTGAAGACAAGGTGAATATAAAGAAGCCAATTCCATAACCACTTAAGGGCCAAAACCTAACTCCTATAACTCAAATAGTGGAAAAAATTCCTAACATGGGTATTAATTGTCCTGGAAATACTGAAAATCAAGTTGAAATGCCTAAAAACTAGGTAAAGTAGATTTTTGAAGGAAATAATAAACAAGGTTCAAAAATCCTAATCCCACATTCATGGTTAAGATATTGGGTGCTTAAATCCCAATCCTATAAAAGGAAGGCATATGAGATGAATTAGGGGAGACAAATTAGAGAGAAAAGGCATGCCAGAGGAATTTAGGGCTAGAAATCACTTTTCTACCACAAAGTTTTTGGGCATCAAAGGCATGGATGGTAGAGGAGAAGGTCTTGACTATGGAGCAGGAAGGAACTTGCAAGGGCTGTAAGTATTTCTCCATGTTCATTTATTATGAATCAATTCAATCTTATTCCCAATTCTTATGAAATGTTTTTCCTTGAAAGTTTCATGTTGATGTAGAATTGGAAGGCAATTAGATCTAACCCATATTTTCTCAAATATAGTTTGTTAGGATAGTAGGAATAATTTTATGGTGAGATTTACAAGTTTGAAGGAAAATCAAGGATATGAAAGGACAACCATGAAGGGACTCCATCAAACAACAAAGCCGCAAAGAGGTATTCTCCTCTCTTTCTCCCCTTCTCAAACTCCATGAAAGAAGGTTTTAGATATTAAGATTATTGTGATAATTGATTCGGTTTTTGTCAAATGGGATTATCCCACCCCATAGAAATAGGTGAGTATGATATTGATTATTTTGTAGAATACTTAAACCAAAATCCTATAGCTCACACAGTGGGAAAAATACCTAACATGGGTATTAATTGTCTTGGAAATATTGAAAATCAAGTTGAAATGCCTAAAAACTAGGTAAAGTGGGTTTGTTGAAGGAAATAATAAAAAAAAATTAAAAAATCCTAATCCCACATTCATGGTTAAGAGATTGGGTGCTCAAAGCCCAATCCTATAAAAGGAAGGCATATGAGGTGAATTAGGGGAGACAAATGGCATTACCTTCTTTAGTAATGCCTACTGTCTCTTGACAGTAAGTGGTGCCACCGCTTATTCCTCTTGTTTGAGGAGCAGTTCCACCCTTCCACCACTCTATCATAGTGGAAGAAAAGTGGTGCCCGAGGTAAAAAGTGAAAAAGAGAAGATTCCACAAAGAATATCGAAGGAAGACTCTATGGCACCCTCATCCCTATTCTTGAGGACCACTTGGAGTCGAGATTCATCCTTTTGGGACCCCCCTTCAACCTCATCCAACATTTTCTCAACCATCCCTATCCTCCCAAGGCCTATAAAACCTAGCTCATTCCCATGGTTGAGAGAGAGAAAAGTTATGTTGTTTCACTGAGTTTCTGGACAAATATAGGGTGAGCATAGAAGGATCAAGTTGGATCTTTTGAGGACAAGGAATTGGCATGTCAAGGAGAATCAAAACACTAAGGTGAAGGTTGTAATATTTCTTCTTCCTTTTTAATGCAAAGTTGGTTCTTTTCCTGTAAAACATGTTATGTTGTAATCATGCATTTTACTATTGGATTCCTTAGTCACTGACATAGAATTGTAGACTATATTTTCGTGCCTTTGATATTGTTTGCTTGTTTGATGTGATTGTGTAAGTACATCCATGGAGAGACATCGCCATAGGAGACAACTACATCAATCTATAAAAGGACTCATTCTAGATCTCTGTAACTTCTAGGGGAAGTATTCCATCTCTGTCTTAACCGATTTGTTCTAGATCTGAACCATTCATGCTAGAGGTACAATTCTTGTCTGCAAGAGGTGTATTTTTCCTAGCAACAAATCTGGTGACTCCCCTAGGGAAAAGCTTTTAGCACATCTGGTGACTCCCCTAGGGAAGAGATTTTAGCACATCTGGTCTTCCTTGGTTTTCAAACTCTTGTTTGAAATCCAAGCTCCAATATTTCATTGATCAGACCTACTAGCTTATCTAGTGAGATCTTGGTTCGGTATAACCAGATCTGTTTAGATCTGAGTCATTCTTGCTTTTTTGTACTTCATATTCCTATCAAATTCATGATTTGATGCCAGTATTATATTAACTGGCTTTCTCTTTTTCGCCATTTCTTTGTTTTGACATCTACAAAAACATTGCACATGCACAGTGGATGAGAAGCGGTGCCAATGCTTATGCACAATAATCATTAAGCAGTGCCACCGCCTGTGCACAATAATCATTAAGAGGTGCCACCACTCTTTCACAGTGGATGAGAAGCAGTGTTGATCTAGAACCACTCTATCACTAAATCTCCTCAAGCGGTGTCAGGCATGCCTTCTACATGCTTCTCATTTCAAAGCTTTGTTTGATTTTTGCTTTCTATTTTTTGTGTTTTTGGGCTTCATTCTAGAGATATGAATTTTTAGATTCAAAGTATGTATGTGGTAAATGATTTATTTGTTGAATTAAAAAAGTTAGATTCCACCCATCAGGTTGATTGCTTGTATGCTTGGTTTTCATTTTTGAAAGGAGTGCTTGGAAGTTAGTTCAGTTAGATCTCTTTTTTTTTCACTGCTTGATAAAACTGAAAAGGAAGACTTGCTTTCTAGTTTTTGCTTCCATTCTTCGTTAGTTTATGAAAGAATTATTTTTTATTTTAAAAGAAATTCTTTTTGTTGAGATTTGGTTATAATTTTGCTTAAAGACAAATTATTATACCCCTAACTAGCCTCATAAGCTTTCAGATATCCATATTTGTTTTTTCTTTTATCTACTCTTGTCTCGTCAGAGGAAAAAATATATCATAGTTTTAAGTTAGATCTTTCCATTTTTTGAGGAAAATTGAAAAACTACTCAGTGTGCCTTTTAGTGTTATTTACTTTCTTTTTAGGAAAAGAGATCTCGCTTCATTGCTTGCTTTCAAAGATCACTTTTAAGAAGTGTGTTGCTTGTTTGCATTCTCAAAATTTTTTGTTTAGTGAGACTGTTTGGAAAAATTTTGGGTTTGAGATGAAATTGAAAATGAAAAACACTCTCTCCTTCCCGTAAATAGGGCATACTTTTAATGGTAAAGTGAAAAAATTTTCATATCATAATTGCATGGTTTTACTTTTGTGTCATCACTCCATGCATTCACCTAATCATTCAACTTAAAATTAATGCTAGCTTTAGGTTAAAATTCTTAGTAACTTGAGTGATAGGTTAGAGACATGTTTTGGTGTCATAAAACATAGGAGCTGTCGTTTATTGCTTGCACTACAACCTGGGAATTGTGTGGTTCTTCAATGTACCATTGGTTATAGAATGAACTTTCACGTAACATTGAGGTATATCGAAAGGTACTTCACATACTCAATTGTATATTGGAAGGCCCTGAACGGTTATGCATTAGACAACACTACTATGGATTTGAGCTCCCACGTACCTTGTGTATATCGAGAGACCCTTCTAGGATTGCTAAAACCATCTGAGAAAAACCTTTTGGTCGTCTCGTCAGTGCAATACATTGAGAAAAACACTTGGGGAGACTACTATGCTCGTACCATCTAGGTAATCGGGTATTTAGGAAAGGGACGATCCCATTCCTCCTTGTCATGCTTTACTATTGGACCCTGCGGTATATAGAAAGTTGCAAAGAATTAATAATCCTAGTAAGGAACTGGCTTGTATCAGCCCCTCTTGTCACTTAAGTTTTCTTGTGGCCTTTAGATTTGTGTAGGAGATTTTTGTGTGATTTTTCTAGTTTTGAAACTCTCGGTTAGGTTTTAGTGACCTTACAATTTGGTTGAGTTTCAGTTGGGAAGATCCAGAAAAAACCAAGGCTTGCCACCCGACTTTCCTCCTGTTACAGGGAAGAGACAAATGGAAGCCATAGATCAAGGTGCTGCAACTGAATCCGATGTGGAAGGAAGCCCAGTTGTGGAAGGTGGAGAAAAATCCACCACTTACACTAATCCCTTGGTCGAATAGCCTCCTGCGGCTAAAACTGCCTTTCATTTTCCAATAAAAGGTCATGTTGATAGTCCTATTGAGATAGAATATGGCCCTTATGCTCCTTTTTGGAGAACTTCAATGGGTCAAGCCCTTTGTAAATTTGGGGTTACTAGATCTTATTTTGTAAATCCTCCCATACATGTTGAATCACATGAATAATTGTATAGAAGGATTCATCCATCTTTTGACATTTTACAAAACATTCATGATAACCTTGAAAAAATCATTTCTACACCAATTACGCATAAAGAACCTATGTTTTCTCTTTTACCCCATATTTCAAAACCTTTTCCTTCTGGATATCATTCACTTTCCTCATCTTTGGCTGCTCCTAATTTATCACTGGCTTGTGGTGTGACCACTCATAATTTGGGTCAAACATCCAACCCAGCTCCTGTAGTTTCGAATCCTAGGTTTGTTTCTAGTCCTCCCATACCCTTTGTAGCTGGATGGAAATCCTTAGCTCAAGTGGTATTTGTATCTTCCAACAATGCGGGGAAACCCCCAGCTCAAGTTGTGTTCGTAGGTAGTGGAGTTATTCCCAGTGTCAGACAGACCCCTGTTGTAGGACAACCAAGAGTGGTTGTTCCTCCCATTAACACTAATACGGTAAACCCACTGTCAACTTTAGGTCAACCCTCATGGGTACAACCTGCATTGAACCAACCTTCTTAGGGATATGCTTACCCAGGAAATCAACAACCTTTAGGAAATATAAATTATCAACCTACATCTACAGTGGCTATGTATCCTAGAATCCCTTACCCCAAAAAGATCTTTATGCCATGGGGGAAACCTAATTGTTCCTACATGCTAGCAATGGGAGGAATATGTTTTAATAATGTTGGAGGTTCTATAGGGCCACCTAATGGTGGCCCACCATTTGGAGTACCACCTAATATATGCCCACCTCGCAGAGGCCCACCTGGTGGAGGTCCACCTTATAGAGGACCACCACTCAGAGGACCGCCATCAGGAGGAGCACCACTCAGAGGCCCACCACCTTGAGGTCCACCTTCAAGAGGACCAACGCCCCTTATTGACCAACCCAAAAACCAGTGTATCAGTCAAATTATGGTCCTACTAGTGTGCATATTAGTTATCAATCCTACTAGTATGTCGAACCCAATCAGAAAATTCGGTTCTTGGAAACTTTGGACTTTCCTCATATGTACAAGTTGATTAATGATCCCATTCAATATAACCCTTCATGGACCACTATTCTAATCAAGTTACCATCAGACATTTTGAAGTTTGATGGGAAGTAGGGAGATGATACTAAACATCATGTCATGACATTCCATCTGTGGTGTTCTTTGAACTCCTTGATGGATGACTCTATTTGTTTGAGACTATTTTAGCAAACTTTGACTGGTACAACCACAAAGTGGTATATTGAACTTCCATAGAATTCGTTTGTGGACTTTATCTCATCGGAAACCATTTTTATCACACACTTTTAGCTACCCATTCATTATGAAACGGGTACGGATCTTTTAACCTCGCTCTATCAAAATACTTCCACACATATTTTAGACCATATTCATGAGTGGAGGAGGCAGAGACGACTCATTAAAGCTCCCATCCTAGACCAACTATTAGCTGATTGGTTCATGAATTCCTTGTTTCCTCCCATTTCCTAAGATGTGGCTATGATTGGTGTTGTTACTGAAGAGAAGGCTATCAGTCGTGCTAAGTATCAGGAATTGGTATATTCCCAATCTAGAACTCTGTATGACCTAATACCTCAATCTCCTCATCCTAGCATGGACCCTTCCAAGCCACCCGTAGAAACTCCTATTGATGGGGTTTTCGGTTAAATCTAACCCTCATGAGCAACCAAGCCTACCAAGCAACAGAGTACTTCTACTGATTCTCCTTCTACTCCTACATTTTCCACTGAGGTGAATGCTATCCAAAGTACGTATACACCCGATAACAAGAATAAAGAAAAAGGAAAAAATAAAAAAAAACATGGAAACCAATAGGAGAATCCCAAGGCTATGGCCACAAAGAATGATAATAAAGGAAAGAGAAAGGCCAAGTACCCCTACCTATTGTGTTGTGGTGATCACTTCACAAAGGAGTTCCCTCATCGTGAGGAGATTAGTAAATTTTTAAAGAGTAACCCTACACTAGCGGTGCTTACCGATCCCTTCCCGTCTCAGCAACAATTGATAGATCACATGTATAATCAAGGGACCTATAATTCCATAGAATAAATCAGAATTATTTCCTCAAAAACCATTAGTTTGACTACTCATAATCAGACATACGACCAACCTACAAAGAATAAGGATGAAAATCCTTCTCCCAAGAAAATTCCTCCCGTTAGTTCTTTTCCATCTTCGTATAATGGCCCTATTACCATAGAGAAACCTAATATAAAATTGATTTTTTTCCTACCTAAGAATACTCTCAGGAAGGTTTTCTTAAATCCCAATGCCCAAGATGCACAGTCTACAACATTGTTGAAAATTTGGCTCAGGAACCTTGTGCGATGTCTACCTTGGAGGTGCTCCAAAGTTTTCCCACACATCGCAAGAACTTGTTGACTGCTTTAGGATCCTTAGACCCTTATAATACTAATTTGATTCATTTCAATATGGAGAACTACAAATCTATATTATCCCACCAACTCACATTTTAGATCGCAATGAGAGTAGTTGGGAGAAAGGTCCATGGGACCATTTTGGATGAGGGAGCTTCAACCTCATTTTTTTCTATATTTTGCTAGAGGGCCATTGGTTCTCCTGATTTTATGAAGTCACCTATGACCTTAAAATATTTCAATGGATGAGGTTTCCAACCTCATGGTCTATTACCAACCCTTTCAATCGAGCTTGGGGGCAAGACTGTTTCCATTTAAGTGGAAGTAGTTGATGCCTCGTTAGATTACAACCTTCTATTGGGTAGAAAATGGTTTTATGCTATGATGGATGTCACTTCGATAGTATTTTGAACTCTCCCATTCCCTCATTTGGGAAACATTGTGACCATCGATCAACTCGATTTTCGTTCACTAGATGTTGCTACCCCCATTGCAAATAAAATCCCTATGCTAGGTCAGTCTCCTCCTCCTTATCAGCCGATTGGGGTAGGCATGTTGAAGGATTCAACCCTCATGGGAGTGTTTCCATCAACCCCTCCTAGTACAGAAGTGGCTATTGTGTACATGATTTCCATGACTAGCTACATTCCTAGAGGCAAAGAAGTTTTTGATTCATCCTCTCTTGGCCCTTATGAAGCACTTTATGATGTTGTTCAATCTACTTCCAATTTCTATTCGGATGATCTTCAACTGGTGGCTCCATATCCTTGCCACTTTCTCTACTGGATAGAACCCTCTCTCCCCACTCTAGACTATCTCACACATAATTTTCCATCAGATGAGTCCGTCATAGAGATCATGAGTGTGAATGAACCCACATGGGAAGATCGCCACGATATATCTTCTTTTCTTCCCAATGCCAGTTCGGTAGACTTTGATTTTGTATCTCTTATTAGTACCGATATTGTCACCAATCCTCAAACACTTGTATTGTTGCAAAATAATGATTCAAAGGAAACCTTTGCAACATCACTCAGATAACCCTATTGACATATCAGTCAAGCCCAGAACTATTGAGCACGTTCATGTAGGCCATAACTGTTCGATAGAGGAAACTGAAAGTTATAGAGTGTTATTCAAATAATGTCGTGATATTTTTTCCTGTACGTATAAGGAAATGCATGGGATCGATATGTCCATTGTTGTACATGAGATTAGAACCTATCCCATGTCAAAACCTGTCTGAAAAAAATTACGTCAAGTCCATCCTAGGGAGGTTGCGGCTAATAAAGTTGAAGTGGAGAAAATTCTGAAGGCGGGGTTAATTAGGGTTTTTATATATTTTAGAGATTTAAATAAGTCTTTTCCTAAGGACAATTTCCCTACTCCACACATCGATCAAATCATCGATAACTATGCTGGGAGCGTCACCTTTTATTTCATGGATGGATTTTCTAGCTACAATTAGATAGAGATTTTACCCCTCGATCAGCATAAAACAACATTAATTTTCCCATGGAGAACCTTTGCATATTAGAAGTTACCTTTTGGTATGAAAAACGTTAGAGCTACATTTCAATGCACCATGTCCTATGCTTTTCATGATATCAAGCACATCATGGAGCCATACCTTAACGATCTCCCTACTCATTCACAGCAATGAGAGGACCATCCAGGGAACCTTAGAGACATTTTGCTTAGGTGTCATCATTATAATATTCAGCTTAATTGACACAAATGTGTCTTTTGTGTTGATACTAGACATCTTCTTGAATTTGTGGTTTCCAAGGATGGAATCCAGATTGATCCTTTGAAAATTGCTGTTGTTCTAGCCTTATCCGCCTTAACAATTATCACCAAGCTAAAAAGTTTGTAGGGGAAGGAAAAATTTCTTCATCATTTCGTATGCAACTTCATAGAGAAAACACATTGTTATATGCATCTCCTGAATAAGGACACTCCATTATTCTGGGATGACCAAGCCCAATGAGCTTTTGATAATCTAAAACATGCTCTGACCCATTCATCAGTGTTGCACCCCCAGATTATTCAAAAGAATTTTTGTTATATGTTGGTGCCTCAAATACCACCATTGTAATGGTTCTAGTGTAGGAATATCCCAATGGCCAAGAAAATTTCATATATTACCTAACTAAGAGTCTTATTGACTCTCAAACCCATTACTCACATGTGGAGAAGTTAGCTCTGTCTATGGTCATTATTGTACAAAAGTTTCGTCATTAAATTCTACTTCATACTACAATTGTACTCACAGATCAAAACCCCATGTACTACATTTTGACTCATCAGGTACTAGGGGGAAATTATTCCCTTTGGATTATTATCTTACGGGAATTTCATCTTGAGTTCGCCAAGGCTACTTTGAAGAAGTCCTTGGTTTTCGTGGAGTTGATGTGTGACCTTCCCTATTCTTTGATGGAAGTTAATGATTAATTTCTGGATGAATTTTTGTTCTTGATAAGCACAATTGGTCCATGATATGGATATTTGATCATCTATCTCCAGAATCAGAGATTTCAGCCCGACATATCCCATGATGATCGTTATCATATCCTTCACCACAAAAAAGACTATCTCATTTTAAATGATATGTTGTATTGACGTGGTGTTGAATCTATCCTTCAACAGTGCCTTACACATGAAGAGGCTTAACAGGTTATGAATGATTTCCACTCTAGAGCATGTGGCGGTCATATTTCTAGGAGGGCTATAGCCCATAAAATCCTTCACGTTGGATATTTTTGGCCTTCGATATTTAAATATTGTCATGAAGAGGTTAAGAAATGCCCACCCTATCAACACTTTTACCCTAAAAAGTGCACCCACCCTTCTCCTTTACACCTCATCATTTCTGTTGGCCCTTTTTCCAAGTGGGGTATTGATTTCATGCATTATAATCCTACCTCATCCTGAGGGCATGGTTACATCATCGTAGATGTCCATTACTTTACAAAATGGGATGAGGAAATGCCTACATATGTATAGGATGGTAATAATGCTGCACTCTTTTATTTAACCATGTGATAGATAGGTTTGGAGTCTCACAATCCATAGTCAATGACCACGAATCTCATTTATGAAATTAGATGAGGGCTGAGCTAAGTGAAAAGCTAGGTTTTCTCCATGAAAACTCAACTTCGTATTACCTGTAGGATATTGATCAGGTAGAGGACATTAATTTTTTTTTGAAAACTATGTTGCATAGGATGGTTGGAGATCACAAATCCAATTGGCACTTGAATCTATTTTTTTCAATTTGGGCATATAGGACTTTAGTGAAAATAGCAACTGGTTTCACACCCTTTTAGTTTGTCTATGGACTAGAAGTTGTCCTCCCTATCGAGTGTCAAATCCCGTCGCTTAAACTTGTAGTAGAACTTCTTCTGAACACTTCCATCGAGGAAGAGATATTTTTGTACTTGACCAACCTTGATGAAAGTAGAAGAGATGCTTCCTTGGCTAATGAGGTACACAAAAAACACTTCAAGGCATAATATGATAAGTTTGTTTAGCCTCATGTTTTCAATGAAGGTGACCTAGTCCTAAATTATGATTTGAGACATGATAAACTAGGGAAGGGAAATTTTGAATCTATGTGGTAAAATCCCTTTGTCATTAGTAAGGTCTTAGAGAAATGGGCTTACGAGCTCATGGACTATGACAAGATACCCTTCGGGCAACCTCACAATGGGTTGTACCTGAAGAGGTACTATGCTTAATTCATTTCTGTATGGTACCTTATATATATGTATATTGTTTGACCTTTTAGTGTGTATTTGACATTTCAATATGGTTTTGAGATTTTTGTCCATACTACTTATACCATGTTTTGGTTATGTAGATCGAATGACTTTTTATGGTTTTTCTGATGGTGCTTACCATCATACCTTGAACCTCTCTTTAGTTGCGTGGGTTTTGTATTCCCCAGCTCATGACTTAGTTAGTTCAGGAGCAGTTTGTATTGGTATGGATACCAACAACATCGTCAAGTATTAAGAAATGATAGGTTTACTAACCAAGGTTGCATCTTGGGAAATTCATGATTTGGTAGTATTTATGGATTCTCAGCTGGTGGTTTGTCATATAAACCATGTTTATACCATCAGGAACCCCACACTTCTTTATCTCTTTCAAAGAGTGCATCTGTTAGAGAGGTCATTCGATTTCATCACTTACAGGAATATCCCTAGGTCTAATAATGCGATTGTTGACTCATTAGCAAACTACATTTTAGACTGGTATATCACCCATTCATAAATTAAAAAAATAAAACATGGTCCATTGTAAAGTAAAATAAACTATAGAAGACACATAAAACTAATGTAAATATAATTTGTCCATTTGAAACACATATAAACACCAGAAACAAGTATATATATATATATATATGTGTGTGTGTGTGTGTATATATATATATATATATAAGTGTTTTTACAAAAATATGGGCATGAGACCCCGTCTGAAGCACTCTGGCTTTCAGGTATACAAAACGATACAAATATCCTGAAGCTAGCAACATTTCATTGATACATCATGCATACCACCCTAATGGTGCTCATGGTAGCACATAATAGCCCTTGCTACCCTATGTATCAAGTGACTGAAACGACTTGACACTCCCACTATGTGTCTCTGATACCTCCTAGGGAGGTCATCTATCGTACCATCTAGGATGTCCAAAGTCAACCAGATGAGGTTATCCTCTAGCTCAGTTAGCTCATCATCGTCTATGTGTACAAAGAGAGCTCCTTCTCACCTATCCATTGGGGATGAACCCCTAGGCCACGCATCTCCAACATCTGCATGAAAAAATTAGGTTTTGTTATCATCTATAAAAATCATAAAACTTGAAAATACAAAAAAAATCAATATCTTGAGCATTTTATTACCGATGTCACCCTACTGAGCACTAGCTGGTAGTGGTAGATATGGATCCCCTCAAAATTTGGTCCCAACATAAGCATAGTCCTCAATCATGAGCATCTGGTCATTTAACCAACCGAAGAAGGGAGCCTCGTATTTCACCTTGGCTCCCCCACCTCCAGTGCGGGCCATGATCTCCACCCACTGCAACATGTGAAGTTCTCGAGCTCTAATATCAATAAAAACCACCTATGGTATCAGGATAGGTACCCTCTTGAAGAAGAAGCATGCCAGGATAGTCCCATACCCAAACTATTTGAGCTCTCCTTAACAACACTTCGTCAGTTGATCCTTGAACACAGGAAACAATGCCTTGGCCTAGTTAAACACTGTGGGTTCCATGGAATCCAGGGAATACATAATATGTGTCATGGATTCTTTATGACCCCCTTAGCTCCCAGCAACCCTCTGCATAGTGAATAAAACGGTCTGAAGGAGTAAGTCGATCACATCCTTTATCAGGATCTTATTACCTAAAATCTTGGTATTTGGATAGAAATGATGAACAATAAGTTCCTGTGTGGTAATGTATCCCCCTAGGGATCTAGTTAGAGAGATAGGCGCTCCACGCTTGGATAGTCCAGTCAAAAAGTAAATGTCCTCCACTTCCACAGTGAGAATGTGGGGACCCAGCTCAAAATGTTGTCGTTCCAGATTCCACATCCATAAGATGTAATCGAGTAATTGTACATGTGATATCATACTAGGAGCATGGAATAATTTCAAGAGGCCACAACTTCGTAGAGAAGCTATGGAAGACACATCTCTCACAGTATTGGCATCACCATCTTTGAGTTGCCTCTCTTTCCAAGTCACCATTTTGATCAAAATGACCTATAAAAAACAATCAATGAAGCATTTAGACACACATCCAATATTTAAAAATGCTTAAAATCCCCTATTTTGGCTAGTGCATCCATGTTTTGGGAACCATGGATGGCACTGCTCTTGTCCCCTTATGACAGAGTGGTGCCACCGCTTGTGCAAGATTAAAAAATGCGGTTCTCATTGTTAACCCAAAAAATACCTCACTCAGCTCTACATGGCCTACACCACCCAAGGACACCCATGCACAACCCTCATTTGACCCCATTTGACCCCCACACCCTCAAGAAGGCTTAAAAACATGAAAAAGGGCTTAAAAATCCCTAAAAAGAGACTAAATAGCTCTCATAGGGGCTAAATCCTCCAAAAAGTCGCTAAAACCCCTCAAAGGAGCCTAAAACCCTAAAAGGAGCTATATATTGAGTGAAAGGGGATAAAATCCCAAAAAAGGGGCTAAAGCCCTAACCAGGGGCTTAGAACCCTAAAAAAGATATAAATAGAGGGGTGGGGTTCACTCTCAAAAAATTCCTCCCTTCCCTATTGTTATTTTATCGAAGTGAGTGCCTTGAGACCATTTGCCTCTCAAGCCATTCACTCTCCCTCTCCTCCTCCTTCCATTTAGCCATAGCTCCCCCTTCCAAGAGAGTTGCTCTCTCAGCTAGGGCATGGTGGCCCATTCCAACCAGAAGGTATACCTATGTTGTTTTATGTCTTTTCTTTAGTAGTTTGTAGTTTTTTCTAACCCATATTTGTTTGCAGGTTTTTTTGCAAGTATTTTGGTTTATGTTCTAATAGTTGTATGCAGGGTCTTGGAGTTTAAACCCTAACCTTGTGTGCAGAGGGGTTTCATTTCATTTCATTTTCTGTTCTATTTGTTTTTCCTTGCATTTACCATCAAGAACCTTATCCTTCCATCCTATAGATGGAAGATATCCATTCCTGCCCTGTAGCAAGGGAGAAATCCCTACTACACTCATAGAGCACCGCTTCTCCCGCAAAGGCTAGAAGCATTACTAGGGATGCATTTTTTATGCTTCGCCCCAAATCCCTAAAACTCAATAAAAATGCATGGAAATGAAAAATGGAAACCATAAAAATAAAGAGAATGCTTCTAGCTCTTACCTGAAATTAACCACTCGAAAAATGGACGGATATCGGCTTCGCAATCTCCAACTGAAATCTGCACACAAATTCTCCCAAATTATCTCCAAAACTTTACTATTTACTTTGTCTTTTATGAAATATTTTTACAGTTATTATATTATTTCAAATATTTTTAAATCATTTTCATTAAAAATTCCCTTTCTATAGTTTATAAAAGTCAATTTTAAATGTTTTTGGGGAACTAATGGCCTTTTTAAAAGTTTTTGCAAGGATAGAAATGAACAGTATTGTTTATGGGTAAGTTTGCTTTTGGCTTTTTCATACTTTTGCAAAATGGAAAAATTCATCAAGCGTTCATTTCAATACTTTGATCATTCTCTTTAAACCTAGTATCAAAGCTCCGAGTAATTTTTGCTTCTTTTTAGGCTCGTTGAACTCGTTCATCGTGAAAAGAAAGCCTAATGGAGTCTTCTTTAAACTCTTTTCGGACTTCTTAAATGTGAAAATATTGTTGAGTGAACTTGTCTTCTTTATGCTTGTAAAAGTACTTGAAGATTCATCTTTTCGATGGTAGTTTATCTCTTTTTAGGTTCGGATTGACTAATTACAAAAAAGGAGTCGTTAAACTAAACACTAAGAGACCCTTTATTGGGAAAAAACCCCTCCTTTCTTAGGTTTGTGAAATGTATGAGAATGGGCTTGTCTTTGGATAAGCTACAATGAGTGTTTGTTATCCTCTTTTAACTCGTAAAAATGTAAAGAGGAACTCATCAATAATTATGGGGAAATTAAGGGAAGGGAACTAGTTCATTTTGTAAATAAAATGGAAGGCAGTAGTTACCTTTGAACATGGAACTTGTTTTCATCTCATGAAGTCAATTGGGTATTCAGCTGATTTCCAAGTAGATCCACTTTCATGAGTCATGTCACTCCTTTAAGTCTTTCAAAGAATTCATTGTCCACCACTGCATTATGTCTTGGTATCCACCTGGTTTAGTTAATGAAGCCAAGTATTCGACTGTGCCGCCTGATGTTGAAAGGGAAGTTGAAAGTTTTCCTCTGTAATCAAAACATCCTTTGTGTCAGTACCTTTTGAGTCAGTCCTATGGTTACATAATCTACAACATTCTAGAACTTTGTTTCAATTTTCATGTCTTCGATGTGGGATTCATTATGGCCCTCCTTCGATGAAACTATTCATGTCAACATCATCTTATCATCCAGGACTTAGTCTTAGAAACAAGTTTAGTACCTTGATTTATGTATGCCTTAATGACAAATTCTCTTGCTCTCGACATAGGTTCACATCATTGACCTTTTATCGAAAGATTCAACAGAGTGTTTGACATCAGATCATCTATTCGCACTTAGGAGATTGTACTAGGGTATGTTGGGAATCACTGACATCAATGGTGATCTCCCTCTCATTTGTTAACAATTCACATCATTGACCGGTAATCAAGTGGTTTCTACCATGTTCGACATCAAAACATTGTAATCACATGGATAGAATCGTACTTTGTGGAAGACTAGATGAAGAACCTGGGTAATTGTTAAGCACTCATTGCTTTCCCCAGGTTGTGATGGAGTATTTTGTATGAGTCCTAGCATGGATCCACATTTGTATGGTCATGGATGTGCTCAAATTTTTGTTCACTTGACATAGATCTACATTGTATGTCTGGTAGCTATGTCTAAGTTTGAGTCCTCTATCACATGGATCTACAATTTATTCTAGCAGCCATGTTCATTCATCTCTCTCATGGATATTCCTTGTATTGGTCTACAGCCATGATGAGGAGACATTTGGTTATCAATCAAAAGTATTGATGTATTGCAAGTGCCTGGTAGATGATGATATTTGATTAAGCGAATTCTTGCCTCGAAGTGATAACTTTATCTTTCAAAGCTCTCACCTATCATATCCCTCTAGCCTCGTGCTTTGGGGGGCATCCTGTTACACATAAATATCATCACCATCATGTGTTGAGGTCCAAAAAATAAGTAATTGCCCTGAAATCTCAAATTATGAAGTGAAATACTGGCCTAGACTTCAGTTTTACATATAAAATTCTAGCACTGCCTTTTCCCTTAAGGCAAGAGGTGTTACCTTCGTTAGTAACTCCTACCGTCTCTTGTCAGTAAGTGGTGCCACCACTTATTTATCTTGTTCAAGGAGCAGTTCCACCCTGCCACTGCTTTGTCATAGTGGAAGAAAAGCGGTGCCTGAGGTAGAAAGTGAAATAGAGAAGATTCCGTGAAGATTCTCGAAGGAAGACTTCATGTCACCCTCATACCTACTCCTGAGGACCACCTAGACTTGAGATCCATCTTTTGGGATCTCCCTTCCACCTCACCGACCATTTTCTCAACCATCCCTATCCTCCCAAGGCCTATAAAACCTGACTCATTCCCATGGTTGAGAGAGAGAAATGTTATGCTACTACACTGAAGTTCTACCCAAATCTAGGGTGAGCATAGAAGGAGCAAGTTGGAGATTTTGAGGACAAGGAATTAGCATGTGAAGGAGCATCACAACACTAAAGTGAAGGTTGTAAGATTTCTTCTTCATTTTTAATGCAAAGTTGGTTCCTTTCCCATAAAATATGTTATGTTGTAATCATGCATTTTATTATTGGATTCCTTAGTCACTGACATACAATTGTGGATTATATTATGGTGGCTTTGATATTGTTTGCTTGTTTGATGTGATTGTGCAGCTACATCCATGGAGATCCATCACCATAGGAGACAACTACATCACTCTATAAAAGGACTCATTCCAGATACTTGCAACTTCTAGGGGAAGTCTTCCATCTCTGTTTTAACCCATTTGTTCTAGATATGAACCATTCAGACTAGAGGAACATCTCTTGTCTGCAAGAGGTGAATTTTTCCTAGCAACAATTGGTAAGAAATTAGATCTAACCCATATTTTCTCATAGATAGTTTGGTAGGATAGTAGAAAGAATTTTCTGGTGAGATTTGCAGGTTTGAAGGAGACTTGTCGGGAACCCAATATGCAAGTGAATTACAACTAACATACAAAGTGTACAATATTTATTTTCAACCTAGGGAAGTCTTGTATTTCAAGGATAACATGCACAGTATATGCTTAAACATGAAATTACTGTAATTGAACAATACTATCCTCTGTTTGGCTATGCTCATCCCAAGAATCTAATTAATCTAGTTACCTTCTAAGGAATGCAATCACAATTACCTTCTTCTATGTCTTGATCTAAGAATGGAGAGATAAAAGTCACATCTAAATTACAATTGTAGATAAAGGGAAATCTTGTTCACACCACTTAATGATTAACTCAACTATATAATATGATTGTTCTAGGAATCCAAAGGCATAAATTGAATATTAATCTAGGAATTCAAAATACATAAATTAAGTTCAGCTGTTCTAGGAAATTGAAGTACATGAATGAAATTCTGTAATCATAAAAATAAGAGACAAGCTACAAAGATTCATGGAAAGGACAACTAAAATATCTAAGGATTAACAGAGCTGTTACAGTTACCACACGAATTGCATAAGAAATAATTACCTACTTAGTCGACTGTCACACCATGCCACTACAGGTATCCAAGAGATGCAATCACGACACACTGTAAATACACACTTGTTACAGCTTCCTATGAAGAAATAAAAGTAACATAACATCACACAACAAAATAATTGAAAATGCCTAGTTTAACTCAGTGATCCTTGTGGAAGGCGAGGCCAGCCTTCACACAGAGATGCTGGCTGAACACACGTAAAAAACCTTTAGATCAGAAGTAACTCCTTGTATTAAAAGACAGAGTGATTACATAATTCCTCCTCACAGCTAATACAATGAATTGATTATATGTTCAGCAACCCCTGGCTCAAACAGTTCTCCATATTTATACAATGTAAATCATAACATCCTATCCTATTATGGGGCAGCCATGAAGATCTATGATCTTCAAGAACCCTAAATGACAACAGTTGTTACAAAAGTGGTAGGATGAAAAATAGGAAACATAGGAAAACTGTTAATTGCCCCAAGAGTGACGATATCTTTTGATTATGGCTACACACAAGCAACAATGCACTGTTGACCTCCAAGTCTGATGCATTTTGTTATAGCTACCTTGGCACAGTTTGTTCGGGATATTGCACTGGAACCGCATTCCTTGGGTAATGATAGGATGGAAGGGGATCAACTTGAGTGATGAATGCCCATCCTTTTTGTAGCATGTTCAGCCCAATCTTCCTACAGTCCATATATCTCAAAATACCTTTATAAACCATCATATGTTAGCACATTGAGAGATATGAAGCCTTAATTATCACAATCATAAGTATTAATAAAATAAAACAATGACCAATCATACCTTGGTGGTTTGAAGAGTAGAGTGGGGGTAAAACGTTTATTTGGCATGCTCAATGGGGTAGGATAGAACAAGAAGAGGTAATTAAGGGTGGTCAAAAGAGGCAATTTTTGGGCCCAACATCTCCCCCCAACTGTCCTATTGCATGTCCTCATGCAACAACCTCCATTACTCTGAATCTGAATCTTGCACTGAGCTCTGTTCATGGAGGGAAGAGAAGTTGTAGAGGAACTCAAACGTCCCTTCTTTTTCTATGAACCCTCTATGAGAAATCCAATATCTCCAGCATCGCTACTCCTCTGCCTTGGTTAGTGAGAAGTCCATTCTATATGGTTTTTCTGGCCACCATATGAGGGGAAATTTAAATTTTAGACCCAACCAATTAGCCCCACATTCCCTGATACATTCAACATAACCCTCGACCTTGGAAAGTGCCTGTTCAAATTTCTAAAATAATAGGGGTCTCTGCTCCTGAGTATAGGAGAGGCAACCTGCAATCTGTGCTTAGTTCCTTCCAACGCTCCTTGTTGGTGTATATAAATATGGTTGGTACAGGTAGAAATAACTTCCTCCTGCAGTTCCATTATGTGTCGAGTCTGGATGGGGCATGAAAGAAAACTCTTGTGTCGAGCAAGAAAAATACCTAGATTTTGAGGCTCACTTCGAACCCACAGGTTAGAGTGAGATTCATTGTGAGAAAAGGTTTGAAAAGACCTTTCCCATTGAGCATGATAATTCACAAAAGAAGCAAAGGCCCTCAACTGAACATCCCCTGAAAAAGGGACAAGATTTGAATGGCGGTCCAGAGGGCAAGCCATCTCATGCAGATATAATTCACACAACAAATTTTGATCTTCAAAATTACTTCTTAAAAATGTTTCCAAAATTTTTGCTGAGGTTGTTATCTCAAACAACCTCCCGATAACAACCTCCCTTCTTTCACAGCTCTCAACTTAAACCAAACAAATTGTTCAAACAGGAAGACAAGGTAAGAAGAAGAAGGTACCCTAGTGCCTAGGAGTTCTTGAGAGAGAGCATACATCTACTCTTTTTCCTTCTGCATAAACTGGAACTTTTTTAGCTCCCTTAAATTGCTCTGTAGCTCTTCCTCTCAAAGTCTCTGGTTCATACGTTCTTCTGCGCATTTCTCCTCCAATCTCCTGATAATATTTTTATGCTCAGTAAGGGAAATTATCCCTTCTTGGTATTCCTCCACCTGGCTCTTCCATTTTATTACCTCCATTGTTAGAATTGAGACTTCTGCTATAAGGTTCAGGGTTTCTTCTTCATGATGCTCCTCCTTGTCAGAATCCAGGTCAATGAAGTTTTGGAGAGGATCAATCCACACCTTGTCACTTGATGTGCCACATTAGACACCCTGCACATCTGAAGCTATCTTAGGGGGTGTTGGTTCTTGTGTGAAAACAACCTTTTCTGGACTCTCTTCAGCAACAACATCCACCACTCTTGGAGATGTTGGTTCTTGTGTAACATCGTCCTCTTTCTGGGGTTCTCTCATGGCAATTTTGGTAGTTGACTGTGAGGACGTTGGTTATTGCGGAGCAACTTCCTCCTGAATTTTAATTCCATTTTCTACCTGATCATCAGCTGCTATCTCAGCCAGAGGCTGTGAGGCTATTGGTTCTTGTGTGAAAGAGCCATGTTCTTCTTTTTCCTCCTGCTGCTGAGATTGGATGTCTTCTTCAGTATGCAACTGCTCCTCAAGGATTTCAATATCACTTGAGGATTATGTTTGAACTTGTTTATCTTCACTCCAATCCATATCAAGAATGACATCCACTTCAGGGCTATTTTCTTGTTGCATTTCAAGAGTCCCTACTGCAACCTTCAAGGATGTTGGTTCTTATATGACAAAATCCTGGCTCACTTCTTCATCTCCCTGCTATTGTGGCTCTTCTTCTATGATTTTTGTGTCATGGGAAAATTCTGGAGTCGTAGTATAGAATTCTTTATTAAACTCCAGAGTCCCCTCAATCCCTGGTTCTCCTCCCATTTGGTCAGCCACTTGGACAAGCACATTTAGGGATGTTGGTTCTTGTGTGACAACACCCTGTTCAACCCCATCATTTCCTTGCTATTGTGGTTACACTTCTATAATTTCTATGTGATGGAAGGACTCTGGGGTCCTAGTGCAATCTTCATCCCCACAATCAGGAATAACTTCATCCCTTGGTTCCTCTGTCCCAGAGTTAGTGGAAAATTCAGCAAGGATATTTAAATATGTTGGTTCTTGTGTGACAACATCTTATTTCTCTGCAACTTCCTCCATTGTAGGTGCAGACTGTTGTGTTGTAAAGGCATGAATTGCAATCTTGTGGCCTGCTTCCTTAAATATTTCTCCACAGGTGGGACATACCACTCTTTCTTCCTCATTTCTAGGCTCGGTAGGATTTGGTCCCTCCAATTGATCCGCAGCCTCCACCAATGTGTGCAGCTTCCTTTCACCCTATTTTCTGCACGCTTCTTTCTAATTTTCCAATTCCTTTCTGAGTGTTTGGACTTCCTGTTTTAATAGCCTATTTTCGAACAGAAGTCCTTCAATTTGGGGTTCTTCTTTGACCGACCCTTGTGGGGCATCAATTGGCCTGGGTTCAAGAATGGGGAACTCAATTTGTGCTTCTAAGGTTGCCCATATTTTCCTTGTTGCTTCTATTGCTGCAAACAACCTGGTTCTTTTCCTTCTTATTGGTGGAGATATATTAATTTCATCCTTTGATCTCTTCCTTTTTCTTTGTGGTGCTGTAGTTTCTGGATTCACAGTTAAGGTAGAAGGAATGTTCCTAGTTCTAGAATTTTCTTGTTCCTCGGGCTATTCTTCCTCAATCAAAGTTCCTCCCCACTCGGGTGAGGATTCAAGGGTCACCAGCTCAGTATTTTCTTCTGTTGCCATGGCTCTGTCATCTTCAGGTTCAATTGTCGTAGCATCTAATGTTGGTCCAATTTCAACCTTTGCAGTTAGATCTACCCTGTTATTTAGTTCATCCATAGGGTTTTTATGTACATCTTCTCTCAATTGTTCTGCTTGTGCCCCTGGTTGATCCTCTAATCCAGTCTCATCTCCCCCGCCAACTATATTGGAGGGGCTTCGATCCTCCTGTTGTGCTTCATTTCCCCCCAACTGTGGATAGACCTACTCTTCTTCTATTGGGATACTGGGCAAAGGAGCGGGTTCCTAAACTTGAGCTGTAAATTACTCCTAGGTTATATTGTGTTGAGAAAGGGTCCTTAAGATGATTAATTTAATGAGGCCATGGTGGGTCAGTGAGGCAAGTGGGTGTTTGGAAACTCGAACGAGCCCCGCCATATGATACAAATCATTGAGCAAATAATATGGAATATTTAATAGAACCATGTGACGGAGATGAGATAGTAAAGGGAATTCAGAATTATAGATGGTTTGGTACCTACCTTCATAGGTGATATATTTCTTGAGGAAAATAGTGACTTGATTCCATGGCTGTGGTAATGACTATAATACGATGCCCCTTTTTGTCATTTGAACCTGCTCCCCCTCTATTAGAAAGTCCTGTACTACTGCAGTAGTGGGGACTTGATGTCCAAACCAAGCCCTTCCCACTTGAGGAATACCCGTGAACTTAGCCATAATGGCTTCAGAAACTTCAATGCACAATCCCCAAACCTCTGAGTGAGTTTCTGTGACGTTCAGAGCAAACTGTAAGGCTGCTTCACAGTGAAATCCATTCAGACGTTCGAAAAATTCTGTCTAATCGGCATCTTGAAAGATGATGAAGATTGCAACGTTTCTCCTAAGCTCTCATGTGTTTGAAGATTCATAACGAGCCATAATCCCCATGTTTCTAACTTCGGAATTAGTTTGCAGTTCAATAGATTACAGACTCCGACAATGGAGGTTACAGCACAGAGTATGCATGGACCACTGAGAGGAGAGTTAGGCAAATTTGGAAAGTTTCAACGCATCGGATTATTTGAAATTTTATTCTGAATTGGGAAAGGTGGTGGTTATTAGGTAGCATAATTAGTCTTTACGTCGCATGGGCAGAGAGTTAATCGATGTAATAATGGGCATAAAAAGGGAGGTACGAGTGACATTGTTAAATCATATTGATACTTAATCAAATGGTTAATCAAAGCCATCCCTTAAAAAATGCACGCTGGATATCCTTCGAAGAATAATAGAACGTGTGGTTGCAGACATTGTAGAAGATGAACTTGTGCACTATGTAGTCATTAAATATAATCATTATTACAGAGGTACTGTAATAATTCTTTCCGCCGGTGAAGCAAAAACCATTGTGTCAAAATGGTCGGAAATATGAGAAATATCACAATATGGGTTAGATTGCCGGCATGAAGAATCAGAGCCATATATAGAAGAGTTGATGGCGTGCAAAAAGATCTGCTAATAACACAAGAGTCACAGCCACAGGTCATAAAGAAATCGAAGTAGAGACACGAACTTCAATGCTAGAAAAATCAACTAAATATAGTGAAGTTGCAGCTGCTGAAAAAGATGTCGCAACTGACGAAAAAGATGCCGCAGCTGCCGGAAGAGATCTCACGGGTGCTGGAAAAGAGGGAAAAATGGTAAGTGGATGGAAAGTGACTGCGCTGGAGCAATGGGAAATGGGTTTTATGGTCAAAAGTGAAATGGGGTCACAAAGTGTGGAAATGGAAGAAGGTGGAGTTTCATGATGCAGCGGCTGCTGAAAATGGTGTTGCAGCCATCGGAAAATGGTGTCGCAGCTGCCGAAAAAGGTGTTACAACTACCAAAAAATGGGTGTCGCAGTTGCCAAAAAATGGGTGTCCCAGTTGCCGGAAAATGGGTGTCGCAGCTACCAAAAAATGGGTTGCAGCTACAGGAAAATGGGTGTCGCAGCTGCCGAAAAATGGGTTGCAGCTGCCAGAAAATGGTTATCGCAGCTACTGGAAAATGGGTTGCAGCTGTTGGAAAATGGGTGTCTCAGCTAGCGGAAAATGGGTTACAACTTCCGAAAAATGGGTGTCGCAGTTGCGACAAATTTATTTAAGGAAAAAAAAAATTCGTGGTGTGGGAAGGCACAGAAAAATGACTTCCAGTTGACAAGCCCGATCTAACCCTCATCCTTGGGCACTTCCCTGCAAATTTTGGAAAAACAACAGAAAAAAAAAAGATCGAGTGCAAAAAGAAAAGATAACATAACGAGAAAAAAAAGAAGCAATTATTTATGTACAATGATTCATTGGCGATTTACAGTGATTAATTAAAGATTGACAGAGGCAGAGAGAAATTCTTGCCCTTGTGCTAGCTGGTAATCTGGATCAGCAACAATTTGCGAGATAAATGCATTCTTTGAAATTGGTTTACGGTATAGTTACAGCCTGTGGCCATTAGCAAATAATGGTACGTGGTTTTCATTGATAGTTACTAGGCGAACTGTGCTGTTATCAAATACCATATCTACTAGGTATGGGCCCAGCCATCTTGTGTGTAATTTTCCTTTGAAATCTCTTTTGAATATGGAATTGTATAATAGTGCCCAGTCTCCCTCATACAAGACCTTCTTTTTAATGAATCGGTCATGCCAATTGGATCTCTGTTGTTGAATTAACACTGTCTAGTCCACTACAACTAACCAATTCTCATCTAGTTCATCCAATTGATTCAATATTCATTTATGGGCTTCAGTTACATCCAGGTTTACTTTGGTGGCCGTATCCAGGGTCTTGATTTCAAATTCAATTGGGAAGATGACACTTTTTCCATACACTAAATCGTAAGGAGAGAAACTTGTGGTGTTATTCCAAGTGGTGCAATATGCCCATAGTGCTTCTGGAAGCCTGTCAGCCCAATCTCTATGATGGCTCTTAACTATCTTGGTAAGGATGGATTCAATAACTTTATTAGTGCTTTCCACCTGGCCATTGGCTTGGGGATGGTAAGGTGAAGCTACCCTATGCTGAACATGATACTTCCGTAGTAGAGCTTCAAATTGATGCGACATAAACTGCGGTCCCCCATCAGTAACTACTTCCTTAGGTACCCCAAAATGGGTAAATATTTCACTGTATAGAAATTTGATCATAGCCTGGTCGTTAGCCTTCGCTGGAGCTACAACTTCTACCCATTTGGTCATATAATCGGTATAGACCAAGATGTAAGCTTTCTGTTTGGAATGAGAGCTGATAGGGCCAATGTAATCCAGATCCCATCTATCAAATGGTTCAATTATTGATTGTGGTTGTAGAGGCATTTGATCTAATCTGTTGGGCTGACCCATCCTTTGGCAGCTATCACAGGACTGAACATATCTTTTTGCATCCCTGAAAAGAGTGGGCCAATAGTAGCCCATCCTCAGTTCTTTTTGTCCTATCCTTATGTCTGTAAAGTGTCACCCACAAGGCTCATCATGGTAGGCCTTTAGTATATGAAATATTTCATCTTCCCTTACACATCTCCTGATTTCAAGATCAGGACCTGTGTAAAAGAGATGACCATTTACCCAACAATACCTGGAACTTTGCTGGATGATTTTTCTCTTTTCTCTTTTAGACATATGTTCCAGAATATTTCCTACAACCAAGTAATTAGTGACATCTGCATACCAAAGGGAATGAGCTGAAACTGCGAATAAATGTTCATCTGGAAAAGAGTCCTCAACAGGCAAATTATCATCACTATTAGTGAAACGAGATAAAAAATCAGCGACAACATTTTCTTTTCCAGGTTTATCTATGATGGTAATATCAAATTCCTGTAATAATAAGAGCCATCTATTCACTCTGGCATTAGTGACGGGTTTGTTAATTAGATATTTAATGGAAGAGTGGTCAGTGTGCACAAATGTAGGATGCCCAGTAATGTAG
This sequence comes from Pseudotsuga menziesii, assembly GCA_001517045.1. NCBI lineage: Eukaryota > Viridiplantae > Streptophyta > Pinopsida > Pinales > Pinaceae > Pseudotsuga > Pseudotsuga menziesii. The sequence continues at coordinate 467,291 of LPNX010260750.1, read as the reverse complement.
TGTCGAAATTTGTTAATGGAGTAGACAATAGCTAAGAACTCCTTCTCGATGAAAGTATAATTAAGTTCAGCGGGGGCTAATTTTTTACTCATATAATAAATTGCATAAGGTACTTGACCATCCTGTTGTCCTAAAACTGCTCCAATAGCGATATCAGAAGCATCTGAAGAAATGTGAAAGGGTAGGGTCCAATTGGGCCCTCTTAAAATATGAGATGTGGACAGCTTATCCTTAATCTTAACAAATGCTGTCTAGCATGCTTCACTGCAAACAAACTGGACATCCTTCATTAATAATGAAAACAAAGGAGAAGAAAGTTTGGAAAAATTCTCTATAAATCTTCGGTAGTATCCAGCATGTCCCAGAAAACTTCGCACCTCTTTTTGAGTTGTAGGAGTAGGTATATTTTTTATTACCTTGATTTTTGTGGGGTCCACCTGAATACCATCAACAGAGATGAAGTGCCCCAATACTACTCCTTCGCTCATCATCATATGGCACTTTTCAGTGCTTAAAGAGAGCTGGGTTTGTTCACAGCGAGTTAAAACTTTTTTCAAATTTTCCAATGCTTTTTCAAAATCCTTGCCATAAGGAGTGAAATCATCCATAAAAATTTCCATACTGTCATTAACTAATTCATAAAATATGTCGATTACATCTCTTTGAAATGTTGCTAGTGCATTACATAAACCAAAGGGAAGCACTCTGTAAGCAAACGTTCCCCAAGGACAATTGAAGGTAGTTATATCTTGGTCTTCAGGAGCAATCTAAATCTGATTGTACCTACTAAACCCATCCAGGAAGGAGAAGAACTTCTTCCCTAATAGGGTGTCGAGTACTTGATCAATAAAGGGCAAGGGAAAGTGGTATTTTTGTGTGGCTTTGTTCAGCTCCCTATAGTCGACATAGACTCTCCATTTACCATTTTTCTTGGGTATAATTATGAGTGGGGAGACCCACTTGCTGTCTGAATAGGATATATAAATCCTGCTTCCAATAGTTTCTGAATTTCTTCCTTCACTATGTCCCTAATATTGGGGTTCATTCGTCGTTGAGGCTGGCACACAGGTTGGGAGTTGCTTTTAATATAAATATGATGGGTTCATAGGTTAGAGGGAATACCCCTCATGTCTATATAATCATAGGCAAATGCCCCCTTGTGTTCTTTCAAGAGACTGATCAGGCGCTTCTGTTCATCTAAGGAGAGACTGGGGTTAAAATTCAAGGTTTTTCCAGACTCTACCTCAATGGGAATACTTTTTGAATTTTTCAATACTGGGATTATGTGTGTGTCACCGATTAGTGCTTCTTCTTTGATATTTTCTTGTTCTTCCTTACCCAGAGTAATGTTCAGGATTTGATAAACTTCTGTATTGACTGAGGTGGGTTCACTGATGAAGTTATTAATGCCATCATCTTCAGTTTCATCTTTAAAATTTAAGGCCTTCCCTATAGTTAATAATGGTTGAACACCCTCCTCTTCCTCTGGCTCCATCCAAAAATAAGTTTCAGCGTCTAGACTCAACCGAGATGGAGGATAGAGAGTGAGGTTCTTAGTCTCAGCGCCATCTGATATGGTCATAGACCCAGATCGACAGCTGATGCAAGCATCAGCTATAGCCAACCAAGGCCTTCCTAGGATCAATGGATATCCTCCCAGCTGCGACTTAGGTTGTAAAACCAAAAAGTCAGTAGGATACTCCCAAGAGTCAACTGAGATGATGAGATCATCCAAAATTCCTTTAGGTTTAATGGTGGATCTATCTTCCGGTTATAAACTAGTGGGGGTCGGCCTAAGATTAGTGAGCCCAAGTTTCCTTACAGTCTCGACTGTCATGACATTAATCATTGCTCCTAAATCTACTAGTCCGTTGGGTATCTATGTATTCCCAATATGCACAGTGATAGTGGGATTCCCAAGGTCATCATACTTGGCCAATAGGGTTTTTCTTGTTATTAATGGAGATAATTTCCCTATGACGTGGATAGTGGGAGGATCTCTGGGTTTCCTCCCCGGTTTCTTTGTGCATACGTTCCAAACAGTTCTAGCATAGATAGGTACGTCTTGAAGAGCTTGAAGGAGGGGGATTTTAACATAAATATTCTTTTACTCTCCTAAGAGGTTAAACTGGGGTTGTCCCCTTGTCCTTGGTAGCATTAATCTCTCGGGATACGGTGGTTGCCTAATCAGCTGGGTAGGCTGTGTATCATTGGATTTATCATTTTGTGTTTCGGCTGTCCCATTTGTGGGATGTTCAGCATCTTCAATAATGGGGGTTGTATCGGATAGATGCTGTGGATTCATCCATTCTTCATGTACAGAGGGGGGAAATCTTCTATGATCACAGGCTCTACTATTTTCCCTGATCATAAGAGAATATCATTGCAAGGCATAGGAGAAAGGGAGTAGGCAGGCATGTTGATAGTCTCAAATTGATGGACTATTTTATTGTTTGGGTTAGGATTAGGTTGAGCAGGCAGCTGAGGTCGTATCGGTATATTAGGGGCATAATTGTTCTGCAACTGCAGCTGCGACTGCCGATGAGGGTATTGAGGATATTGTGAATATTGAGGATATTGAGGAGGATATGATTGCTATTGATGTGGAGGTTGTTGAGGAAACTGGTTACCTGGATGGAAATTCCTCCATCCAGGAGACCAAGAAGTTGGTTGGTGTGGTGGATGTGTCCAGGGATTCCATGAGTTATAATTTTGCATTGAAGGTTGAGAAGGGTTCCACTGAGAATAAGATGAAGGGAATTGTGTATTCACATTTTTCATATTATTCCAATTGCTCATATTATTCAAAAATGGAAATGAGTACGGGGTCATACCTTGGTTTCGAGGCTGCAAAGGTTTCTTTTGTGCAATGAAGTAGGCCAGTTCCACCTATGGAGTTGATGCCTGTAGAACAACCTTCACTTGGGGAAGCGAGGGGCAGTATTTTGTGTCATGGTTCAGCTCGCACAGCCGACACACCTCTACCTTGTCAAGCGGGCACTCCTTCAGAGGGTGGTTCTTTTTACATCAAGGGAAAAACACACCTAGTGTGAGTTCCTCTACTGCCTGTTTTTGCTTTACCCTTAGGGCGTCGATTTCTGAGGAGATAGAGCTCATCATTTATGTTTTAAAATTTTCAAGGAGTTTTCCTATCTCTGCATGGGTGGATCCTCCATTAGATGACTTCTGATTTCTATCGAAGACATCGCATTCTAGCTTATCCAATTTGTCCTACCTATTATTCTTGGAAGATCCCATGGAGTACTTTTTGCATAATTCCACAATCTTTTCGAAAGACTCCTTGGAGATATCCCCATTTCCTAATAGGTTTAACATATATATGCAATCATCCCTAATCCTATGAAGTAGGATTATCTTAAGCACATCTAACCCCATGTTCGTCTGTCTAGCTCTTTTCACATTGTATAAGAGCCTTTCTACAAAATATTCTAGACTCTCGTCTTCCTTCTGCACCATTTTGAATAATTCTTCTCTTTTGTCTTTGGTGTTGCAATATTCCTGATATTTCTCCAGGAATACCTATTTCATCATGTCCCAATTAGTGGCAGTTCCACCTCCTAGGCTCATGAACCAGTGTAATGCATTGTCCTTCAGAGTGGCAGGGAAGACCTTCATATTTTGTGCATCGGTGACGTAGTTGTAGCTACAATAGAGGATATAAAACTTGAAAATAAATTTGTATGGGTCCTCTGCTACATTTCCATGGAAGCGAGGAAACACCGATGGTGATATATTTTTCATATGCGCTGTCCCTTCTGTCTTATGAACCGGGAATTGAAGTGTAGCCACCATTCCTTCAGGCAGTGAATGATCTTCATGATGATGGTTTTCCCCCATTGCCTCTTCCTTGTCATATTCATGTCTGTTACTCATTCCTTCTTCTGTTTTCTCTTCTTCATTTCTCTCTTCATTTGTTCCTTCATTCCTCTCCTTGTTCTTTTCTTCGTTCTTCTCCTCATTCTTTTCTTCGTTCTTCCACTGATGAACAATCTTCTGGTGGAACTGTGTCCACTCTTCTTCAGTTACAACCTTCCCATAAATGTGGTAGATCAGGCTTCTACTAGTAGGTCCGATTGTACCAGCTTTGTCCTCTCCTGTAGGGATATTTGAGGAAGTCACGGCTCCTTGTGTGTTCTCCACTGTGGACCCTGACACTGATGCCCCAGGATCGGCAGGGCTTCTTCTAATAGTCATTTCTTGATGGAAATCCCCAATGGATGAATCAATTTTTTCAACAAGATCGTCAATGAATGTCCTTCTGCTCAATTATGGACCTCAACCGCAACCTCGACCACCTACACTGTTAGTATTTTGTGGGGTTTTGGGAGTCGAAAGATGATCACACTTTACCATTCTTGTATTCATGCAACCCAAATAATTACAACAAAAAATGGAAAATATTGAATAGAAACATTTACAGGATGCAACTAATGATGGTGTTTAATCTTTATCCTTCCCCAGCAACGGTGCCAAAATGTCGGGCACCCAATATGCAAGTGAATTACAACTAACATACAGAGTGTACAATATTTATTGTCAACCTGGGGAAGTCTTGTATTTCAAGGATAACATGCATAGTATACAATACTATCCTCTGTTCGGCTATGCTCATCCCAATAATCTAATTAATTTAGTTACCTTCTAAGGAATGCAACCACAATTACCTTCTGCTATGTCTTGATCTAAGAATGGAGAGATAAAAGTCACATCTAAATTACAATTGTAGATAAAGGGAAATCCTGTTCACACCACTTAATGATTAACTCAACTATCTAATCTGATTGTCCTAGGAATCCAAAGGCATAAATTTAATATTGATCTAGGAATTCAAAATACAGAAATTGAGTTCAATTGTTCTAGGAAATTGAAGTACAGGAATGAAATTCTGTAATCATAAAAATAAGAGACAAGCTACAAAGATTCATGGAAAGGACAACTAAAAGATCTAAGGATGAAAAGAGCTGTTACAGTTACCACACGAATTGCATAAGAAATAATTACCTACTCATTCGAATGTCACACCATGCCACTACAGGTATCCAAGAGATGCAATCACGACACACTGTAAATCCACACTTGTTACAGCTTCCTATGAAGAAATAAAACTAACATAACATCACACAACAAAATAATTGGAAATGCCTAGTTTAACTCAGCGATTCCTGTGGAAGGCGGGCCCAGCCTTCACATAGAGATGCTTGTTGAACACACGTAAAAAACCTTTAGATCAGAAGTAACTCCTTGTATTAAAAGACAAAGTGATTACACAATTCCTCCTCATAGCTAATACAATGAATTGATTATATGTTCAGCAACCCCTGGCTTGAAACAGTTCTCCATATTTATACAATGTAAATCATAACATCCTATCCTATTATGGGGTATCCATGAAGATCTCTGATCTTCAGGTGCCCTAAAAGACAACAGCTGTTACAAACGTGGTAGGATGAAAAATAAGAAACATAGGAAAACTATTAATCGCCCCAGGAGTGACGATATATTCATATTATGGCTACACACAAGTAGCAACGCACTGTTGACCTCCAAGTCTGATGCATTTTGTTACAGCTACCTTGGCATAGATTTGTCTAGGATATCGCACTGGAACCACATTCCTTGGGTAATGATAGGATGGATGGGGATCAGCTTGAGCGATGAATTCCCATCCTTTTTGTAGCATGTTCAGCCCAATATTCCTGCAGTCCATATATCTCAAAATACCTTTATAAACCATCATATGTTAGCGCATTGAGAGATATGAAGCCTTAATTATAACAATCATAAGTATTAATAAAATAAAGCAATGACCAATCATACCTTGGTGCTTTGAAGAGTAGAGTGGGGGTAAAATGTTTATTTGGCATGCTTAATGGGGTAGGATAGAACAAGAAGAGGTAATTAAGGGTGGTCAAAAGAGGCCATTTCTGGTCCCAACAAGACTCAAGGAACTGCAAGGAAATCCTTCAAGGGACTCCATCAAACAACAATGCCGCAAATATGTATTCTCCTCTCTTCCTCCCCTTATAAAACTCCATGAAAGAAGGTTTTAGATATTAGGATTATTGTGATAATTGATTTTTTTTCTATCAAACAGGATTCACCCACCCCATAGAAATAGGAGAGCATGATATTGCTTATGTTGTAAAATACTCCACTAACAGAATGGAGACATAACTCCTTGTCTATTTTCAGAGGAAATGAGCCACTCATCTCAAATGGTGTATATTCTCTTTTATTTTATTTATGTTACTTATGGATATGTAACTCCTAGTCTATTTTTGGAAGAAATGAGCCACTTGTCTTTAATCATTATTATTCTCTTAATTTTATTTATTTCATTTTATGTGTGTGCTCGTAGGTAGTATAGTAGTGTATGATAATATATAGATACGTTTGCATATACTATCATTTGTATTTTATTATATGTAATAATTATTAGTATTACATGTATGCGATCTTGTGAATATACTATATGTATAGAGGTGAACGTATGTAATGAAGTAAGTGTAAAATTTGGAAGTATTTGGAAGTATGGTGTGACCAAAATTGTTATGTTAGTATATATATTATAATGTGTATCTAATATGATAGTATTGGGTTAATTAATTATATTGTTGTAAGGTATAACATAATAATTATACGAGTGTATAAAATATAGGATATATAGGTTATATGACTAATATGTTGTGTATATAATTAATAATAATATGATATATGATTGAGAAATTATAATATGTATGTAGACAAAATGGGCGTATGTATAGAAATAATACATAGTAATAGTAAGTATGGTGTATGGTATGAGTGTATGATGGTGTATTGTATAGATCATAGTAATTATTTTACTATAGAATATTAGAGGATTTTGGTGGTAGGATGTTTGGTTGTTTGAGGTGACTATGTATTTACTTTGGTTGATAGAATAAGTAGTGTGCAACACGTAAATGCTTAGTAACGTAATGTATGATTAGTATAAGGTATTAGATGGGATTGTCATCAAAGTATGTACAACATTGCTATTGATGGAGTATGTATGCAGGTCGTATTATTGTGTATGATGCTTGAATGGTTGATGTGTGTGTTGTTCAATAATATTGGTTGTTATTGATTAACATTGGATTATTAATGGTTGATACATGTATGATATTATTGGTTGTCCTTGGTTGTTATGGTTTCTGTGTGTATGATTGATGAATGATGGCTGATGTTGAGTGGATGATGTATGGATGATGTTTTTATTCATATGGTTTTTATTGGTTGTTATTTGTTATTTGATATTTTTTAATGTTTTGAATGATAATGGATATTCTTGAACTTTAAAACTTTGATCAATGATATGGTGAGGACCTATAATAATTAACAATTCAATCACACACAATAATTCATCCATAACACACTATGTACCCTGGAGAAAATCCTCATAACAAAGAGGATGAAAAATCCCAACAATTCTCTAGAGTATAATAGATAGATTGCAGAGAATGACTTTTACAACATAAGCAAATTTCCTGATAAGAGAGAATACAGAACAATAGAGAAGATACATTCATGGTAACAATTGTATGAACTTGTTGTTGGCCCTAGGAAAAGTTAAGTAGAATTTGACCAAAATTCATCTCGGGAAGATAAATAATCTGATCGCAAGACAAAAAAGAGAAGCTGTGAAGGAAGAAGATTAGTGATGGAAGAAGAGATGTGATGAAAGAAGAGCTACGATGGAAGAGAAGTTGCAACAAAAGAACCCACTATGGAAATATTTCCGACAAGAGAAGCTGAGATAGAAGAAAACTAGAGCAGTACAAAGGACATTCAGATGATCATGGGTAAGGAGTTAGTTAGAATAAATCATACTTTTGGTAATAAAGCATAATTGTATTTTGGGTCGATGGTACCTATTTTCAATTCTAACTAAATGTACGAGAATAAAAATGACAGCATGTCGGCTAATAGAAAATAGTAGGTTAATTAGGATAGGTATAAGCTTATAAAAGGGGTGAACCCAAGTTTTGTACAAGAGTGATGTTGGTTATCAATTGTTTTGTTAGCTAAGTAGTCGTTTGGTTGGTTAAAACACTGTGCAAGTAGAGGAGAGAAGAGGAGCATTGTTTTAGCTGGAGGAACGGTCTAGGATGTGTGCATATCAACAGAGGAGCGAAGAAGAGAGGAAGTATCTAGACCCAAAACTAGAGATCATGAGGGAAGAGAAGTATGTCTGAATTGTAAATAATACCTAGAAAAGAGTACGCAAGCTAAGTGCATAGACAAAAGGTGCTAACATATTTCTCATGCCATATTGAAGAGCACCTTTGTGGTTTTTCCTAGATGGGTTTCCATGTTAATTGTTGTCTCTATGTGTCATTGATTAATGTGCTTATGTCTATTTCATGTATGTTGTGAATAAGTAAATTTGAATGTGTTGCACTACATTTGTTTATGAAGAAACCCTCATATGTGTCTTTCGCACATCTTATTGAATGAATATGAAATAATTCTATTATGTTGATTATTATGATATGTGTTGAATGGTATTTAGACTGGTATCTTGAATGAAAACCCAAGGGACAAGAAGTATAAACCCTATCTTCAGTTGAAGTGCTGTGAGAACAAAAAACCCCACCTAACTATAGAAACCTGGTTCTAGAAGCTCCCCATAAGATATCTCGAGTGAGACTGCATCTATGTCACAGGTGTTTCCAGCTGAGCCTTGCTCTGTCAGGCTGATATCTGGGTCTTTGTTGATGATTGAATATCTAAACCTAGTTCGACTAGAGATCAAATCCAACAAATGGTTTTGTTTCCAGGACCATAAATAATTTAAGTGAGGATATGTTGTGGTACCCAATGAAGCCAAAAATTCAAGATTGGATGGATTCTAAGGCACTAGAATGTGCACGAAAAGAAATTGAAGGATCTTGGCTGAATCCGATCGAGTGGTTGGAATGATACCTCTATACAGATATTCATGATATTTTATTTTGTGAATTTCCTATTTTATTGTATGAGTGGTTGTTGAGGCTAGAAACCGAATGGAGAAACTTTCAATGGGGGATAACCAATAGGTTGGATCCCTCAGCTGATTCGGCAGATGAAAAGTGTTAGAAACCCCATATATAGGGTGGTTGAATTCTAGGTTGATAGTATTTTGGAAGGATACATCACTGAAATTGTTGTCAACGCAATAAAATCGTACAATGAAGCAGAAAGAAAAAATTTCCAAGGACCTAGAGGTCATTATTTGAAGTCTTTGAATATTTGGATCATGATAATTGTATATGAGAAATGGATATTAAGAATGGAGTCTGAAGAATAAGTATTTGTGTATAGATACCTAGGATATGTCATAAGAGATGTTCGAGAAAAATTGAGCAGAGTAACTTGAGATGTTTCCTGGTGATAATGAGACTGAACTAGAAGGTGGACGTCTAAGAAGTGGAAGAATATTTCAGTCAGGAAATAGGAGAAGGTCTATGACCAAAAGAGGAAGTTGCAGCACGAATGAAAGAGAGGAATACGATTTGGTGTCACACTTTGACAAAGGTTCTTGCAACGAGGAAGAAGGAGAAGCTCCAAATCAGAGTGAGAGTACACCATACCTATTACCTCATGTACATCTCTACAGGTAAGATATAGAAACTCATCTCCTAGTGGGTTTGTTAATCAAAGTAATAGTAATCATGGGAATAACATACAAGGGATTCCAACTAGTTAAGTTGTGCTCAGAACAAATAGAATGTCCAAGAATTATATTAAGTTACCAATATTTAATGGAAATGGGTTAGAATACCCTCAACAGCATTGGTTTCTATGTGAAGCTGTGTGTACCGCACAATAGGTCTAAGATGAAGCCATGAAGAAGGCTCAAATGATCACAACCCTTAGGGGTTGAGCATTGGATTGGTACATGAAATTCTCAGTGGTTTCGAAAAGAGTCCCATAGAAAACATTAGATCAAATCCAAGTAGGACTAATAGATTAATTCTGAAATCCCAAATATGAGCCGCAGTGCATTAATGAGATTAAAGAAATTAAACAATTTCCTACGGAACTTGTTTGGTATTATGACTAAAAATTTAAGACGTCTATGGAAAAATTAAGTTTCCAGGTGTCGGATGTTAAACATAAAGAATGGTTTATTGCAGGATTGTTACTGCACATGTGGATTCCCATGATGCAGCAAAAGATTGTGTCACATACTGAGGGTCTCAAATTGGCTATGAAATTAGAATCCTCACCTATTGGACAAACTAGTGCCAGAATGATGCAAATCCAGTCACAACTGGCCAACCTTATGCTACAAATTAAAGATATTAAGAGAGGGAAGGAAGTACAAGAAGATATTTTGTGTACCAGATGTAGAACAGAGGGACACCACAAATATAATTTCCCAACATATATTAACTATGCCACATCGAGAGCACCGAGCTCAATAAATACATGAGGGATTCCTTGGTGTAGAATATGCCAGACTAGAGGCCATAGATCAAAAGAGTGTATTTACTTATACAATATTGTAAGTGCGTCGGCTATTTTATATTGCAAGTTTTTTTTATTAGTAGGTTGTGATGTGAAAGACTGTAGAGCATATCAGCTACTGTAGGAAAAAAAATGGATACCTATTTAATGAAGAATGAGGAATAATTGCAGGATGAGTGGAATCAAGTTCAATATATGTCTGTTAAATATACGTAGTTTCAATACCCTCAAAACTAGTATCTACAACAACAATACCCAAAACCCAAGCCAAGGACAAGGAGGAGGAATGGGTTGTGGGAGAGGCCAAATTATATGTTATAATTGTGGGAAGCCTATAAATTTTTATAGGGAATACACTAGTCCTACTATGACATTCTCATATTGCAAATATTTTGATCATACTGTCGAGCAATGTCCGCAGTTTATTGTGAAGTGAAAGGCTAGGAATGTGGGAAATTCGATTCCACTGTAGAATCCCAATACAAACCCCAATAAGAATATTCAAAATATTTCTTCTAAACCAAGGGAACCACATATAGCTGTCGTAACAAGAAGAGGTGCTAAGATGGGAGCAAATCAAGAGGCACTATATGGACAACCACCAATGTGACCAACAACACAAAGGAAAGCACCATTCGATGTCCAAAAATAAAAGGAAGTATTACTAGACATGTGACAATAATTCATCGACATAAATAAAGCATCAACTTTCAGAAGAACAATATTGGAGATGCCTGAGATATTTGAGCAGATACTCTAAAAGCAACTGACTGAAAAGGTTAGTAAACTAAAAGAATTATTTAAAATTTGCTTAACACTAATCCAATATAATGATGTTGGAGTAGAAATGACAACTTTGATAGAACAACACCAAGAAGAGATGTGGCAAAAAAAGGGTTAATTATATCTAGAAAAGACTGAAGACTGGTCACGAACTAAGGATGACTGCATAGATAGGAAATTATGATATGTATTATATTATTCTAGACTTGGGGCTCTAATGTCAACATTTTTAATAGACAAACATGGGAGAGAATGAGAAATCTGATACTTGTATGGTCTCTTGACCAACTCCTATTAGATAATTAGTTGAAATTTCTACCTATCGGTTGATTGACTCAATTTCTTGTCAATATAGAAGGCCTTAAAATTTATGTTGATTTTGAAGTGATTAACATTTTGGATGACACAAATCCATGTCCCACACTTCTATGGATCGAATGGGTGATCGATAATCAAACAATTATAAATTTTAAGAAAATAAAGGGTGGTTGCATCAATTCATTTGATGGAAGGACATAGATACGTCAATCAAGTGAATAATGAAGGGAAAGGAGATTATCTGGACCATATTTATAACATCACTTATAGAAGGGATGATTATATAAATCCAATGGCTGATAGAAATATAAGTTGGGGAAGTGTTAGTTCATGTACATCATATTTTGGAGAAGCATTGGAAAAATGACATAATTTATTGCATGAAGTATAGTTGAGAAGATGCGCAATAATTACAGAGTCTATGTGACAGTTAGATAGCAGTGCAAGTGAGATACCCACATATGAAGGATTACCCAAACTGGCATATTTTCTAATAGAATTTGAAGAAAAATTTACAGAACATCATCGCTCTTCTGCTCTGGACTTTGCACTGAAAGATACACCTACCAGATGGTGGGTCACACATAAACAATCTATCTTAGAATGAACTCAACGCAAAAATTTGATGGAGATACAATTTGGAGAGAATATCAGTTATGCTAGTTAATACACAAGATTGTGTTAGCAGGAATATTCAATCATTATGGACAAAGATCATTCCCCTAGTCTGCATGGGGCAGATCTAGAACAAAAATCCACAATGATGCATCCTTCTCATATATAATTGAAATACTTGAACTTTAATCTTGTTTTACCTCATTGTTGAAGGTTTACATTTCCTTACGGATCCTTCGTGATCAAATTTACCTACAAAGAACACGAAGAATAAGACAAAATGGTAAAAACAACAAGAAAATCCAAATACCTATACCAATAGTCAAGGAGAAAAGTAATGAAGAATTGATATTGACACAAATCGTTCATGGAAAAGGAGAACATGTTTGTATTAATAACATAAGAAGAGGAAGATATAACTAAATCCTTGAAGTTGAAGCCTCATTCTCATAATTCCTTTGACATCACTTTCACACACACTCTAAAATATTTACTAGCCTCACTCACAATCACACTCTTTTTCATTCTATACCAACAATGATTCCAGCAACATGAAGATTCTCTCTTGGATTTCTTTCCTCCCCTCACCCATGAGCGTGAGCTTGTATAAATAGGATAAAGGAAGCCCAAAGGGGTTGAGATATTTTTGGAGAAAGGTAGGGAATGATCCCTAGAGGCTAGGGGCTTGAGTGATACCTATTCCAAGCAGTTGGGATCAACCTCTATTGTGGGGATTTCTCTCCTAGTATGTGAAAAATCACCTACCCTAGATAAGTCAAATCGTAGGGTAGATTTCATGGTGCGAGGGATTTCTTAACCTTGAATTGCAACAATAAAAAATAACAACAAAGACAATATATAATCTAACTAGTGCAATAAAAATATAGAAAATACATTTAGAGTGGGACACCGCAACCATTTGAGGAAGTGGTTTGTAGGATTCCAACGATCCTGGTCTCAGTGTGTTCTCCAATAAATGGTTGTCACTAGGAAAGGGATGAATAGTTGCACGGAGAGAACTTGACGTGCAACATGGGATAGTGTGGATAAAGGATATGATGGACAAAAGGTTCCCAAAATGAGGAGTGGAAAAATGTTTAGGAATCTAAAGTTGACCAAAAGTAGTTTTGGGGAGACCTTCACAATGTATTTATAGGATGATCCAAGGTTTTATGACCCATGGTATTTTATTGTGCATGGTATTTATCCATGGTTTTTGACCCATTCTCATTTTAGGGTTTTTTGGTCCTTTTTTGAGAGAGTGGGGTTATGTCACAATAAATTCCCAACTTCCTTGTATTTATGGGATAAGGAATAATAATATTTTGGACCATTTTTGTTGTATTTTAATTGTGAAGGTCAAAATGGAGAAAATAATGGTGGGATTATGATGTATAATTATGGTTTGGACCATAGAGATATAAGTGAACAATTTTTTGTGTTAACAGATTGCGACCTGATATGTGAGGGAATGAGCTCATTGTATGGTTGATAGACATCATAGGATGAAGGGAGAAATGGTGACAATGGTGGAGAAACCAGAGGGAATAGTGGAGAAGTCATAGCTTCCTCATTCGAACTTCAATGTATGTTGGTTTGTATTACTTCTCAAAAATGGATGAGGAGGTAATTTTTAGTGGCAAAATATCACCAATTGGCTATTTTTGGGGGTTTTTTCAAAAAATAAATTCACTATTTGGTGTCTAATATTGCCTATATTTACATAAAATATGTTTTTTTATCATAACATTCGCCAAAATTTATACATTTCAGTGTTAATTTTATGTTTCATATTTAATATTCTCCTACCTATCTATAAACATGTTTTTTCAATCTAGAACAATAGCCTAGAATACTATACTTAAGTATAATATTAGAATCCTTAAAAAATACCCTAGATGAGGTACATATAATCTCATAAATATACATAGACGAGGTGGGCATACCCATGCTCATATCAATTTCTCAATATACAAATGAGGATCAAGGCTCAAATAATGGGAGTCGATCAATACATATATAAAACTGGTGGTACATAATGGCGGAATCAATGTGAGGCTGAATACAAATACTGATATGAAAAACTAGTACATAGGAAAAATGGAATTCTCATGGAATGCAATACAATAACTGATGCTCTGTTGAATCTGGAGGTGTACACAACTAGATGGAATCAATGAATAAGAATTAGAACCTTTGAGGTACAAAAAACACCATCAAGTACTATATATACACTAAAGCATGACACTAAGGGGCTTCCAACCACTTTCACCAACACAGACCAGAAATCACAAGGGACACGAAACTGTATGGGTCCCAAAAATAGACTCACTAATGTGCTAGAGTCAGGTGAAAACTGGAGTCTTCGACCAAATAATGAATGAACCAATGCCCTGCATGAATCGCAATGGTGCGATGATGGAGTTGAAGTCGAGCATGTGAGACACAACCAACCCAAAATCACTAAAGAATCCTTTCAAGGGGTCCAAGGAACTCATCAATGAGGTGGATGAAACCAATATACAAGGATCTATGGGTATATCCTTTGGAATAGATGTGTTAACGTCAATAGAGGGAGACCTGGAACTACCAAGGAAATGATTTTTCCTTGATAGAAGCATGAGGGGGGAAACCAGAGATATGGAACAATACTAGGATTGAGGCACTAACTGGGTAACAGGGGTAGGAGAGTATGGGGGACTCAAACTTCCTTTGTTTTGGAGTATGGAAATAGGGATGACTTGGAAGAAAATGAAACTGACTCATGGGAATCATAGCTGGGGAACCGAGGAGATGACTACAATGGGAATATACTTGGGGAATTAATTGGATAGGTGATATCCATGGGATCCAAGGGAGATTCATCATAGAGTATTGTGAACAGAGGCGACCCAACGGGAGGAATGATTCCATAATGGGAGACTATATGAGATATGTGTGGGCACCTAAAGGCACCGCTTAGGAATTCTTCATAGTTTAAGAAGATCGAAGAAGGGATGGAAGTATGCTCAATATGATACTATCTCATAGATTTTTGTCGAGCCCAAGACGGTAAATGCTCGATGGTGTTTTCATGTTTAGAGAGTCTAAAAATAGGAATAAGACTCCAATGGGTTCTCTTTTTCATGCAGTAGTCTCCTAATTTCAGAAAAAAGGATAAAAGTGTGCAAAGGAGAGCTCTCCTAGTCGAAAGGAGTAGAGAGACTTCTTTTCTGTAAATAG
Source organism: Pseudotsuga menziesii (assembly GCA_001517045.1). NCBI lineage: Eukaryota > Viridiplantae > Streptophyta > Pinopsida > Pinales > Pinaceae > Pseudotsuga > Pseudotsuga menziesii. The sequence continues at coordinate 451,859 of LPNX010260750.1, read as the reverse complement.
TCCAACTAGGTCAAAAAAGGTTAAACCTATACTACTTGCATGGTCATTCAAATACTTTTACGAGCATGAACGAAACCAAGGTTTCTCGAAAATATTTTATTTATGAGAGGGCTGGAAAAGAGCTTAAATACAACCCATAAATGATATTTTTTGTAGAGTACGGTCCCAATATCCGACAAATCATAAAAGGATACAAATGGAAACGTTCCTAGATGGAAGGTGATAGGGTGGTCCTTTTATTTCAATAGTCTATGTAGTCTTAAAAAGGAGATAAACGAGGCCACATAGATGCCCTTTCAAATACTTTAACCAGCGTCAAAGGAAGCAAACGTGCTTGTAAATATTTTCATTCTTTTAGGAGTTAGAAATTAGCTTAACATAAACTCCATAATGGTCATTCGAGTAAGGAACATTAGAGGAAATTTCAACTCAAAATGGGTCTTTTAACACTAATTCAAATTCCATGTCATCATGTGGTATCCAATGAAATTGCTTTAAATTTGAAATACCGTATAGGTCTTAAACAAATTTTAATATAAATTTGGGGATAGGTATCATAAAAAAAACTACTTTTTTTGTTCGTATTTTCTTCAGAGGTTCTTTTCTTCCTCCAAAATTAATAAATATTATTTTATTATTTTAACTATTATTATATTATTTTTCTTAGGAGTACCATTTTGAGTTGAAATTTCCTCTAATGGAAGTGTTCGGTGTGCTGAAAGGGGTGATGTGGTGAACATGGATGATATGGTTAAATAATAACAATGGAACACTAGTGGGGCCTCCTAATGGGATGATGAATGGTGGAAAACAAGGTCAATCTTGTAGTATGGAGGGAGTGGAGCGCTTGTTAACATGCCAATACATACAAGGTTTGATTTTCCTGGTGGCATGCAAATCAAGGTAACTGTGAGAAATGGCCCATAAAATCATAGGGAGAGAACGAGACATGGGTCTCATGACTAGAGGGAGGGAGGCATCTTAGTAGGTATTTTTATTCATGTGGGATATTTTTGCATAGTAGTGACAACTTATTATCCTCATAAATGACTATCCATACATGGGGATGGACTACCAAGGAGATTCAAAGATGCCTCAACCTCCTGGGCAGCTCTAGGGACCTGATGGCACATATACATGAGTCTATGTGGTTTCAGTCATATATATTTTAGTAGCATAGTGGTATCTAGACCATACATGTGATAGATATTGATGAAATAATGTGTGCATGTGCAGATGTGGGACTGTACCCTCCAATGTGGTACTAGCGACATATGGGTAGGGTGGAGGGGTTAGATCCACCCAATCATGGGTAGAGGAGGTGGAGGAGTGTGACATTGGACTCACTGTGGTTGGACGTGGAGTGGTTATTGGATGGGGTCACTAATGAAGGGTGAAAGTGCCTAGACGAAGATCTGATCTCTGCATGCTACATTGCTTCTCCAGAGTGGATCTCTTTGATGAGGAGGATCACAGTTGCTACTAAGTATGTCAAAGCAGTGGCATAGGGTGACATGCTGATGGAGGGGGGTATTTTAGATGAGGAGGAGGACATGGAGGAGGATGAATTGGACTAGTAGCTTGTGATGCTTCCCCTAATGCATTTGATCATGGGGATTTTTGTATGATATGTGTGATCAGACGAGCCTACCTCGTTCATGACACGTTTAGAGTGGTTTCTTGGAACTTCATCCCTTTGGTCCTCGAAACTTGATATGGTCCTCAATGTGCATGAGGAGGAGGAATATGAAGGGTTATCATTCGGTATAGAATGGAGTGCAGTATTCCACCATGAATTCAAGAACCCCTTCATTGTGGCTTACTCCTACAGATCCAGGGGGATTTGATAGATTGGTCGTGACCGTGTCAATAAGTACTAGAGGATTTTGGTACCCTAATGGAAAAAAACTATGTCTCATATGCAATTGACAAAGGGGTGTTATTTGGATTCCTATCCCCAATGTCCTAACTTAACTACAATATTGTTTTGGTCCTCAAATGAGTTTACAATGTTGGTTGAGTTAAGTTAATTTTTAGGCTAGCTTGGGGTCAAGAACCAAGAGTTTTGGTTTAGGGTGTGAGATGTGTGCAAAAGTGATGTGTAATGTATAAAACCCAAATATCTCACGACCGAGATGCAAATGCAGATAAATAACAGTAATTTACAGTAAATATGTTGAAAAATAACTAATTCTTCTAGAAAATAAAATGTACACAAGTAAATGAGTGCATAAGAAACTTATCGGGTTGTAGGAAACACACAGGGGGTATCAAATATCAATCTCGACTAAGGGGGATCACATACAACAAAAAGAGTACCACAAAACAAACCAGGGGGTTGTAAGTGATCAAATCAGGAAGAAAAAAGTTAGGGAAGGGGTAGAACACATACATAGGGGTATGGAAAAGGGTCTCAAACACTGCAAAGGACTAAAAAATTCCAGGTTGCACCTTTCAGTGAAACATGTGCAATCATAGTCACATAGAACTATAAAATAGACATGATTGGGACAAAAAATCAGCAGAAAGACTTGGGTTGCACAAAATAAGGGTTTATGTGTGATAGGTCGCACAAAAATGGGTCACGGTAGTGACTGGGATCACTCTAAGATCTTGGACAAGTGCAATATGGAGTTTTGGTCTAGGTCACACTTATCAAGGCGGAAGGTATGACATAGTTCACGCTTATCGAGAAAAAAGGCATGACCTAGATCGCAACTTTCTACCAGATATGTGCGATCCAAACAGAAATAAGAGTTTCTAAAGAAAAATATGTTGTGTGAGTCGGGGGGGTAGGCAATGTGAAAAAACTAGTTTGTATCTTCCGTAGGGGGGTATATTGGTGAAGACTGAAGGTATCTACAAAAATAGACATCCAAGGGGATCGAGACAGCATAGTTTCCAAAACTGTGGTGGGTATTTCTACCCTACTACGTGCAAAAGCACCTACCCTAGATCAGTTGAATCATAGAGTAGAGTTCATGGTACGAGGTGTTTCTCAACCTTTACTTGTAGCATTAATAAATAACAAAAAAGATAGCATATAATATAACTAATGCAATAAAGAGACAAAAATTACCTTTAGAATGGCCACCGTCGCCATTTGAGGAAGTGGTCTATAGGATTTCCATGATCCTCGTCTTTGTGTGTTCTCCAACAAAGGGTTGTCACCCAGAAAAGGGATGAATGGTTGCAGAGAGAGAACTTGAAGTGCAATGTGGGATAGTGTGGCTAAAGGATAGGATGGAAAAAAGGTTCCCAAAATAAGGAGTGAAAAAAGGTTTAGGAATCTAAAGTTGACCACAAGTGTTTTTCAGGAGACCTTCACACTGTATTTATAGGATGATCCAAGGTTTTCTAACCCATGGTATTTTATTGTGCATGGTATTTATCCATGGTTTTCGACCCATTCTCATTTTAGGGTTTTTTGGTCCTTTTTGGAGAGAGTTGGGTTATGTCACAATAAATGCTCAATTTTCTTGTATTTATGGGGGACGGAATAATAATTTTTTGGACCATGTTTGGTGGAATTTAATTATGAAGGTCAAAATGGAGGAAATAATGGTGGGATTATGATGTATAATTATGGTTTGGACCATAAAAGACTCACATATAAAACCATAAAAAGCACATCGACGTGCATCACACACACACACACACACACACATATATCGCATCTCCAAAATATATCCAGTACAAAATGAGAAGCTACATATGCTTTCTTAGCTAAATATACATCGCGATACAAAAATCCTAAGTGCACAAATGCACTAGGGGAAACCCCACTAGCTGCTAGTCTGACCCAGAGTCATCCTGATCATCTAGATCGGTGTCATCCTCCTCCTTGGAGAACTCATCATCCTTCGTAGGAGCATCCCCTCATGCCACCCTACGAACATACTCACAAGCCACAACTATCCTCCTCATCAGAGGAGTCCACTCTGGAGGAACACTATGATAGGAGGAAATCAGCTCATTGTCTAAGCTTTGCTAGCCTACATCAGAAATCCCCTCAGCAAGCCGCTCCAAATGCGGCATAACAGTGTCCAACTCCCACCACCGCTTATGAGGGTTCCCCGCAGGGACCGCCAGCTCCGTAATCGCGACCACCAACCTATAATAACCAGGTGGCAGACGAGGACCAATATATGCATATGCAAACAAATACACCATCAATCTATGCATATAATCATACAAATATCAACCAACTAAACTACTCTATGTATATAGATGAGCACAAAAAACATCACACATACATACCAGCTGGTCCCCAAGCCTGAAATGGAGGTCGGGGTATCTCAGGGTCTCCATGATAGTTCATCCCCACATAAGGGTAGTCCTCAACTACCACTGGGAGCTACTTCCACTCTGCCTCCTCCCTCACACACCATCATCTGACACCATCTATGCATCCGTGCTCCCACGAACCACTATCCCACACTGCCTGATGCAGACATAAAGTTGTTACTTTCTCAGAAAAGAAAGCACATAAAAACAGCCAAAACAAAACTCTCCACCAATTTCCCTTACATGGTCCAGCTGAAGTTGAACCGCAAGAAAGTACATCTAAGCCCATCCATAATAAGTGCCCCTCATGGAACGCGCTACCATTTGTAGTTGTCCTCCCGATATCTTGTAGTTCCTCGATGAACCCAAGATGCACAGCACCATCCTTGCTATAGCCCATGCTGATAGCTCCTCAATATCACACAACAAGATGTGTGAACCACACATGTACGTTGTAGTGTAACAGTTCCTATCACACATATCCTCTAGCATCTCGCCATGAGACAGTGTCGGCACCAAGTCACCAACAACTCCCAGCATCGAGAGTTCAATAAAAAAGTATGCTTCATGCAGCGTGATCTCAATCCACTACCCCTGTATAATAAAAACCTCTTCTCCAACATCCCAGAAGCTCACAAGCATCTGAAGCAGTAGACACAAACTCTTCATCAACGGAATGTGCATAAAATTCAGAAACTCGCAACGAGCTAATGTACTCGTACATTCCCATCTCTTAAAGCCTCCTCCCGGAGGTCCTTGCAGTCTCTCTCTCATCACACAGTCTTAGGTATCATTCACAAAAACAAAACAACTGTCAGCCAAATCTTTTAGTAAAAAATACACCCTAGGACCAGGTCTCACCTGTTAAACCAAAAAGGGCGACCGGGTCACTCAAACAGGCCTCACGGAAGTGACTGGGTCACACTATTTGGCCAAACATGAGCGACCTTAGATTGATCTTTTCTTTGCGACATGAGCAACCCATTCGCACCTGTATGGGAAGAACAAGTGACCCAGTTGCTCCTTTTCCCATGAAAAGAGTGACCTGGCTCATGGAATCCCTAGCAGGCTCACAGAGGATTCCTGGGTGAGCAAATCCAAAAAGTAAACCACCGAAAAGATGGATTTTGCAAGAACTCTTACCTGCAAGTCACAGATCGAAAAACCACCGAAAAAAATGAGAGAAATCTACAAAATAAGTTCAAGGCCCTCCTCTCCAACTCGACAGTGAACAATGAGAATGACAACCGCTACATGGTCCATTTGGGATGTTGTTCACACCACTAGTTTCAAAATTCCATCCTCTATATTTCAATGAGATCATAGTCTCATGATCAGTAAGTGAGTTTTGGGGCCACTTCCTAAGAGTTACCTCAGTTTATGTACCACTTTTTTATACAAATATCTTCAGACCTATACTTGCATCATATGCTAGTCTATGGACTTATGCTTGCATCATATCCGTCCATCGCAACTTATGCGGGGTTCTAGACCATCTCCCGAAAGCACATCATTTTACATGCATTTGGAACATAACTGTATACATGCATCATGTAATATCATATCACCCTCTCATTTTATTATTCATCATATAACAGTCCAATCCGTCCACCCCAAGTTGGTATGGGTTGGTCACACAAGACTCTCTTGACCTCTATCCAAGAGCCACCTCGGTTTGCATGCCTCTACCGCACTGATTCGCGTGCCTCTGCCATGATCCATCCCATGCATGTATTGGTATGTTCAAGAGCCACCTGCTCCATCCATACTGCATGGTTGACCTTTGGACCACTGTCCATTGTCCCAAAAGGGGGGAACCATCAGTGCCCCCTCGATCGGTTGACCATACTAGAGTTTTTGTTAAGCTCTTTTTTGACTCCTAAAAGAATTAAAAGATTGTCGAGTGCCTCTAATTCCTTTCATGCTCGTTAAAGTATAGAAAACAACGTCTACATCGTCTAATTTACCTCATTTTGCGAATTATGTAGAATACCATATGAAAAGGACCACCTTGGCACACTCAAGCTAAGAACATTTCCCTCTGCATCCTTTTATGCTTTCTTGGGCATTGGGATTGAACTCTACGAAAAATCCCATCAAGGGTTGTATTTAAGCACTTTTCCACCCTTCTCATAAAGAAAAGATTAACGAATAGACTTGGTTTCGTTCATGCTCATAAACGTATTTGAATAACCATCTAGTCAGTACAGGTCTAACCTTTTTCAGCCTGATTGGACTACCAACAGTAAAGAAGTCGCTCATCCCTTAAAGGATGGGTGAGCTCTCCTATGTAAAATTTTACCCTTTTTTTGGGAACAAGAGACTCTCAATGAAAAAGAGACCCCACTGGAGTCTTCTTCATGCTTTCAGACTCTCTAAAATTGAAAGCACCATCAAGCATTTACCTCCTTAGGTTCGTTAAAAATCCATGAGATCGTATAATTACATTTTCTCTAGACACAACCTCATAGGTTATAGTTCGGCAACATTCCCCCTTTGGGTCACCTTTGTTCAGAGTATTCTGTGATGAGTCTTCCTTGGATCCCATCAATACCAAAAAAGTATTTACCTCCCCCAAGTATTTCCCATCTATAGTTACATTCCCGGTATTACAACTATGATTCCCCTCCTATGAGTCCAATTTCATTTTGCTACAAGGTCAGCCCTTCCGTTGTACTCCGAACAAAGGAAGTTTGAGTCCCCTATGATTCCCTACCCTTGTTCCCTATTTCAGTGTGTCAGTCAGTCCCCAGATTATCTCACACCTTTGGTCATCTCCCTTGCACTTCTGGCTAAGGAAACACCATTTCCTTGGTCAGTTGTAGGTCTCCCTCTGTCGATGACAAAACATGTATTTTAGAGGATAGAACTAGAGGTCCCTGTATCCTGGTTTCATTAACCTTATTGATGAGTTCCTTGGACCACTTGAGAGGCATCCTTAGTGCCTCTCGATATGGTTGTGTCTCACGTACTCGACTCCAGCTACATCATTGCATCGTTGAGATTCGCACAGAGTATTGGTCCGTCTAGTATTTGGTCGAAGACCCTGGATGTCACTTGAGTCTAGCACATTGATGAGTCCATTGAGGGACCCAAACAGGTCCATGTCCCTTGTAATTTCCAGGTTGTGTTGGAGACAGTTTTCAAAATCCCTAGAATAGTGCTTTGGTATAGATTCATGATTACTGCAGCGCATTGTACCACAGAGACTCTGACTATCCCTCAGTAAGTCCCCACAACTATGTACCATTCTAGATCCAACAGACCATCAGTCATGAAGATATAACATTCCTGAAGACCCTCATCAAGGAGATATGCCCCCTTTCCGAGGCATTGATGGATGACATAAGGGCCATACTATAACGTCCTCGACCCTTCGACCGACGAAGAGGACACTACCAAACCCTTATCTATCTGGGAAACTAGCCCCATGAACATACACACATAAAATCTGAAATTCTTTGAAGTAAAACATGCATACATTGTTACCATATAGCAGAAGCAAAACCATACATTCAAGCATTTAGCATGTTCATGATTTTCATTAAACATAAAATATGATTGCAAAGATTGAACAGTCAAGAATACTTATCTTATGAAGGATTCATCCCACAACCAACTACATCGATGTAACGTTCCACCCAACCATAGGACAGTGTGCTCCTTAATCTCTCAGCAACATTGCCACCCCCGAGCTGGGCATGATTCCCCAAGGAATAAGGAACTAAGCAGGCGCACACATAGCCAAAGGTACAAAAATCAGCCAAGCCAACACAGTTGGGTTTATCAGGCCATCAGAGAGCTGGGAAAAGTTGAATGCTAAGCTGGTTGGCTCATTGAATATCTAAGGACACCTACACCAGAACTAGCTTGACTTCTAGGACACCCACACACACCCAACACAAGGAATCCGTCCCTTCCCTCCTACACAGTCCCTCAGGCCTTGAATTCCCTTCCAGTTCTATTTATGGTTATGGAAAAGAAATCCAACCCTCTAGCTCTGTCTATGTGGCTCCCAAACACACTAGGTTTTTAAAGCATACCAGGCCTTCATTCCCACTCCAACATAGTCCAAAGACCAACCACTGCATACACACAACCAAACAAGCAATTCACAACTCTACATACACACATCCTGACTATGACATTAGAGGAAATTTCAACTCAAAATAGGCCTCCTAAGGAAAATTATAAAATAATAAAATAATATTTATTAATTTTGGAGGAAGAAAAGAAAAAAACTACATTTTTGTTCATATTTTCGACATATCTCCTTGTGTGTTTACTCAAATTTCAATCAAGAGAGCTTGTTGGATGCATAATTAAATTCCACATCCAAATAGTACCCACTCGACATACTTTTGATGGACCTTGCTACCCCAAAAACAAGAAATAACTGAAAAAACATGATGATTACATCATCATCATCATCATCATCACGTTTTTTTAGGTATTTCTTATTTTTGGGTTAGTGTAGACCATCAAAAGTATTACGAGTGGGTACTCATTGGATGTGGAATTTAGTTATGCATCCAACGAGCTGTACCGATCAAAATTTGAGTAAAAACATAAGGAGATATGTCGAAAATACGAACAAAAAAGTAGCTTTTTTTTATGATACCTATCCCCAAATTTATATTAAAAAATTGTTTAAGAGGTGCTCTCTTTTTGAATTTTAAAGAATTTTGATTGGATAATACATGATGACATGGAATTTGTATTATTTTTAGAAGGCCCATTTTAAATTGAAATTTCCTCTAATGAATTTGATTCCTGAGTCGTTCTTGGCCCTATCATGGCCAAAACGACACAATAAGAACCCACAACAACCCCAAAAACATAAATGAACCCACAAAAAACCAAAATAGTAAATGAACCCATAGCAAACCAAAATATTGGGCAAATAAATGACAATCAATTTCTCAGCTGCGTGAGGAAAGAAAAACCGCCCACATGGAGGTGAATTCACACGGTCAGACCCACAACGAAGAGAAATACACACAGCAAAATCCCCAACTGCAAAAGTCACACACACAACAAAATCAAGTATGTGAGGCCACTCTCCTGGCTCTCTGCATGAGTAAAATGCCAAGACCTGTGCATGGGGAGAAGAACGACCATCTCCATGTGAGGATGGGCCAGAATGCAAGAATGGGGTCATCCTTCTCTTCCTTCCCACGTGAGGTTGAACGAGTCTACTGGTGGAGTGTGCATGTGGGAAAGGACTAAAAGTCCTACCACACACAACTGCCCAACAATAACTGACCAACTAACATCAGAGGTTTTAATTTGGTAGTTGACTGAGTGAGACAAGGAAAAGGTGAGTAAGACAAAAAGGTGGGTGACAGCTAAAAGGGTTTATCGATTGACACTTGTCTTTTCCCTGATGGCTCCCAAGGGTTAAATAATTTCCCTCCCTATCCTTAGGAAAATCATGCCCTTTTCATTATGGTTGCATTGACATAGTTGCTTGGGGTTCATTTTAATTAAAATGCATAATTACATTATGCTAGAATTATAATGTGTCGAATATCATGATATACCATAGGCAACGATTTTAATCGCTAAAACATAAAACAACCAAATCGATGGTGGGGATTTTAAATTTAGCTCCACACCATGATTAATTACAATATATACATCATATACATTTTAACGCAAATGGGGTCAAAACCGGGGTGTTACACATACCACATGGATTAAAACTTCCCTTTTCGATTCTTATCATGGGCTTGGTCATAGATGAGAACGAGGTCCCCCTTGCTATAGGTGCATGGGTGGACCTGGGATTCATAATGGGACTTCGACTAAGACTTAGCCGCTTCGATCATTTGGAGAGTAGTGTGATGGTCCTCATTAGATTGTTCAAACATAATTAGGAATTTTTATAATGGTGAAGTATCAAGTAGGAGTTTGACAACAAGGAAGAGTGATAGAATTGACTCCACACCATGGACTAAGTGAAATGGGGTAAAAATAGTGGAAGTTTTAAGGATCTATTCGTCGTCATAAAAGTGGTGCTTAGATAGATCAGAGGGATCTTCTGCAGTTAGTGAGAGGGAAGGATGGCATAAAGTGGAGATCATATAAATGGTGTTATTGGTGTCCGAGGAAGAGGTCAAAGGGTGGATCTCCTCAAGGATATTGATTTTAGACTCATGAGATTTATTACAAAGGTCACTGAGGAGAGACCCATAATCGGGCAAGTTTGGGAAATGGTAGGAGTAATTTCCATATAGGCCATAAACTACACATGGGTGGTTGGTGTTATGATTTATAATCCTCCCTTGTCCAAACTGTCTATTAGATTATATTAGCCTAAATTAGGAGTCATTTAGTTATTATTGGGTCCACTAGTACCATTGGGTCCACTTGCCCTAATGGGGATACATTTACTAGTCACTAGAGTGTGGAGAACACTAAGAGAGGATAATGAGATCTGACTACACTTGCATGCATCAGTTTAGGTGCCTCCTAGACCAAACCCTACATTTTAGGAGCCGCTGGGAGTGCTAGCACCAACCTCCTTCAATTATTGGCAGTCGGTAACTAGTTAAGCTTAGTTATGCTTCAGTTACATTCAGTTAGATATCATCCAGTTTAGTTAGTTCCAGTTATGCATGGATGCATGTGGGAAGGCACCAGTTCTCACCTACTTCTCACCTACCACTTCAGTTAGACTGGTTTGAATGATTGCAAGTGATTGAGAGACTAGATTAGACATCTGGATCTAGCTAGTTGAACTTCGATAGTGATTTAGACACTTCTAGTCAGCCATGCAATCAGACTGAGTTGGTATATTTGAATTCATATCTAATGATTTGAATTATCCTTTATGTATTACCATTGTATACTGTTGGGATGTAATGAAGTTTATACTATAATTATCTAAGCAATACTTATCTGTTTCCTGTGAGATTTGATTTGTTTAGTGTGTATTATTCATTTATGTTCACTACATAATAATTAAGAATCTGATCCCACTCATTTCTTTGAATATATAATGGCACAATAATTCTAATATGGTATCATAGACACATCAAGCAAAATTCAAGTCTATCTACTCTTCATTGTACACCAGAAGCAAATAGGTTTCCACAAAATTCTCACAAAGGGTGTGTTGCTTACTTTGAATTTATTCAGAGTGGTGGTGCAAGTGTGACATACCTTGAAAAAGTGTACATGTCAAGAGGGAAGGGTTGATTCTAACATAATGTGAATGGTTTTGGCTTTGCAGTGATATTTTGTAGGTTCAAATTCATATGGATTCGATATTACCAATTCCTCTTCTTACTCTATCCACAAGATATTTAGAATGGAAATTGAAAATGATTTCATATCTAAAGAGACAAGGTCTCTATGAGGTATCTATTGGAATTGGTAAAGAGTCTTATAAATATGATAATAATTGCATAAATGACGGTGATAGATATTTTGGAAGAATATGTTTGGCCTTTTCTCCTAGCTTGTGCTACCTTATTGATTCTGTTGAATACCCAAAGGATCTCTAGACATAATTGGATAGAAAATTTGGAAAGAACAATCAGGATCATTATATCACTTTTAAGAGCACACCTAGGAACACAAGATTTACTTATTCAATAGTATCGACCTCTATTCTCTTTGATGAAGTTGTTCAAGATGAATAAGAAGCCTAATCTTCCACACAATCAATTCGAATTGAAGAAAGTCTCCTTGGAGTGACTCCTTCTCCTCTTGTTCCGAAATTTTATGAGATATATGATATCTCATATTATCATATGGATGATCTAGAATAATAAATTTGAATCTCTTTTATTGAATAAAAACTCTCCTTCCATTCTATGCAAAAATTCTCCAGTGTTTCTTCTATTTTGAATTCCGTGCATAGTTTACCAAAAAGTAAAGAGGAATTTGATTTCTCTGTCTCTAATGATGTTGCTGGTGTGCAGAAAAGTAATAATTTGAATATTTTTGAAATAATATAAGATTGTAGGAGTGATCCATTCACTCTGATTGGTATAGATCTTCCAGTAAATTCCTACATGATTGTATGCACCAATACTCAGAATTTTGAAGAAGGTGAAAACTGTGCATCTACCATCTCGATGCAACACAATCTTGGATCTGATATGAACCTATCTGGATCTGATATGGTATTATTTGTATGTTGCATGATATAAATTGGTTCAATTTTCAATTTTCAAGAGCTTCCAGTGATGCTTGTAGCTGGTCTCATCAATTTTGGTGTGAAGAATCAAGTACCAAAAGTCTCTTTCGAAATTGTTGCTAGTGATTTGATGTTAGTATTCTTTTATGAGTTTACTGATATTATATTTTATGAATATTTGTATATTTTGGAAATAATATCATATTTTAGGAGTGACCCATTAATTCTCATTTATCTAGAGCTTTTAGCGATTTCCTACATGATTGCATGCACCAATACTTAGAATTTTGAAGAGGGAGAAAATTGTGCATCTACCATCTCGATGGAGCACACCCTTGGATCTGATATGAACATGTTTGGATCTGATATTATATTATTTGTATCTGATATAATATTATTTGGTTCAGGTTTTAAGTTTAAAGAGCTTTCAGTAATGCTTATAGTTTCTCTCATCAATTTTGGTGTGAAAAATCAAGTACCACGAGTCTCCTTCAAAATTGTTGGTGGGGATTTGATATCATTCCACACTCTCGGATATGATATGAAATTATTTGGATCTGATATGATATTATTTGGATCTTATCTGATATTATTTGGTTCAATTTTTAAGTTCCAAGAGCCTTCAGTCATGCTTGTAGCTGGTCTCATCAATTCTGGTGTGACAAATCAAGTACCGCAAGTCTTCTTCAAACTTGCTGCTGGGGATTTGATGTTAGTTTCCCCTTATGAATTTGCTGGTATTTTATTTTGTGAATCATTAGTTATTTATAAATATATATCATATTATGGATCTCAATCATTCTCTCTCCACATTCCCAAGGCTTCTCTACCTATCTGTATGATTACATTCTCATCTCCTCATAGAACTAGTAAAGATGGAGACATTCTCCATTCGCCTGGGAAGTTGATCCTAACACTTGGGGCTGATTTTACCTCACATTTTTTGATGTTAAAGGATGAAATATATCATTTTCTTTGGTTTTTGTCACATGGTTCTAATTCTCAAGCACTTTTTCTCTCTCATCAGTTGATTTCAGTTGCTCTACATGGGTCCAGTTTTCATCTAGCAGCTATCTATATTTCTGATTCAATTGAACATATTATTCTTCTTCCAAAGAGGAAAATTCCTCTAGACATAATCATTTAGTTTGGATTCATAGGTTCGAATGCACAGATTCAAGATGATTCTGCATAGAAGAACCAAAACACTGCTTTGTTGCTGCATAGTGCTGCAAATTACAACAAAATATTTTGCAAGTTTTTAACTTGTATTTCCTGATTCATGCTTATCTTCAGGGGCAGGGGTTCCCATGAGGTTTACCCCTATTTCCTCGGTTTCTTAAGAATCTATTTTATATTTTAGATTGCATATGGGTGAATTTTTTCCTTGTTTCCAGCGCAAATAGTTTTCCAAGTTAGGATTTAGGGGGGTGTTAGGATTTATAATCCTCCCTTGTCCAAACTATCTATTAGATTATATTAGCCTAAATTAGGAGTCATTTAGTTATTATTGGATCCAATAGTACCATTGGGTCCACTTGGCCTAATGTGTCCACATGTACCAGTCACTAGAGTGTGGGGAACACCGATAGAGGCTAATGAGAACTAGTTGCACTTGCATGCATCAGTTTAGGTGCCTCTTAGACCAATCCATACATTTTAGGAGCCACTAGGAGTGCTGGCACCAACCTCCTTCAGTTTTCAGTAGTTGGTAACTAGTTAAGATTAGTTATGCTTCAGTTACATTTAGTTATATATCCTCTAGTTCATTTAGCACCAGTTATGCATGGCTACATGTGGGAAGGCACTAGTTCTCACCTACTTCTCACCTACCACTGTAGTTAGTCTGGTTTGATTGATTGTAACTGATTGAGAGACTGGACTACACATCTGGATTTAGCTAGTTGAACTCCAATAGTGATTTAGACACTTATAGTTAGCCATGCTGTCAAACTGAGTTGGTAGATTCAAATTCATCTCTAATGATTCAAATTATCCTTTATATATTACCATTGTGTACTGTTGGGATGTAATGAAGTTTATACTATAATTATCTGAGCAATAATTATATGTTTCTTGTGAGATTTGATTTGTTCAGTGTGTATTATTCATTCCTTTTCACTGCATAAAAATTAAGAATATGATTGCACTCATTTCTCTAAAGATATAATGGCACAATAATTCTAATAGTTGGTTCGTAGATATTTTTTTTAACCACAGTTATGGTTGGTATGTTAATAACTAGAGCGTCATTGACCTCGACTACTATGTGCATAGGGGTGCGAAGGATTGGTAAATCTAGACAATTTTGTGTCGCATGGCTTTGGAAATCCCATAAAGCACATGTAGGAGGAGGGCGTGGTTCTATCGAGGATTTGTGTGTCTTTCCCCTAGCCTTCGTGGGAGGAAGAAGGCATGAGAAGATACATAAGAAGTTGTTTGTGTACCAGGAGGTGGGTGTGACACCATTACAATAGGGTGGACTGGAGTCAACATAATCCGTGGATTCAAGGGAAGGGCGGGGGGATCAAGGTATAACACAAGAATACCCAAAGTAAAACCCAGGAGGTTGAGAGTATCCATGACTAGCTTACTCATAATGGAAAAAGGTGGAAATAGTAAGGGGATTGTGTGTACGGGGAATGAACCCCAATAATTACATGATGTATTTTATTGAGGTTGCGAGGAGGTCAGGATGTTACCAGATGTGATAGTACACAAATATGATATGTCAGTCAACGAAGGAGGGGGTGGTAAGGAAAAAAAGGTGTCTATCAAAGGAGCATTGGTAAAGAGGTTCAATCCAACGACATAAAAGGAAGGGATGGAAATGTTGTCGATGGTAGTGTTGATATCAGGGAGGATGTGTTCTCGTGTGGCTTGTGCTTTAGGATTGTAATACGTCATTTAATCTATGATCATGATATTTCCATCATGGGGGGACATCAAGAATTGAAATATGATAGGTTCAATGACTCACATTACATACATATAACTATGTCCAAGCAAGAGGTTTTAATCGAGTTGGGAGTTGACAAAATCAATGTGAATCAACACGGTTTTTTTTACCAACTCAACGGGGACATTTGTGAGAATTCCTTGTGGTTGAGTGGCACAACCATCGTAAGCACAAAGGGAGGTGGTGGAAGTTTGAAGGGTTGGGATCCAAGTATCTTCCAAACAAAGGTTGACATAACATAGGTGGATTCCCCCTCATCAATAATAAATCGATGAATGGCCAAATTATGAATTGTGGCCAAAACGTGGAAGATGAGGGATGATGACATCTAAGGTTCTCCTTGTTCCAAGTCGAAAGTGATCAACTGAGAATTAGAGGTATCAATGACACCTAACGCAGATAGGAAATATTTGTGTTAAAGGAAATATTTTAAGGACTTCCAGAGTAGACATGGCCGAGGGATACTGGGCCATGTTATTGACAATACTCTAATTAAAAGTGGCTCTGATAGTGGGTTTTTTTGTAACGTGACACAAAGGGAATCCCAGGACTTTGGCAGTCGTGTCCTTGGGGGGTATCAGAAAATGTAAGGGCATATCAAGAGTAGTGGAGTAGATTCTATGGAGGAGTTAACAATTTTTGTGGTGGATCCATACTGATTTCATCAAGTTTGTAGGTTGATATCAGAATACAATGTCATAAGGTGATGGAAACTGGGATCAATGGGTTGACCCACATAAGTGGTTGCGGTATTTTGTATTACCAAAGCTTGGGTTGCAACCATCCATTGATTTGGTAAGGGGCTCTGTAACACCATAGGTGGAGGACCTAGTGGTGCTAGGTTTGGCTGTGTCAGAGAAACCGCGTTGGAGTCACGTTGATTGTCATCTTGCAACAAATTGAGAATGAGATTCATATGGGGGAACTGAGGTGTATACTTTCCATAAGTATTAGAAATGGTGCACAGATAGTCAGTCCACAACTTAGTGTTCTTCCTAGGTCTGGGTGGACGCTTAGGATTATGTGAAAGGGGATTATCTCTATTATTATTCAAGGGGTTGGGTTGTTGGACAGCTCCTTGATGTTGGTTATTTCATTGATTCCTACCTCTCTTCTATCTTCCCTCCTCTTGTTGGTTATTGGGGGTGGGTTTATTATGGAGAATCTATTGAACGTAGACTTTTCCGTGAGGAGCAGGAGGAGTGAGGGATGGAGCAGGTGTAGGTTGCATAGGTGGTGGTTGCACATGTGAGGGCTAGAGCCTACAATTTGGCCATTACACAGAGGTTGCAAGCAATTTGGTCCATGAATGGGGGGAACTAGTGCGGGAGATGCATAGGAAGGGTGGCATTGGACTAATCCTCTATGCGAGAAAGGTATGAGGTGTAGCTATGTTGGGAAACACTATGGGTGTTACCGAAATGAGGTGGAATTGAAGGAGATGTTGGACATAGGTGGGGATGCATAGTAATAGAGCTAATGAATCCATCAGCAGCAGGGGATTCCCTTGACGTATCGCACTGTGAGGAGCCAACATGGGGAGAATCAAGTATAATGGTATACAAATAACCCAATTGGGAATATATGAGATCAAACTATTATGCTTTGAGGATGGATTCTTCCTCAGTTTGTGGGTGCTCAGATGCAACATCCTTGGCAATGCGGGGGGACGGGGGGGATTAATGTTTTGAGAAATCAATTGAGGAAAATCCTATCATATAACTAGATCTTACATAAGATACAGTGACGATGCTACTCATGGATATGATCTGTGATATGGGTAGCAGTGTTTTGTCTATAGGATAATAGGATTTCCATGCCCTCATTGTAACAGACGGGTAATTTGAATTAATGGAGAAAAAACGATGCTAATGAGGAAAAGTATGGGTAAGTGGCATGAGGCAGTTAGATATACCATTACTTGTGAGTGTGTGTTGGAACAACATAGGTGGAATGACATGATGTGGTTTTGAGGGTCTTCTCCTACCTTTCCCTCAAACTTAGGGATGTATGAAAGGAGTTTGGCAGGCATGGGATACCATAATGGGTTATGATGCATGGGATCAATTTTCAACCGTGCTAAGTCAAGAAGGTTGAGACTAGCCATGAATTTCATACTAGGACTTGGACTAGATCGGGAAGAGCTAGCAATGGTGTCAGCGCCAGCGGGAATGTAGTTCTTGTGGGTAAATGGGGGTGGGTAAGGTTGACTCCTGACAATAGGAGTAGTCACTAGAATGGAATGAATAACCAAAATAGTGGTGGAAGGGCCAATTCCCCCATGCTTGAATGGGGGTAGGTATGAACTACGGTGGCTGAAGTGGGGATACTACTAGTGGGTAGTGGACCAACAACAGTGTGTGTGGAGGTAAGGGACCCACTAGGACCAGTACCTATAGGTATAGTAGAAGGAATACATAGAATGATGGGTGGAATGAACACAAGTCCATTACCAACTATCCCCCCTTGGAAGGGGTTTGAAGGTACACCATCCATTACTCTAGATGGGGAGGTGAATAAGGTAGGCTCGGATCGATATGATTCTGAATCAGACTCAGAAGTAGTGTATGGATTTGAAGGTGGTGAACAATGTCAAATATGGATCCAACAGTGACGGTTTAAGGAACCGAGCTGAGGGGTATTCCCTTGAAGTCTCCGCGAGTAGTGTGTTGGTGTTCTATGTAATGAATTGTGGCTAAAGAGTGTCAAACATGGGATAAAAAATACAACTATAGCCGAGCGTCTAGAAGGAGAGTGAAAAAATGGTGGCTCACAAGACAAAAAGAAATCTCTAAACCAAACTAGAATAGCATGTTACAGCAACTGAGTCTACAACAAAGTGGCCAGAAATATAACAAGAAATAATACCTATAAATAAAATGATGCCCTAACCTATGGTGTATACGTGCAATAAAAATCCTAGCTATAAGATGGAATCCCCTCATAAATCATATCCTCTGTTGGGTGATGAAATCCCAAAAAAACAATACAAAATGGAAGAACAATAGCCTAAGAGAATCCCACTATCAAGAGGGACCTCGGGTACAAGAGCCCTAAGTAGACTGGAAACTAGCCTACCTCGTTCATGACATGTCCAGAGTGGTTTCTTGGCACTTCATACCTTTGGTCCTTAACACTTTATATGGTCCTTGACGTGCATGAGGAGGACTATGAAGGGTTATCCTTCGGTACAGAATGGAGTGAGGTATTCCACCCTGAATTCAAGAACCCCTTCATTGTGGCTTACTCCTATAGAGCGGGGGGTCTCCAATAGATTGGTCGTGACTGTGCCAATAAGTACTAGAGGATTTTGGTACCCTAATGGAGAAAAACTATGTCTCATATGTAATTTTCAAAGGGGTCTTATTTGGATTCCTATCGCCAATGTCCTAACTTAATTACAATATTGTTTTGGTCCTCAAATGAGGTTACAATGTTGGTTGAGTTAAGTTAATTTTTAGGCTAGCTTGGGGTCATGAAACAAGAGTTTTAGTTTAGGGTGTGAGATGTGTGCACAAGTGATGTGTAATGTATAAACCCCAACTATATCATGATTGAGATGCAAATGCAAATAAATAATAGTAATTCACAGTAAATATCTTGAAAAATAACTAATTCTTCTAGAAAATAAAATGTACACAAGTAAATGAGTGCATAAGAAACTTATTAGGTTGTAGGGAACACACAGGGGGTCTCAAATACCAATATTGACTAAGGGGGGTCACATACAAGGAAAATAGTACCACAAAACAAACCAGGGGGGTTGTAAGCAATCAAATCAAGAAGAAAACAGTCGGGGAAGGGGTAGAACACATACATAAGGGTATGGAAAAGGGTCTCAAACACTGAAAATGACTGAAAAAATGTAGGTCACACTTTTCAGTGAGACATTTGCAATCACAGTCGCATAGAACTATAAAATAGTTGTGATTGGGACAAAAAATAAGAAGAAAGACTCAGGTTACAAAAAATAGGGGTTTATGTGTGATAGGTCACACAAAAATGGGTCACAATAGTGACTGGGATCACTCTAAAATCTTGGACAAGTGCAATATGGAGTTTTTGTCTAGGTCGCACTTATCAGGGCAAAAGGCATTACATAGGTCACGCTTATCGAGAAAAAAGGCATGATTTGGATCGTAACTTTCTACCAGATAGGTGTGATCCAGCTAGAAATAAGGGTTTATTAAGAAAAATATGTTGTGTGGGTCGAGGGGGTAGGCAATGTGAAATGACTGGTTCATATATGTCATAGGGGGGTCAGATCGGTGAATATTAAAGGTACCTGCAAAAATAGACATCCAAGGGGATCGAGACAACATAGTTTCTAAAAGTCTGGTGGGTATTTGTACCCTACTACATGCAAAATCACCTACCCTAGATTAGTCGGATCATAGAGTAGAGCTCATGGTGCGAGGTATTTCTCAACCTAGATTTGTAGCATTAATAAATAACAAAAAAATAATATATAATCTAACTAATGCAATAAAGAGACAAAAATTACCTATAGAATGGCCACCGTAGCCATTTGAGGAAGTGGTCTGTAGGCTTCCCATGATCTCGGTCTTTGTGTGTTCTCCAACAAAGGGTTGTCACCTAGAAAAGGGATGAATGGTTGCATAGAGAGAACTCAATGTGCAATGTGGAATAGTGTGGCTAAAGGATATGATGGATAAAAGGTTCCCGAAATAAGGAGTGGAAAAAGGTTCAGGAATCTAAAGTTGACCAAAAGTGTTTTTCAGGAGACCTTCACACTGTATTTATAGGTTGATCCAAGGTTTTCTAACCCATGGTATTTTATTGTGCATGGTATTTATCCATGGTTTTTGACCCATTATCATTTTAGGGTTTTTTGGTCCTTTTTGGAGAGAGTGGGGTTATGTCACAATAAATGCTCAACTTCCTTGTATTTATGGGGGAAGGAATAATAATGTTTTGGACCATTTTTGGTGGAATTTAATTGTGATGGTCAAAATGGAGGAAATAATGGTGGGATTATGATGTATAATTATGGTTTGGACCATAGAGAGCTAGCTGAACAATTTTTGGTGTTAAGAAGCTCCACGAGGTATTTATTCTAGAAGGTTCTCAAAATCTCCTTTTTTTCCCTTTTTGACAGTATTGACGCTCTCTTCATATGGGAAATATGCGTTAACGCACTTTTTCTTGAGTCTAGGAGTTTCATTGACACATAATGTCATCGGTAAAGAGGTGTCATGCAGGTCTGGCACCTTATGTCAAGAGACAAGGGGCATCAAACATCCTAGAATTGGGAAAAAATATCTCAAAAATATGTCTTGGCCATGTTACTTGAAGGGATTGAGAATAGAAACCAATTTTAGGTGTAATTGAACCCACCCCAAAGTATGAATCTATAAAGGGATGTGTTGGCATCGGGATTTGAGGCCCCAAGGTTGAGGGGAAGGGACCTCTCCCAGGCAACAACAGAACCACTTTATACTGCGCAATCAGATATGGATCTCTCGTTTGTCTTCGGATCCTACTCCGCGTAAGATATTCAATCAAGGATGGTCAGGAGGCCATAATCTTGAATGGAACAAAGTGTATTAATATGAGATGCAGGTGGGATTATCACGACAAGGGACCATTGGTAATGGATTTGAAAACCTGAGTAGGGAACATTTGCATGAGGAAAATAAAGGCGTGGGGTTGCAAACAGAGGCAAGGTAGCTGTCGATCTTGCAATCAGGAGCTATTTCGCAGGTGGTTAGAGGATGAGAAAGAATAGCCCATCACGTGGAGCACTAGCTAGATGAATTCTATGCAACTTTAGAAGAAAAATTAATAAATGTCTGGAACAACAGCTGGAGCATAGCAAGTATGAATTCCTAACTATTATACACTAAGTTACAAACATGAAAGCAATCAACAAACTGGAATGAAAATAGGAAGCACATTTCACGTAAAGGAAAATACATATTGGAAGAAGCAATGACACATGAATATCTATCATGAGAAACAACTCTTCCTCTGCAATTTTATTCATAACATAGGCATCAGTTCTTATTTACAACAGAGAGCCTCAACCCTAGAAAGTTTCCCAATCTGAACAAATCCTATCTCCCTATATCGGGATTGTATTTATACTATTCTAATGCTAAGACTATTCTCCGAAACAAACCTAAGAAACTGTTTCCAGTCACAATCATGCGTTAACCGTACAGAGAGTGGAACTATTGCCATGTTTTACAAAATAAGAATAAACATTATGGAGCTAGTGGACGCATTCATCCCGAGTGACAGTTTGACATGCTCGACTTCTATGGTGGATTATGAGTGTGATGCCTCCTCCCCTGCCCAAAGCATGTTTAACCACCGTGTTCAAATACAACTTTCCGCATGGGCACACACTGGAAAGGTAGTTTGCATCTTTCCCCTATTCAATCACATCCGTCACCTCCTTCCTCCCTGGGTAACACTGTTAGCTGTGGGCTTTGGAAGAAGGGCAACATTGCTCTTGGTTGAGACAAACCTATGAGGTGGCTTATCATTTTTTTACTTCTCATCCCCAATGAGGTGAGATATCCCATAGGAAATAAGGCGTAGCATATCTACACTAGCCCCATCACCCTTGGAAAGTGGACTTCACAAACAGGGTTGTGCGGGCTTATACCCCTGACGCTCCCACCCAAACAAATGCTTATACAGGGAGTAGTCAAGGATTTTCCCCTTCCGTGGAGGCTTTGGTGGCAGTGATGCTATCAAGGTTTCTTGAAAAAACACCCACAAGGAGTAAGTGTCCAAGCCTCGCGTCTTTGGAGGTGTAGGTATCACGTCTGGGCCCCGATGGCTAGTGTCACTCTTGGCAAGAAATACCAAGGTGACGGGTGAGTATGGGAGCTTCTCATCAACCATCAACACCCCCAGATGGACAAGCTTCTCAAACTAGATCTTCATTGTCAAACTCTTTAGGCCTTTGCAGATTCATGGAGAAGAAGAAACTCAGGTTCTGGAGACATGTTAGTTCACTTCCATTGCTTTGAAAGCAGTATATAGAAGGCTTCAAGACTGAACTTCACAATGACTGTTCAACATTCCTGTACACTCTATTATTGAGTGTATTTGGTATCAGCATGTGTGAGGGCACAAGCAGAGTGATCCTTTACTTGCTAGTTATCTAGTTACGCCATTTCATTGGCTGTGGTGCCTTACCATTTTTCGCAGGAAGTATTTTTGGACATTGTTTGGTATAGTTGATCCATGCTGTACAGTCCATGAAGTGTATGCTCCCACGTTTCCTTGCTATTGTGTTGTAGGAAATGGAATGGTCTCCCGCATCGAGCTGGCTTTGTCTTGTGTGAGTAGCAGACTCATCGGTTACTTTCCTTACTTCCATAGGCCAACTCACACAAAAATACACTTATCTTTATGGAGCATGACTCTACCAAAGGGATGATTCCAATGGTACGCGTGCTACAAATGGCGTCGGAGAGATCGACCAATCTACAAGGATGTAGATTACACACATGGACATCTCCTCCATTGTCATCTTCGCACTGGATGTGAAACCTATACCCTGGAAGTCTTCTCAGCCATCCGATTTGAGGGATCTTTCATGCCCACCGTCCACATCCCATTATTTCTACCGCCAACGTTTCTCCTCTAGAAACCATAGGCAGTTTCAAATCATGACATGTTCTCCACCATCATCGCGACCAACCCTTTCATGCAGCCATAGATCTAAGTGGGCCCCATTACTTTTCACAATGAGAAATATCAGTATTCCACCTTGCTAGTTTGCATTGAGAAATAAACTGTGGCCGTAGATCTCTTTTCTTTCTTGTCGCAACCATTTATCTTCGCAACTGGTACCACTCTTTCGTGATTTGACATTGCTGCTTTACTCGCACAAGTATGGTTCACAAAATTGACTAAGACTGCATATCTGACTCGGATCTCATCTCTGCCATCAAATTTTGTTTGACATTTAACCCATTTTGCAATCTAGAAAAGTGGTTTTGGTCGAGCATGTCTGCTTGTGCAAAATGTTTTTGAGCCATTAATCCACCGTCCAATCAACCTCAACCATTGATCATGAGTCTCGTTAATGCTTTCAGTGCGCCTGCCGCTTTCTTCTTTACCTTGCACCTCTGATAACCTGAAGGGAGCTCACACAAATTTTTCAAAGGAATGGGATCCTCATCGAACTTCTGTCAGGCCTACAAATAGATTGTTGAAAAACAGAGTGTTAACAGGATGATAGGTGAAATTATTTACTACATTTGGTCTACACTCAAAGGAAAATGAGTGGTAAATGATGACTTTCCATAAGACTAGTTACAAAATATCTGACTCAAATCATGGCTGCTGACCAATACACTATAGATCCATGTATAACAACCATGTTATGGCTACTGACAATACATTGTAGATCCATGATTGACAATACTAAAATAGGGACATAGCTATGGAATATACATTGTAAATCTATGTCATATTGACCCAAACTTGAGCATAACCACCATACATACAATGTGGATCCATGCTATGACTCCTCCATTGTTCAAATTGTCTATTAGATTATATTACATAACTTAGGATTCATTTAGTTATTATTGGGTTCACTAGTATTATTGGGTCCACTTGGCCTAATGGGGCCACATGTACTAGTCACTAGAGTGTGGGGAACACTGATAGAGGCTAATGGGAACTAACTGCACCTGCATCAGTTTAGGAACCTCCTAGATGAATCCCTACATTTTAGGAGCCACTGGGAATGCTGCCACCAACCTCCTTTAGTTGTGGGAAGTTGGTAACTAGTTAAGCTTAGTTATGCTTCAGTTAAATTTAGTTAGATATCCTCCAGTTCAGTTAGTGCCAGCTATGCATGGTTGCATGTGGGAAGGAACCAGTTCTCACCTACTTGCTAGCTGGAATATTTCACCTCCTATGGACAGCAAGGTGTTCCACTAGTCTGAATGGTTCAGATCTAGAACAAATAGAGGACAGAGGTTGAAGAATCTCCCTAGACACCGTAGATACCTGGAATGCAATGCTTTGATAGTCACCCTGTGTACCTACAATCAGCTCAACATGAAACAAATCAAAGCAACCAGAATATAATCTACTAATCTATGTTAGTGACTAAGGAATCCAACAAAATACATGTGAAATCAAACATCAAAAATATATGTGGGACAGAAATCAACTTGCATTAAAGAAATATGAAGAAGTTTACAACCAAGCCTTAGTGTTGACATGCATCTCCATGAAACCAAGCATTCTCATCCCC
This sequence comes from Pseudotsuga menziesii, assembly GCA_001517045.1. Classification (NCBI taxonomy): domain Eukaryota; kingdom Viridiplantae; phylum Streptophyta; class Pinopsida; order Pinales; family Pinaceae; genus Pseudotsuga; species Pseudotsuga menziesii. The sequence goes on along the minus strand of LPNX010260750.1, from coordinate 427,211 downwards.
ATAAGCTCTGACTCTAGCTCTCTCTATGCTCTCCAATGGTATGGACCAATTGATCAATCCAACAACATAATAATACCTTAAGAGTTCTCCCCCTCAACCATGGCCATAAGCTTGTATTTATAAGGCTAGATGGATAGGGTAGGTTGAGAGATAAGTGGGTGAGGTGGCCTCTAATATCCTAGGATGAGGTATCTCGAGCTTCAACTAACCCAGAATATTAGGGAAAGAGGAATATGTCAAGGCTTATCATCTAGAAGCCTCGAGAAGCTTCTCTTTTTCCCTTTTTACCCAGGGTACCATGTTTCTCCTTCACTGAAAGAGTGGTTCTGGTAATAATCACTTATGGACCAAGGGCCATAAGCGGTGGCACCGCTTATGGGCAACAAAGGATGGGTGGTGTGAACAAGGGTACTGCTTATGGATAAAGGGTTAAGCGCGGTGCTAGGAATTTGTATGAAAAGACTGATAAATGATATGAGTTTCCACTCTAGAAGCTAGGATTTAGGGTGAGTAGGTATGTCAAATGTCTTATCACATGATGGTGACAGGATTTTGGTATAACAAGATGCCCCCCAAATCATGAGTCTTAGAGGGATACGATAAATGAGAGCTTTGAGAGAACAAGTCATTGCCACGAGGTGAAAATGTTGGCTCGATCGGAGCATGTTGTCAAGTAGGAATCTCAGTATGTTGACTCATAGACACAAGTAACCAAACCGATGGCTGCAGACCAATACAAGGCATATACATGAGAGGAATAAACAAGCATGGCTACTAGAATACAGCGTAGATCCATGTGATAGAGGAATCAAACTTGGACATAGCTACCAGACATACAATGTATATCTATGTCATATAGATGAAAATTTGAGCATAGCCATGACCATACAAATGTGGATCCATGCTAGATATACAAAACTCCATCACCACTTGGGGAAAAGCAATGAGCACTTTAAACATATACCCAGGGTGTTCGTCTCATCTTCCACAAAGTACGATTCTATCCATGTGATTACAATGATCTGAAGTCTAACATGGTAGAAACCACTTGATTACCGGTCAATGATGTGAACCATTAACAAGTGCGAGGGATACCACCATTAATTTCAATGATTCCCAAGGTACTATAGTACAATTTACTAAGTGTGAATAGATGTCCTGATGTCGAACACCCAGTCGACTCTATCGATCAAAGGTCAATGATGTGAACCTATGTCGAGAGAGAGAGAATCTGTCATTAAGGCATATAGATCTCAAGGTACTATATATTGTTTCTAAGACTATTTCTTGGATGATAAGCTGATGTCGATGGGAAAAGTCTCATCGAAGGAGGTCCATGATGAGTCCCACATCGATGACATGAAACTTGGAACATAGTTATGGAATTATGGGAATGTAGTAACCATATGACTGACTCAAAGGTACTGACACAAAGACTGTGTAGACTGCAAAGGTAAAACTTTTTCAAATCCCCTTTGAACATTGGGCGGCATGAAAAAAGACTTGGAAGCATGACTAGAATGGGACAGACACACAATGCGACAGTGGACAATGCATTCTTTTGAAAGACTCAAAGGATTGACATGACTCATGAAAGTGGATCATCATGGAGATTAGCTAAATACCCAATTGACTGACATGATTGTGTAGACAAATGCCATGTTCAAAGGTAATGACAAACAACTACCATTATTTGAAAAATGATTCCCTTCCCATTTCCCCCATCATGATCGATGAGTGCCTCTTTTTAGTTTTATGAGTTCAAAGAGGGTAACAAACACTCGATATAGCTTGTCGAAAGACAAGTCCAGACTCATGTGTTTTACAAACCTAAGAGAGGAGGGGTTCCTTCCCAAAACGGTTCTCTCAATGTTTAATTTTAATGAGTCCACTGAAAGAAATCTTAGTATCATTCATGTTTAGAGAGTCTGAATGAATACGGAAGAAGGCTCCAAAGGGGTCCTTTTTCATATGATTTAATCCCTAAGGCCCTAAAAAGTGTAAAATCATACCTTAGAGAATTCTTCCAGTCATGATTGGCTGGAGTGTTCCTTTTTCGTAAATAGTCCTATCCGAACCAAAAAAGAGATAACCTACCGTTGGAAGGATGACTCTTCAAATACTTTTACGAGTATGAAGGAGACAAGTACTCGACAATATTTTCATATTTAAGAAGCCTAAAAGAGTTTAAATATGACTCCATGAGGTTTCTTTGCACAATGTTATATTTTACGAGCTTGGAAAGAATCAGAAATGGACTCGACAAACTTTTTGTATTTGAGCCTGAAAAAGAGGTGAAAGGAAGACTCCATGATGTTTCTTTACACAATGTCGAATTTTACGAGCCTAGAAAGATTCGAAAACGGACTCAGACCTTTGATACTAGGTTTAAAGAGCATGATCAAAGTTTCATAATAAACGCTCATTGACCTTTTCCATTTTATGAAAGTGTGAAAAAGCCATAAACAAACTTTCAAAGCTTTTTTGCTAGAGTTCTCCTATCCTGCAATAGTTTGAGAAACAAGTGTTAAATGCACTCAAAACTAGCATTAGGGATTACGATAGATAAATTTTGACTAAAACATGATTTTACATAAAAAATATAGCAAATCAGATCCAAAAAATGCCTATATAAGTCAAGTAAATAGTAAAAAATCAAATCATTTCACTATTTACCTCTAGCAGAGAGCACTTGGAGCATTTTCTTAGCCAGATATTCCACAGCTGATACTGAGAGTTTCCATCATCCGTTTTTAGCATCGTCAATTGCAGGTAATAGCTAAGACCCTTATATTCCATTTCATAGCATTTATTTTGAGGTTTGGTGGGGTTTTGGGCCCATATGGCAAGCCCTAAAACTCAAAATACGGGCACCGCAGATAACCCTTGCGGGATACGCGGTACCACCCAAGAACCGCGCCAACAACACAGTGGACAGGCAGTGCCAACTCCTGTCTCCGATGGTGCATAGGCAGTGCCGACCATGGATAATTTAAACTAATAGTATGGGAAATATAACTTCATTATTTTGATTTCCAATGATTTAAGGATGATTCTAATGCATACCATTATTGTTTTCGACAGGTCTAGGTTGCTCAAAATATGGTGATATGGAAAGAAAGAACTCATGACAATGAGGATGCTGCTGCCAAGAGAAATGCGGGTTGTATTGCCACATTACGGGACTATGGTCTCTTGAATATCTTCTGGACCCCAAGCATGGTGTCGTACGAATGGCTACTGGAACACATATTGAAAATGTGGAATCCAAAGCAGCAGTACTTCAAGGTGGGGGTTCACGTACTTATAGTGGAGGTATAGGATATCTACTTCTTGACTGGTCTATCGAGACGGGGTGCGCCTATCTCATTGATAGGTTCCTGTGGCAGGGACATTACTACTAGAGAGATTATAGATTGACACTGTGCACCAGGGATAGGTACATTGGGGAAGAAGATCCCCATCAAGGCAGTGAAGGATAGGGCTCTATGGACCATCCTATTTACCATGTAGAGGGTGGCTGAAATTCAGGCTATGCACCAGGCTTCCAGGGCACACATGCTGTATTCCATAGAGAATATGGCACCCACGGTGTTCAATTGGGTAGAAGCAATGCTTCCAATCTTCAAGGATCAGCTGACTAAGTGTCGGCAAGGAGAGCTGAAGCAGTTCGGCATGGTTCCATCTTAGCCTGCTTCTTCCTCAAGCGGGTTCCATAGATGAGGCCATAGGTGACCTTCCAGAGTCTGAGATCATGGGACCCCCATATGTTGAGGTGGGTCCAGGTCATGGGTTGCACAGGAGCGGGTAGGGGAAGGGTGAGGTTCGGTGATCCATTCTTTAGATGGCTACGGGATAAGATCGTCATGGTCAAGGACTATGCTTACATAGGTATGGACTTCATAGGAGATCCTGACCTACCACTCCCACCTGGCGGATAGTGGGGTGACATCGATGAGAAGCAAGAAACCCTAAAATGGATGAAATGTTTTTTATGTTTTTTATGTTAAGTGACGAGACCTATATATTCTCATGCAGATGTTGGAGCAGCGTGCCCTGGAGGAGAATCTCTGTTGGATAGGCAACCTAGAGCCTAATTTGTACCACAGGGTGATGATATCACCAGGGAGCTGGAGGAAAACCTCAAGAGGTTGACTCTGGATATCCCAAATGCTGACATAGATGACCTCTCGATGAGATATCAGAGATCCACAGTAGGAGTATCGGGTCGATTCAGTAGGATACTATGTAGGGTAGCTTGAGTAGTGATGTGCTATCACAAGCACCACTAGTGTATGAGATATGTATTGAAAGCTGATAGCTTTAGGATTTCGTATGATGATTTTTCCTAAAAGCCTACGTGCTTCAGAGGAGGTTTCAAGAACTATTTTTGTAAACTTTTACGTATATATATATATATATATATATATATATATATATATATACAAACTTTTACACGGTGTTTATATGTTTCAAATGGAAAATGTGTTTTCTATGAGTTTTATGTGTCTCTCAATGTTTATTTACAATGGACCGTGTTTGATTTACCATCATGAGTGGGAAATATGCCAGTCTAGGATGTAGTTATCCAGTGATTCAGTGACTAAATTATGTTCCCTAGGGATATTCCTATAAGTAATAGTTTCGAATGATCTTTCTAACAAACGCACTCTACGGAAGAGGTGGAGGAGTATCGGGTTCCTAATGGTGTATACATGGTTCAAATGGTGAACCATGAGCTATGAGTCCATCAAGACTACTAGATCACGAACATTCTGGGAGGTAGCTTCGGTCAGAAGACCGATGACTGCTTCATACTCAGCGATGTTATTAGTAGTGGGACCTATAGAAACCACTCCTGAACTGACCAAATATTCAGCTGAGAATAGAGAACCCAAGAAGCCGAGGCAAGATTCAAGGTGTGGTGGCAAGCACCATCAATGAAACTATAGAAAGCCATCTGCATGACAAAAATATGGTATAAACAGATGTGGACACGAAGCTCAAAACCATCTTAAAAATACTAAAAGCACACTGAAAGCTAATCAATATACATATATACAAGATACTACCCAAGAAAACCTAGGCATAGTACCTTTTTAGGTACAACCCATTGTGAGGTCGCCCCAAAGGGAGTCCATCATAATCAACGAGCTCGTAAGATCCTTTCTCTAACACCTTAGAAATAACGAAAGGTCCATACCACATGGACTCGAACTTACCCTTCCCTAGTTTGTCATATCTCTGGTCATAAGTCAAGAGTATGTCACCCTCGTTAAAGACATGAGGCTGGATGGATTTATCATACTGTACCTTGGCACGTTTCTTATGTGCCTCATTAGCTAAGGCGACATCTCTGCGAGTCTCGTCAAGGTTACTCAAGTATAAAATATTTCTTCCTATGCGGAAGTGTCTGGGAGAAGTTTGATGACAAGTTGTAAAGATGGAATTTGACATTGGATGGATAAGATAACTTCAAGTCCATAGAAAAGCTAAAATGGAATCAAACAATTAACTGTTTTCACAGAAGTTTGATAAGCCCAAAGAGAAGAGAAAAGAATGTGGTCCCAGTTGGATTTATGATCTCCAACCATCCGAAGAAGCATAGTTTTCAAAACTTTATTAATGGCCTCTACCTGACCATTAGCTTGCGGATAATAAGGCGTAGACTTTTCATGGAGGAAACCTAGCTTGGCACTCATTTCCTCCATCATATGAATATGGAAATGGGATCCGTGATCAGTAACGATGGACTACATAACTCCAAATCTAGCTATGATATGATTGAACAAGAAGAGAGAAACAGTCTTACCATCTTTTTCATCTGTAGGCATGGCCTCAGCCCATTTAGTGAAATAATCAATGGCTACGATAATGTAACCATGCCCCCCAGCTGAGGTAGGCTTACAATGCATGAAGTCAATCCCCCATTTGGCGAATGGTCCAATGGCAATGAAGGGGTGTAGCAGAGTAGTATGGGTGCACTTTTTAGGATAAAAATGTTGACAAGGTGGAAATTTCTTAACAACCTCATGACAGTCTTTGAAGAAAGAAGGCCATAAATAGCCAGCGCGAAGAATTTTCTGGGATGTAGCCATCCCAGATAAATGACCGCCACTTGCTCTAGAGTGGTAATCATTCAACACAAGTTCAGCCTCCTCATGATTGAGGCATCGCCGGAGAATAGAGTCAATCCCACGTCTATACAAAGTATCATTCAGGATGAGATAGTATTTTGCATGGTGACGGATACAGCGACGATCATCGTGAGATAAATGCGGCTGAAAACACTCTGTCTAGAGATAGATCAGAAAATATCCATACCGAGGATTAGTAGTGCTAATCAGGAACATGAATTCATCTGGAAATGAATCACTAGGCTCAGATTCCATTGTAGCACAGGGAATATCGCACATAAGCTCTGCAAAAACCAAGGATTTATTTGATGTGGCCTTGGAAAACTCCAGATCAAACTCCTCAAGGATGATGATCCAATGGGAGTACTTTCCCTTGAGTACCTGACGAGTTAGTATCTAGTACATCGGGTTCTAGTCTGCCAATATGGTGGTAGTGAGGAGCAGAATGTAATGACGAAACTTTTGTACAGCAATGACCGTGGCCAATGCTAACTTTTCCACATGTGAATAATGGGTTTTAGAATCTAGGAGATTCTTACTGGTGTAATAAATCACATGCTCCTGACCGTGGAGATTGTCCTGGGCTAAACCATAGCGATGGTAGTAGCAGAGGCAACAATATACAAGAGAAAGTCCTTTGAATAATCCATGGGGTGTATCATGGGTGAATGAGTCAGATTGTGCTTAAGATTATCAAAGGTGCATTGGTCCTGGTCATCCCAAAAGAATGGGGTGTTCTTCTTGAGGAGACGCATATAACCGTGCGTTTTCTCTGTGAAATTGCATACAAAACGGAGGAGAAAGTTTGCCTTCCCCTGCAAACTTTGGAGTTCAAGGAGGTTGGTTGGGGCTGGTAGATCAAGGATGGCGGCAATTTTTAAAGGATATATTTGTATGCCATCTTTGGATACCACAAAACCTAGCAGACATCCTGTCTCAACGCAAAAAACACATTTATGCGGATTGAGCTGTATATTATAATGACGACATCTCAGGAATATGTCTCTAAGATGACCAGGGTGGTCCTCCTGCCACTGTGAATGAGCAGAGAGGCCATCAAGGTATAGTTCAACAATGTGTTTGACATCATGAAACGCATAGGACATCGCATGCTGGAATGTAGCTCCAACATTTTTCATGCCAAATGGTAACTTCTTATATGCAAAGGTTCCCATGGGCAAATGAATGCCATCTTATGCTGATCGGAGGGTAATATCGCATTCTGATTATAGCCAGAGAAACCATGCATGAATGAGAAGATGACACTTCCAATGCAGTTGTCGATAATCTGATCAATGTGCGGGGTAGGAAAGTTGTTCTTGGGACACTCTTTATTTAAATCCCTAAAGTCGATGCAGACTCTAATGATATCCTACTTTTTATTGATAGGGACAACGTTCGATACCCATTTCATCAGGGCTACAAGATAAATAAACCTAGCTTTCAGAAGCTTTTCAATTTCAGCTTTAATAGCTATGGCCTTCTGAGGATGGACTTGCCTAAGTTTCTTCCTGACAGGTTTATCCATGGGATAAGTTTTAATCTCGTGGACCATAATGGAAGGGTCAATATCTCAGGGATTATCATCTAGAATCCTCAAGAAGCTTCTCTTTTTCCCTTTTTACCCATGGTACCGCGTTTCTCCTTCACTGACAGAGCGGTTCTGGTAATAATCGCTTATGGCCCAAGGGACATAACTGGTGGCACCGCTTATGGGCAACAGGGGATGGGCGGTGCAAACAAGGGTATTGCTTATGGATAAAGGGTCAAGCACAGTGCTAGGAATTTGTATGAAAATACTAACAAATGATATGAGTTTCCACTCCAGAAGCTGGGATTCAGGGCAAGTAGGTATGTCAAATGTCCCTTATCCCTTATCCCTACTGTTGTGGGTTAGTTGAAGCTCGAGATCCCTCATTCTAGGATCTTAGAGGCCACCTCACCCACTTATCTCTCAACCTACCCTATCCATCTAGCCTTATAAATACAAGCTTATGGCCATGGTTGAGGGGGAGAACTCTTAAGGTATTCCTATGCTGTTGGATTGATCACTTGGTCCATACCATTGGAGAGCATAGAGAGAGCTAGATTCAGAGCTTATGGGGATGAGAATGCTTGGTTTCATGGAGATGCATGTCAACACTAAGGATTGGTTGTAAAATTATTCATATTTATTTAATGCAAGTTGATTTTTGTCCCACATATATTGTTGATGTTTGATTTCACATGTATGTTGTTGGATTCCTTAGTCACTAACATAGATTAGTAGATTATATTATGGTTGCTTTGATCTATTTCGTGTTGAGCTGATTGCAGGTACATAGGGTGACTATCAAAGCATTGCATCCCAGGTATCTATGGAGTCTATGGAGGGTCTTCAACCTCTATCCTCTATTTGTTCTGGATCTAAACCATTCAGACTAGTGGAACACCTTGTTGTCCGCAGGAGGTGAAATATTCCAACTAACAAATCTGGCAACTTCACTGGGAATTTATATGAAAAGACTGACAAATGATATGAGTTTCCACTCCAGAAGCTGGGATTTAGGGCAAGTAGGTATGTCAAATGTCTTATCACATGATGGTGACAGGATTTTGGTATAACACTACTTCTCACCTACAACTGCAATTAGACTGGATTGATTTATTGTAACTGATTGAGAGACTGGATTAGACATTTGGAGTTATCCAGTTGAAATACGATAGTGATTTAGACACTTCTAGTTAGCCATACAGTGATATTGAGTTGGTAGATTCAAATTCATATCTAATGATTCAAAATCTCCTTTATGTATTACCATTGTATATTGTTGGGATGTAATGAAATTTATATTGTAATTATCTAATAAATACTTATCTGTTTCCTGTGAGATTTGATTTGTTTAGTGTGTATTATTCATTCCTTTCCATTGCATAATAATGAAGAATATGATTGCACTCAAGTCTTTGTACTCTCCATTTTACACCAGAAGTAGCTGGGTTTCCATGGAAGTCCCACAAAGAGTGCATTGCTTCCTATGAATTTATTCAAAGTGGCGACGCGAGCGTGACGAACCCTGAAAAAGTTTACCAGTCAAGAGGGATGTCTTGGTTCTAACATAGTGTGAATGGTTTTTTTTCAGTGATATTTTGCAGGTTGAACTTCATATGGATTCAATATTACCAGTTCCTCTTCTTACTCCATCCATAAGATATTCAGAATGGAAATTGAAGATGATTTCATATCTAAAGAGACAATGTCTCTATGAGGTATCTATTGGAATTGGTAAAGAGTCTTATAAAGATGTTAATGACTGGCTTAATGATGGTGATAGATATTTTGGAAGAATATGTCTGGAATTTTCTCCTAGCTTGTGCTACCTTATTGATTCTGTTGAATACCCGAAGGATCTCTGGATAGAATTGGATAGAAACTTTGGAAATCACAATGAGGATCATTATAGAACTTTTGAGAGCACACCCAAGATCACAAGAGTAATTTATTCAATATTCTCAGCCTATATTCTCTCTGATGAAGTTGTTCAATATCAAGAAGAAGCAAAATATTCCACACAGTCATTTCGAATTGAAGAAATTATCCTTGGAGTGACTCCTTCTCCTGATGTTTCAGAAGTTTATGAGCTCTCTAATATATCATATTCTCATATGACTGATCCAGAAGAAGAAATTCAAATCTCCTCTATTGAATAAAAAATCTTCTTCCATTCTATGCAAAAAATCTTCAGTGTTTCTTCTATTTTGAATTATGTGCATAGTTTACCGATGATTGTTTCAGAAAATAAAGAGGAATTTCATTTCTCTATATGTAATGATGTTGTTGGTGTGAAAAAAAATAATACTATGAATATTTTAGAAATAATATCAAATTTTAGGAGTGATCCATTCACTCTCATTGATATAGAGATTCCACTAAATTCCTACATGATTTCATGCACCAATACTCAGAATTTTGAAGAAGGACAAAATTGTGCATCCACCATATCGATGGAGCACACTCTTGGATCTGATATCAAAATATTTGGATCTGATATGATATTACTTGGTTCAATTTTTAAGTTTCAATATATTTCATAGATGCTTGTATATGGTCTCATCAATTTTGGTGTGAAGAATCAAGTACCAAAAGTCTCTTTTGAAATTGTTGCTGGTGATTTGATGCCAGTATTATTTTATGAGTTTCCTAATATTATATTTTATGAATATTTGGATATTTTGGAAATAATATCATATTTTAGGAGTGACCCATTCGCTCTCATTGATCTAGAGCTTCTAGCAAATTCCTACATGATTGCATGCACCAATACTCATAATTTTGAAGAAGGAGAAAATTTGTGCATCTACCATCTCGGTGGAGCACACCCTTGGATCTGATATGAACCTATTTGGATATGATATGATATTATTTGGATATGATCTGATATTATTTGGTTCATTTTTTACGTTTCAATATATTTTGGTAATGCTTGTAGCTTCTCTCATCAATTTTGGTGTGAAAAATCAAGTACTGCAAGTCTCCTTCAAAATTGTTGCTAGGGATTTGATATCATTCCACACTCTCGGATATGATATGAAGTTATTTGGATATGATATGATATTATTTGGATATTATATGATATTATTTGGTTCAATTTTTAAATTCCAAGAGCCTTCAGTCATGCTTGTAGTTGGTCTCATCAATTCTGGTGTGACAAATCAAGTACTGTAAGTCTTCTTCAAACTTGTTGCTGGGGATTTGATGTTAGTTTCCTATTATGAGTTTGATGATATTTTATTTTGTGAATAATTGGTTATTTATGAAGCTATATCATATTATGGATCTCAAGCATTCACTATCCCCAGTCCTAGGTCTTCTCTACCTATATATTTGATCACATGCTCATCTCCTCAGATAACTAGTAAAGATGGAGACATTCTCCATTCGCATGGAAAATTGATCCTAACACTTGGGGATGATTTTACCTCACATGGATCGATGTTCAAGGCTGAAATATATCAGTTTCTTGGGTTTTCCTCACATGGTTCAAATTATCAAGCACTTTTTCTCTCTCATCAGTTTATTTCAGTTGCTCTACATGGGTCCATTTTTCATCTAGCAACTGTCCATATTTCTGATTCAGTTGAGCATATTATTCTTCTTCCAAAGAGGAATATTACTCTAGAAATAATCATTTAGTTTGGATTCAGAGGTTCACATGCATATATTAAGGATGCTACTGCACAAAAGAACCATAATACTTCTTTTTTGTTGCATAGTGCTCCAAATTGCAGCAAACGATTTTGCAAGTTTTTAACTTGTATTTCCTGATTCATGCATATCTTGAGGGGGGGGGGTCGCATGAGGGTTTCCCATATTTTCTCAGTGTATTAAGAATATATTTTATCTTTTATATTGTATATGGGTGAATTTTTACCTTGTTTCCAGGGCCCATAGTTTTCCAAGTTAGGATTCAGGGGGGCTTTTAGGATTTATAATCCTCCCTTGTCGAGATTGTCTATTAGATTATATTAGACTAACTTAGGAGTCATTTAGTTATTATTGGGTCCACTTTTCCTAATGGGACCACATGTACTCATCACCAAAGTGTGGAGAACACTTATAGAGGCTAACTATAACTTACTACACTTGCATGCATCTGCTTAGGCGCCTCCTAGACCAATCCCTGCATTTTAGGAGCCACTGGGAGTGCCATGACCAGCCTCCTTCAGTTGTTGGAAGTTGGTAACTATTTCAACTTAGTTATTCTTTAGTTACATTTAGTTAGATATCCTCTAGTTTAGTTAGAACCAATTATGCATGGATGCATGTGGGAAGGCACCAATTCTCACCTACTTCTCACCCACCACTTCAGTTAGACTGGTTTGATTGATTGTAACTGATTGAGAAACTAGATTAGACATCTAGAGTTAGCCAGTTGAACTTTGGTAGTGATTTAGACACTTCTAGTTATCCAATGCAGTCATATTGAGTTGGTAGATTTCAATTCATCTCTAATGATTTGAATCCTCATTTATGCATTTCCATTGTATACTATTGGGATGTAATGAATTTTATACTATAAAATCTGAGCAATACTTATCTATTTCCTATGAGATTTGATTTGTTCAGTTTGTATTATTCATTCCTTTTCACTACATAATAATTAAGAATCTGATTGAACTCATTGCTCTAAAGATCTAATGAAAAAATAATTCTAATAGTTGGTTTGCAAAGATTTGTTTTTAACCGTAGGTATGGTTGGTATGTTGATAACTAGAGAATCATTGGCCTCGACTACTATGTGCATATGGGTGCAAAGGATTGGTAAATATGGACAATTTTTTGTCACATGGCCTTGGAAATCACATAAAGCACACGTAGGAGGAGGGCATGGTTCTATCAATGCTTTGGGAATCTTTCCCCTAGCCTTCATGGGAGGAAGTGGGGCATGAGATGATACATAAGAAATTGTTTGTGTACCAGGAGGTGGGTGCGACACCATTACAATAGGATGCACTGGAGTCAACACAATTTGTGGATTCAGGGGAAGGGTTGAGGGCTCAAGGTACCACACGAGAATACCCAAAGTAAAACCTTGGATTTTGAGAGTATCCATTACTAGCTTACTGACAATGCCAAAAGGTGTAAAGAGGAAAGAGATCGTGTGTAATGGGAATGAACCCCAATAATTACCCTAGGTATGATTTTTAGGTTGTGAGGAGGTCGAGATGTTACTAGATGTGATAGTACACAAATTTGATATGTCATTCAGTGAAGGAGGGGGTGGTTAAGACAAAAAGGTGTATGTCAAAGGAGCATTGGTAAAGAGGTCCCCGGCCAATGACAGACAAGGAAGGGATGGAGATGATGTCGATGGTAGTGTTCATAGTAAGGAGAACATGTTCCAGTGTGTCCAGTCCTTTAGGATTGTAATACATCATTTGGTCGATGATTAATATATTTCCATCATGGGGGAACATCAAGAGTTGAAATACGATAGGTACAATGAATCATATTACATGCATATAACTACGTCCAAGGATGAGTTTTTAATCGAGTTGGGCATTGACAACCTCAATTTCAATCAAAAAAAATTTTCTAACAAATTCAATGGGGACATTCATGAGAATTACTTATGGTTGAGAAGCACAACCATCGTAAGAAGGAAGGGCGATGGTTGAAGTTTGAAGGGTTGGGGATCCAAGTTTCTGCCAAAAAAAAGTTGACATAACACAAGTGGATTCCTCCTCATCAATGATAAATTGATGAATGACCAAATTACGAATAGTGACCAGAAGTTGGAATGCGATGGATGATGGCATCTAAGGTTCTCCTTTATCCAAGTCGAAAGTGAACAATCGAGAATCAGAGGGATCAATGACACCTAACGAGGATAGGAAATATTTCCGTTGTGAAGGAAAATTTTTGAGGACTTCCAGAGTGGACATGGTTGAGGGAGTCTATTCCAAGTTATAGAAAATACTCTAATTAAAATAGGCTCTAACAGTGGGGTTGTTCGCGACGTGACACAAAGGGAACCATGGGACTTTCGCAGTCTTGTCCATGGGGGGTCTTGGAAAATGTAAGTACATATTGAGAGTGGTGGAGTATATTTCATGGAGGGGTTAACGATTTCTGTGGTGGATCCATATTGATTTTGTTGAGTCTGTAGGTTGATATTAGATGACAATGTCATAAGGTGATGGACACCAGGATCAATGGGTTGACCCACAGAAGTGATTGCAGTAATTTTCTAGTACCAAAGGTTGATTTGCAACCATCTCTTGATTTGGTAAGGGGTTCTGCAACACCATAGGCAGAGGACCCGGTGGTGTTGGGTTTGGCTATGTCGAAGCAACTGTGTTGGGGTCACGTTGATTGTCAACTTGCAACAAATGGCGAATGAGATTCATATAGGGGCACTAATGTGTATAATAACCATAACTATAAAAAATGTTGCACAGATAGTTAGTCCACAACTGAGGGTTCTTCCCATGTCTGGATGGACACTGGGGATTATGTGAAAGGGGATTATATCTATTGTTATTCAGGGGGTTATGTTATTGGACACCTCCTTGATGTTGGTTGTTTCCATGATTCTTATTTTTCTATCGTCTTCCCTACTCTTGTTGGTTATTAGGGTCGAGTTTGTTAGGTAGGTTCTGCTAAGTGTACATCTATCCTTGAGGAGCAGCAGGAGTTGGGGCTAGAGTAGATGTAGGTTGCAAATGTGGTGGGTAATAAGAAAGAGTAGCTGGAGGGGATGCAAAGCCTAAATTTTTGCCATTACATGGGGGTTCCAAGCAATTCAGTCTATGAACTTGAGGAACTGGCATAGGAGATGCACAGGAAGGGTGGCTTTGGACTGATCTGCTACATGAGAAAGGTCTAGGGTGTAGCTAGGTTGGGAAACAATATGGGTGTTATCAAAATGAGGTGGAATTTAAGGAGAGGTTGTGTATAGGTGGGGATTCTAAGTAATAGAGCCAATAGCTCCATCAACAGCATGATATTCCCCTGACATATCGAGCTCTGAGGAGCCAACATGAGGAGCATCAAGTATAATGGTATACAAATAACCTGATTAGGCATAGATGAGATCAAACTATTGCGCTTTGAAGATGGCTTCTTCCTTAGTTTGTGGGTGCTCAGATGCAACATCCATGGCGATGGGGGGGATTAAGGTTTTGAAAAACCAATCAAGGAAAATCCTATCATCTAACTGGATCTTACACAAGCTACGATGATGATGCTACTCATGGATATGATCCGTGATATGGGTAGCATTGTTTTGTATTCAGGATAAAAAGATTTCCATGTCCTCATTGTAACTAACAGGTAACTAAAAGTAATGGAGAAACATCAAGGATAATGAGGAAAATTCTGGGTAAGTGGGATGAGGCATTTCAATATACCATTACTTGTGAGTGTGCATTGGAACACCATAGGTGGAATGACATGATGTGGTTTTAAGGGTTTTCCCCTGCCTTTCCCTCAAACTTAGGGATGTATGAAGAGATTTTGGTAGGTATGGGATACCATAATGGGTTATGATGTATGGGGTTGTTTGTGAACCGTTCCAAATCAGGCAGGTTGAGACTAGCAATGAATTGCATACTAGTACTTGGACTAGATCGGGAAGAGCTAGAAATGGTGTAGGAGCTATTGGGAATGTAGTTCCTTTGGGTAAATGGGTGTGGGTAATGTTGACTCCTGAAAATAAGAGTATATGTTGGAATGGTAGGAATAGTCAAAATGGTGGTGGAAGGGCCAATTTCCCCATGCGTGACTGGGGGGAAGGTATGAACCATGGTGGCTGGAGTGGGGCTACCACTAGTGGGTAGTGGACCAATGACAGTGTGTGTGAAGGAAAGGAGGCCAATAGGACCAGTACCTATAGGTATGGTAGAAGGAATACCTAGAATGACGGGTGGAAAGAACACATGTCCACTATCAACTATCCCTCCTTGGAAGGGGTTCAAAGGTGCACCATCCATGGGTCTAGATGGGGCAGTGTTGGCTAGAGTTTTTGACTGATGGCCAACATGGAGAGAAATCCCACACAAGGCACTTAATACTGTCCCCGGTGTGTTTGGAATAGCTAACTCTCGCGGGAACGAAGGCCCCGCTGCCTCTTTGGTTTTGCTCTCGAAAGGAGAGTCTCACAAAATAATGATAATAACTACTAAAATATGATAGAAATGTATTCTAACTAATATAAAATTCAAAATGAATATAAGATGCAATTTTTCAAATAGTTACAACAAGTATTTAATAGCTCCTTAAATACAAAGAGATTTAGAAGTTGCTAAAAAAAAACTTGAAATTACAACTATTTAAAAGAAATTTAATTTAAATTCTAATTAAACTATTTTCTATTCTATCTAAATAATTTACCTAAAACTAATTTTATCCCATGGGAGCAAGTTTAAAAAGAACTAAAATTATTTTGGATTATGATTTAAAATATAAAAAATTGTTGCAGAAAATATGAATTACAATCAATATTTTAGAGAAACAATATTATGGTTTTAATAACACAAATAATAAAATGATATAAAAATTACCATTTTATGATAATAATATTAAATAAACAGAAATCCAAAATAATTTGTACTCAGGAATAAAAATATGAATTCAGGCATGATAACACAGCATACATGCATAAAAACAGATATAAGATGTATGAAAAATTAACAGGAGTGTGATATATATGAAATAAAATCCAAAATAGCAGTACCAATACCAAAGTGCATGCAGAACTCTGCCTTAGAACATACATAAAGAAATGATGCAATGATAGTAGTTACACTTGACTCCTGTGAATGTCTCTCCATACAAAATCTTGAACTTATAGAAGAAAATAGTGCAGAGTTTCTGGGAAAACAATTCCGTAGATATTCTACAATAGCTTCTCCCTGGCAGTGTCTCCCTCTCCTTATCTCAAAAATGAAATCAAGAGCATTACAAAGCCTAGAAAAAAATGTCTTCTCCATCTCTCTAGAGAAACCCCCCCTCTAGTCAGTCAAATCTCCATCCGTTATATAGGCGATCAGGAAGAATAACCATCTCCACAGTTGGTGCTTACAGTTGGTCATAACAAACGTTTTCTGGAAAAATATGGTTGAAACAGGCCTGAAAATATCCTAGATCCTTAATGATTTCTGGAAACGGCCCATGCTAAAAGGTATATCAGCCCATTTTTGAAGTGGGTTTTTAATGGTTTTACCTAATTCATCACGGTTTATCCGCAACCCTTCATGCAAAAACCTGTCTTCCAACTGGTGCACGATTTGTTTTTTGATTTTCTATTAAACGTCTTTGCAATAGAATCTTTTGTCATATCTCCTCAGCACTCCAAATGCTATAATGTTTCCAGAACTTTTGTTTGATGATTTGGCAAAAATAGAATGATGATCATAGCAAATACTTTAATTAATTAATGCAACAAACTTTCGTAGAAGTTTCCAATGATGTGGTGTAACAGGTTTTTCTTAAATGTTTTTGTAAAATCTTCTCGCCTTAATCGTTTGAAGAATACATACAAAAATAAGAATTCTTAATTTATGAGTTTTAAATATGTGTTTAAATATATTATTAGTAAAGGATAATGAGAATTTGTAAATAAAAAAAAAAATAAGCAAGAAAGTTTAAGGAAGACAAAATAATAAAAGAGTTTTCCCTTTTCTATTTTGCATCCTCCTTTCCCGATTTCATGACTCAAAAATTGTGATCTGGATAGATTTTTGTTTTAACATGCTATAGTTCAGGCTTCCATTTTGAGCTCTTTAATGACTCAGTAGCGGTCCCTTTAGCTGGCAGACTCTTCAATATCTTTTTTTCTTAACAATGTGGTGATTTCTTTATTATTTTTTGATGTTAAACCCAATGTTATGGCATTTCCACATGACACTAACCTGAAAATAATCGTAAAACATCACAATTTGAAGTTATTGTATGAGGATTAACACTTTATATAACAATGTTTTATTTTAAGTCTTAAATAAAATCAAAGCTTGTCCTAAGCCAAGGTGAAAACAAATGTCATAGGAAAAATTTCTTCATAAGGCAATAAATAACAATATTTCAAGTACCACCTCATCCATACTTTATTTTTCCAAAAAAAATCACAAAATTTCCATGAGTGATGATAATGTCACGAAATATATCTTGATATTGAAACAGATTAGATGTGAAATTATATTAACCCTCAAAGAAACAAAAAAAATATTACATTTTAGGATATGAATGGATATAGATTACCTTCAATTATGATAAAGAAACATTGAATGAGTAATGCATATTTGACATAGTTTTAAGGAGTAACTTACTTTGAAATCAATGGATATCATCTCATAAATATTTATCCATTCATTTATAATATATGACTTGAACCAATCTCCTTTTAAATATTATTTATTTGAAAGCTAAAATAATGCAACCAATATTGTCTTGAAAGTAAAGTGAATATAATTAGACAATAATAAATGTTAGCTTTTATTAATAAAGCAGATTTGTTAAGACAATTATATGGAAATTAAAAGTTTAATATTCCCATGTATATGAACATTTCATGAGCCACAAATATCCCATATGAATGAAACATGAAATTCATTTATCTAAGAGAAAATATGACTATGTCCTCTTATTCTTTAAAATGAGAGTCGAGTATAAATGAGCTTCAACTAGAAATAGTGCAAAAATCATATCATTGATAATGAGAAGGCCAAAATTTGACAAAAGTGTCAAAATGTTATAACAATCCAATTAATCCAAATTGAAACATGTGATTATCTTGAATAAGCTTGAATATGGGTATGCAACCATTGTTAAACAACCAAGAAACCATAAGAGTAACGTGATAAGGATAAAACAACTGGTCGAATCTCAATTTCGTGAAAGGTAAGAATTTTAACCAAATGTTTAAAGGCTTGCAAAAGTCAATGGATCATTCTAATTCAACATTAAGAGCATGATTGCATTATTTGATATTAATTCTTTCAAGATATAGATAGAGATAAGCGCTTGCTCAAGTCATTTCGATTTGTCAAAGTGCTCATTAATAATGTAAAGATTGAACTTTGGCAAGGTTGTCGTAAGGACAAGATAATTGAATTCCTTTAAAATAAGGTGTTCAATCAAATCAATTGAGTTCAAATAATAGTATGTGAGTGTTTTCTAACTAGTAGAAAGTAAGAAAACTCAAACGACAGAATAATCAATTGTCGACAAAACAATCATTTAAATAATATAATGAAATGATAATGAATTTTCACTCACTGCTTAGATTGCAAAGTTATTACCGCATAGAAAAAAAACTTAAATTCAAAGCCAAAACTTGAGCAAACAAGCAATCACTAAATCATCTTTCATGAAAACTAAGTCGAAGAGAAGCTGGTGCAGAAAGTCAAACAACTAGCTAAATAAACCAAAATAAAAGAAGACTAAGACCTAAGTATTTACAAATTCTAATGGGGGGCCTCTTGATTTTTGCGAGAATCAAGGGGATTTGTTGGGGTGCCAACAAATGGCGACATGCTAGGAAAACCAGTTATCTTTGTATGTTTACCTGAAGATTAAAGATATAGGAAAACAAAATCAAGGTTTTCTCGAAATATCAAACTTCACACCACATGACTTTATTCTGTCACTAGCCTATAGAGTAAAGTTTGAACTTTAATACTGTCACAATCAAATGAATTATCCCAACTATTATTCAGAGACTTCATAAAGATGAACGACTTTTAAATATATTCATAGCAAATAAACCTTATCAAGAATGCTTTCTCAATAGCTAAGGATAATCGAATAACACTAGCATAAATATATGACCTCCATACCTTAAGAATATATCTAGATAAATTCCCCATCCATTAGATATAAATAAATGAAAGATAACATTTGTTTTTCTCTTCTTCTTTCTTTTTTTTTAAATTTTCTTTTAATTATATCTTTGATTTAAGAATACTATCCTGGCCTGGTAACCAAATAATGATAGCATCATTCACGAGAACTACCAGAGATAAACAAGCCGGCTCATGATGAGACCTCATGTCCCGTGATCTTATGACCAAGAGCCATCACCTTGGTGATCAGAAATGATGTTATCCCCGACAGGGCTAATGATCATGATTAGGTCGGCTCGTAATGAGAGCTCGTATTCTTCAATCAAATTTTTTTAATTAGATTTATAAAATTTGTCTAGTGGATGGGAAACAAATCCAAATAAGACTTCTATAATAACATGGAAGGCCTAAAGATGGCTAATGTCATTGATTCATAAAGATTCTGAGAGAAACGTTTCCCAACAGGTTCACTTGCCTAACTAATGATATCATTCTCAAAATAAAGTCCAAGAATAATAATCGTGAGTTCAATTGACTGATTAGCTAAGTTCATAAGAAATATTTCAAGGCTACGAATGATTTAGTCACAGTAAGAAAATTTGATATTGCAAGAAATTCCTAACAATGATTTCTTTTAAAGATATCAGGTTGATTAGTAGAGAGACATATGGACATCCAGCAGTGTGCCATCAAAGTATTATTTATCTACAATGCTCCCTTACTAAAAACAAAGAGGAAAATAAAAAAGATGAAAAATATTAAATTCACTACTGAAACCAATCAACCAAACAAATTTTAAGAATAAAAATCACTAATTGAACCAAAACACTCAAAAAGATAGAATCCGATCCAATCCAAAATAAAACCAAAAGGTATGTATTGAGATCCAAAAGAAAAATTTATCGAAACTTTGACCGAGAGTCGAAGACGGTAAATAAACTCAAAAATGAAAATTCAAGATATGATTACTTTCTATGTGATGAGCTATACAAAATAACGTAAAAATCATAAAATTATGACATGCGTAAGGATTAATGACAAATCTCCTAATATTAAAATTGACCACAATATAAAGATTTAAAGTTTAAATAAAGGTCAATATAAAATAGGAGATAGAAATATAATATGCATGTCAAAATGGTGATTTTCACAAAAAGTATCATAAACTTATTATTGATGTAAAGTTTCGAAAATATTTGAATATTGCAGAATCATTCAATTGTTAAAAAATTTCTTCATTTTTTCAGGACTCATTTAATTAATCGATGAGAACATTGAGTAACTTGAATCCTTTTATTCATCATTATTTACAATAGAAAAATAATGAAGTAAATTCTAAACAGTGCAGTTTATGATTATAATTAAAATAAGCGATCCATGTTAAATTCCATGTCAAAGGATAAAATCATAAGAAAAATTAAAAATATGTATTCTTGTGTCATCATGTTTTAAGAAAATAGTATGAACAAGAATACTAAATAAATTATAGAAAATTTCTTGAACATGTTTGGATGGTGGACCACCTTTCATCAAAATTCTTGATAACTGCTTTATTTGAAACAAAAAGTAAACTAATTTATTCACTAGCTATCCTAATCCTAAGCTAAACTACATATATACAAAATATTAAGTAAAATCAAACAACCAATGAAGCCATTGAAGTATTTCCAATTTTAAAAAATGGAATTCATTAAACATCAGTATTTGGAATCGATATGTTTCATGTTGAAATATAGAAAAAATTAAATCAAATCCATTGTTTTCAAAGAAAGGAAAATGAATAGGAAATTCCTTTAAGTATGATTCTTCCAACCATGCGTAAATTAGATCATGAAAATCAGATTGGAAGCTATAAGATTCAATGAATTGATTTGACATCTTATCATAAGGACACAAAAAATTTGATGATTCAGAAAAAAAAAACTTAATGGAGGATATTTCATTTAAAGAAATTTTATTATTATATAAAACATCCTTATCAATCATATTTCCCAAAACCTGTGTCTGTTCAAAATATTTTACATTAGTGAATTTTATACAAGGTAGACTACCAATAGGTTTTTCTTCCAGCTCATAGTTTTGTGGATCGACAAAATCAACATCATAGGTATGTGTTTTGTTATGAATAGGGCTTGATTGAATACTATCATCTGCTTCCTTAAAATGGACAAAAGCATGGCCTTTTTGTTTTTCAAAATATTTGTCTGTATTAGTTTTTCCTTAAAAATTTGATTTTTAATCAAGTTGTAAGTAGAACAAATACTCTGAAATTCATTTTCAATCTCAGCCAATTCTTTCTCCAAAGACCTATCTTCACTATGTTCTTCATGATATTCTAATCTAGTAGATAAAGATGAAGGATATTCAATTAATTGATTGTCTAATTCAAATTTCTGAAAATAAAAAGGATCCAATTTATGTATTTCACATCTGAACTACAACTAATGATTTGAAGGTTTCGATTAATGATTCCAAGATCTTCAACAACATTAGAATGTATAGATTGATCAAATGGGAAGGTAATATTATCTTCATGCTTATCATCTGTTAAAAGAAGATTTTCCAATTCATGTAAAGTAGTTAATAAATCATCTTTATTCCCAATTCTATTCTCGTCCATGGTGTGATCAAACTCAGAAATAGGCAAATGATCAGATATGGTAGAATTGCTATGTGATAAATTCAAAGTATTAGAGTTAATATTTTATTCTAAAATTGCGGGTTCAGATTTTAGACAATGAAGGTCAGAAGTAAGACATTCAACATATCTATTTGAGTAAGAAAAAATTAAATTTATTTCACTTTTTCTGTTCTGTGTAATTCTTCCCTTTTGTAAAGAAACTACTTCATGGCATAAAACCTTAACTTGTTCTTCTAATCTAGATAATTATGAAATCTTGGACTCGTCTTCAATATCATTTTCATCACATAAAGAAAAATGAGAACAAACTTCAGAAGAATATCTTTTGAAATATTTTTTCGAGTTTTAGAGTGTACTCACATGCTTCATGTAAATCCGTTATGCCCTTTTGTAAAATGAACATAGCCATGTATTTGGGAAGAGATTGTACATACCATTCTAACATGATATCTGTTGAAGGTCTATGCTTCTCGTGTAAGCTAAGAAATACCTGTCGAAAGAGAATATTGAAATCATTGATTGATTCGCCATCATTCACCTGCATTTCATAAAGATTGTTATGAATCTTAATCGGATCATAATTATCAAAAGAATTTTTGAACAACTTTTTAAATTGAGACCAATTATGAATTGAATGAATAGGAAAAACATTGAACCAACAAAAAGCCTTACCTTCGAGTGTGAGTGGAAATAACCTGCAAACAACATCTTCATGAACAACATTAAGCAGACATATAATTGACTCATATTTTTTGATATGTTCATTAGCTGAAGCATTTCCCTCACCTTTAAATCTTGGAAAAAGATCTATTGCCTTTCTTGGAAGTTCATGCAAAGGGCCTTGGAGGCTTAGTGCATTATTGGACTCCCATGCAGGGATTTGAGCAGAAGTCATAATTGATAAATATTAAAAACATTGACTCCTAAGAGATTAGTTTGCCATCTAACCATCTCTATAGTGCATGTATGACAACATAGAAGAATAATATATTAAAAATATTGAAATATAAGAACCAGAGGATAAATTATTAATGAATAAATAATACAAAGATAAAAACAAAAACCATTTGTTTTACCTATGGCCCTCCTTCTAGCGCCATTTGTTGGCTGGAGTTTTTGAATGATGACCAACACAAAGAGAAAGGCCACACAAGGCACTTAAAAGCCCATACAAGGCACTTAAGACTGTCCCCTATGTGTTTGGAATAGCTAAATCTCGCGGGAACAAAGGCCCCGCTGCCTCTTTGGTTTTGCTCTCGAAAGGAGAGTCTCACAAAATAATGATAAGAACTACTGAAATATGATAGAAATGGATTCTAACTAATATGAAATTCAAAATGAATATAAGATGCATTTTTTCAAATAGTTACAACAAGTATTATTATAGCTCCTAAACTACAAAGAGATTTAGAAGTTGCTTAAAAAAAAGCTTGAAATTACAATTATTTAAAAGAAATTTAATTTGAATTCTAATTAAACTATTTTCTATTCTATCTAAATAATTTACCTAAAACTAATTTTATCCCATGGGAGCAAGTTTAAAAAGAACTAAAATTATTTTGGATTATGATTTAAAATATAAAAAATTGTTGCAGAAAAATTTGAATTACAATCAATATTTTAGAGAAACAATATTATGGTTTTAATAACACAAATAATAAAATGATATAAAAATTACCATTTTATGATAAAGATATTAAATAAACAGAAATCCAAAATAATTTGTACTCAGGAATAAAAATATGAATTCAGGCATGATAACACAGCATACATGCATAAAAACTGATATAAGATGTATGAAAAATTAACAGGAGTGTGATATATATGAAATAAAATCCAAAATAACAGTACCAATACCAAAGTGCATGCAAAAATCTGCCTTAGAACAGACTTAAAGCAGTGATCCAACGACAGTAGTTACACTTGACTCCTGTGAATGTCTCTCCATACAAAATCCTGAACTTATAGAAGAAAATAGTGCAGATTTTCTGGGAAAACAATTCCGTAGATATTCTACAATAGCTTCTCCCTGGCAGCGTCTCCCTCTCCTTATCTCAAAAATGAAATCAAGAGCATTACAAAGCCTACACAAAAATGTCTTCTCCAGCTCTGTGGAGAAATCCCCCCTCCAGTCAGTCGAATCTACATCCTTTATATAGACGATCAGGAAGAATAACCATCTCCACAGTTGGTGCTTACAGCTAGCCGTAACAAATGTTTTCTAGAAAAATCCGGTTGAAACAGGCCCGAAAATATCCTAGATCCTTCACAATTTCTGGAAACAGCCTGCGCTGAAAGGTAAATCGGCCCAATTGTGAAGTGTGTTTTTAATGGTTTTAGCTAATTCATCATGGTTTATCCGCAACCCTTCATGCAAAAACCTGTCTTCCAACTGGCGCGCGATTTGTTTTTTTATTTTTTGTTAAACGTCTTTGCAATAGAATGTTCTGTCATATCTCCTCAGCACTCGGAATGCTATAATGTTTCCAAAAATTCTGTTTGATGATCTGGAAAAAATAGAATGATTACCATAGCAAATCCTTTAATTAATTAATGCAACAAACTTTCGTAGAAGTTTCCAATGATGTGGTGTAATAGGTTTTTCTTAAATGTTTTTGTAAAATCTTCTCGCCTTAATCGTTTGAAGACTACATACAAAAATAAGAAATCTTAATGTATGAGTTTTAAATATGTGTTTAAATATATTATTAGTAAAGGATAATGAGAATTTGTAAATAAAAAAAAATAAGCAAGAAAGTTTAAGGAAGACAAAACGATAAAAGAGTTTTCCCTTTTCTATTTTGCATCCTCCTTTCTCGATTTCATGACTCAAAAATTGTGATTTGGATATATTTCCGTTTTAAGATGCTATAGTTTAGGCTTCCATTTCGAGCTCTTTAATGACTTAGTAGCGGTCCCTTTAGCTGGCAGACTCTTCAATATCTTCTTTTCTTAACAATGTGGTGATTTCTTTATTATTTTTTGATGTTAAACCCAATGTTATGGCATTTCCACATGTCATTAACCTGAAAATAATCGTAAAACATCACAATTTGAAGTTATTGTATGAGGATTAACACTTTATATAACAATGTTTTATTTTAAGTCTTAAATAAAAGCAAAGCTTATCCTAAGCCAATGTGAAAACAAATGTCATAGGAAAAATTTCTTCATAAGGAAATAGATAACAATATTTCAAGTGCCACCTCATCCATACTTTATTCTTCCAAAAAAAATTACAAAATTTCCATGAGTGATGATAATGTCACGAAATATTTCTTGATATTGAAACAAATTAGATGTGAAATTATATTGACCCTCAAAGAAACAAAAAAAAATATTACATTTTAGGATATGAATGGATATATATTACCTTCAATTATGATAAAGAAACATTAAATGAGTAAATTAAATGAGTAATGCATATTTGACATAGTTTTAAGGAGTAACTTACTTTGAAATCAATGGATATCATCTCATAAAGATTTATCCGTTCATTTATAATATATGACTTAAACCAATCTCCTTTTAAAGATTCTTTATTTGAAAGCTAAAATAATGCAACCAATATTGTCTTGAAAGTAAAGTGAATATAATTAGACAATAATAAATGTTAGCTTTTATTAATAAAGCAAATTTGTTAAGACAATTATATGGAAATTAAAAGTTTAATATTCCCATGTATGTGAACATTTCATGAGTCACAAATATCCCATATGAATGAAAATGAAATTCATTTATCTAAGAGAAAATATGACTATGTCCTCTTATTCTTTAAAATGAGAGTCGAGTATAAATGAGCTTCAACTAGAAATAGTGCAAAAATCATATCATTGATAATGAGAAGGCCAAAATTTGACAAAAGGGTCAAAATGTTATAACAATCCAATTAATCCAAATTGAAACATGTGATTATCTTGAATAAGCTTGAATATGGGTATGCAACCATTGTTAAACAACCAAGAAACCATAAGATTAATGTGATAAGGATAAAACAACTGGTCGAATCTCAATTCCGTGAACGCTAAGAATTTTAACCAAATGTTTAAAGGCTTGCAAAATTCAATGGATCATTCTAATTCAAAATTAAGAGCATGATCCTTTTATTTGATATTAATTATTTCAATATATAGATAGAGATAAGTGTTTGCTCAATTCATTTCGATTTGTCAAAGTGCTCATTAATAATGTAAAGATTGAAATTTGGCAAGGCTGTCGTAAGGCCCAGATAATTGAATTCCTTTAAAATAATGTGTTCAATCAAATCAGTTGAGTTCAAATAATAGTATGTGAGTGTTTTCTAACTAGTATAAAGTAAGAAAACTCAAACGACAGAATAATCATTTGTCGACAAAACAATCAATTAAATAATATAATGAAATGATAATGAATTTTCATTCACTGCTTAGATTGCAAAGTTATTACCGCATAGAAAAAAAACTTAAATTCAAAGCCAAAACTTGAGCAAACAAGCAATCACTAAATCATCTTTCATGAAAACTAAGTTGAAGAGAAGCCAGTGCAGAAAGTCAAACAACTAGCTAAATAAAACAAAATAAAAGAAGACCAAGACCTAAGTATTTACAAATTCTAATGGGGGGCCTCTTGATTTTTGCAAGAATCAAGGGGATTTGTTGGGGTTCCAACAGGCAGTGAACAAGGTAGGTTAATATTGATATGAGTTTGAATATGACTTAGATGTAGTGTATGTATTTGAAGGTGGTGAACGACGTCGAAAATGTATCCAACGATGACAGTTTAAAGAACCAAAATGAGGGTAATTCCCTCAAAGTATCTTCGAGTAGCATGGTGGATAAATGGTTTCGTGATGGTGTGCTATGTAATGAATGGCGACTCAAGAGTTTCAAACGAGGGATAAAAAATCTAACTATATCTAAGCGTGTAGAAGGAGAGAGAAAAAATGGTGGCTCATAGGAAAAAAAGAAAGATCTAAAACCAAACTGCAACAGCATGTTACAAGAAGTGATTGTACAACAAAGTGGCCAGAAAGATAACAAGAAACACTACATATTAAGAAAATGATGCTCTAACCTATGGGGTATTAGTGCAATAAAACTCCTAGCTACAAGATGGAAATCCCCTCACAAATCATATCCTCTTCTGGGTGATGAAATCCCAATCAAACAATACAAAATGGAAGAACAATAGGCTACGAGAATCCCACTATCAAGAGGGACCTTAGGTACAAGATCCTTAAATAGTATAGGAACAAGCCTACCTTGTTCATGACACATCCAGAGTGGTTTCTTGGAACTTTATCCCTTTGGTCCTCGACACTTGATATGGTCCTCTCTATGCATGAGGAGGACTATGAAGGGTTATCCTTCGATACAGAATGGAGTGTGGTATTCCACCCCAAATTCAAGAACCCCTTCAATGTGGCTTA
Source organism: Pseudotsuga menziesii (assembly GCA_001517045.1). Taxonomy (NCBI): domain Eukaryota; kingdom Viridiplantae; phylum Streptophyta; class Pinopsida; order Pinales; family Pinaceae; genus Pseudotsuga; species Pseudotsuga menziesii. Next base: position 399,703 of record LPNX010260750.1, on the reverse strand, counting down.
CTCCTACAGAGTGGGGGGCACTCTAATAGATTGGTCATGACCATGTCAATAAGTACTAGAGGATTTTGGTACCATAATGGACAACAACTATGTCTCAGATGTAAGTGACAAAGGGGTGTTATTTGGATGCCTATCCCCAATGTCCTAACTTAAATACAATATTGTTTTGGTCCTCAGATGAGGTTACAATGTTGGTTGAGTTAAGTTAATTTGTCGTCTAGCTTGGGGTCATGAAACAAGAGTTTTAGTTTAGGGTGTGAGATGTGTGCGCAAGTGATGTGTAATGTATAAACCCAAACAATCTCATGACCGAGACACAAATGCAGTTAAATAACTGTAAATTACAGTAAATATCTTGACAAATAACCAATTCTTCTAGAAAATAAAATGTACACAAGTAAATGAGTGCATAAGGAACTTATCAGGTTGTAGGAAACACACGGAGGGTCTCAACTACCAAGATCGACTAAGGGGGATCACATACAATGAAATTCGTACCACCAAAAAACCTAGGGGGTTGTAAGCGATAAAATTAGGAAGAAAACGATGGTGGAAGGGGTAGAATACATACAGGGGGGTCTGGAAAAGGGTCTCAAACACTAAAAAGGACTGAAAAACTACAGGTCGCACCTTTTGGTGAAACATGTGCAATCACTAGCTGAATAGAACTATAAAAAAACCATTATTTGGACAAAAAATAAGCAAAAAGACTCAGGTTGCACAAAATAGGGATTTATGCACGATAGGTCGCACAAAACCGGGTCACATTAGCGACTGGGGTCGCTTTGGAATCCTGGACAAGTTCGATCTAGATTTTTGGTCTAGGTGACACTTATCAGGGTAGAATACATGACCTAGGTTGTGCTTATCGAGAAAAAGGTGCGACCTAGATCACAACTTTCTACTGGATAGGTGTGATCTAGCCGGAACTGAGGGATTTTTAAGAAAAAATTGTTGTCTTGGGTCGACGGGTAGGCACTACGAATCAATTGGTTCAAATATGCTGCAGTGGGGTCATATCGGTGAAGACTGAAGGTACCTACAAAAGCAAATATACAAGGCTATCAAGACGGTATATTTTCCAAAACTGTAGTGGGGATTTCTACCCTACTACGTGCAAAAGCACCTACCCTAAATCAGTTGGATCATAGGGTAGAGTTCATGGTGTGAGGGATTTCTCAACCTTGACTTGCAGAAATAAGAAATAAAAAGAGATACAATATATAATCTAACTAATGCAATAAAGAGACACAAATTACCTTTAGAATGGGCCACTGCAGCCATTTGAGGAAGTGGTCCGTAGGCTTCCCATGATCCTGGTCTCTATGTGCTCTCCAACAAAGGGTTGGCACCCAGAAAAATATGAATGGTTACATAGAGATAAATCGACATGCAACATGGGATAGTGTGGGTAAAGAATATGATGGACAAAAGGTTCTCGAAATGAGGAGTGGAAAAGGTTCATGAATCTAAAGTTGACCAAAAGTGTTTTTCGGGGGATCTTCACATTGTATTTATAGGATGATCCAAGGTTTTCTAACCCAATGTATTTTATTTTGCATGGTATTTATCCATGTATTTTGACCCATTCTCATTTTAGGTTTTTTTGGTCCTTTTTGGAGAGAGTGGGGTTATGTCACAATAAATGCCCAACTTCCTTGTATTTATGGGGGAATAAATAATAATGTTTTGGACCATTTTTGGTGGAATTTAATTGTGAAGGTCAAATGGAGGAATCAATGGTGGGATTATGATGTATAATTATGGTTTGGACCATACATATCTAGGTGAACAAGTTTTGGTGTTGACAACCTCCATGAAGAATTTCGTCTAGAAGGTTCTTGAAATCTCCTTTTTTTCCTTTTTAACAATACTGACACTCTCTGCATATGGGACATATGTGCCAATGATATTTTTTCTTGAGTCTAGTAGTGTCATGGACACACTATGTTAGTGGGAAAGAGGTGTCATGTAGGTATGGTTCTCTATGTCAAGAGACAAGGGGCATCAAACATCCTAGAACTGGGAAAAAATATCTCAAAAATATGTCTTGGCCATGTCACTTCAAGGGATTTAACATAGAAACCAGTTTTAGGTGTAACCAAACCCACCCTAAAGTATGAAGATAGAAAGGGATGATAGGTGAAATGATTTACTACATATGGTCTGGAATCAAAAGAAAAAGAGTGGCAAACGATGACCTTCCATAATATCCGTTACAAAATATCTGAGTCAAATCACGGCTTTGACCAATACACTGTAGATCCATGTATAACGACGATGTCATGGCTACCGACAATACACTGTGGATCCATGATAGACAAGACTCAAATAGGGACATAGCTGTGGAATATACACTATAGATCTATTTCATCTTGACCCAAACTTGAGAATAACCACCAGACATACAATGTGGATCCATGCAATGTCTCAAGAATTAATCCATCGCAACCTAAAGATAGGCACATATTCAAGAGAATAGCTAACCATTCAGGGTCTTCATTTTGATTCCAAATTATAGGATTCTATCCATGTGAATAGATTTATTAATGTCAAACATGGTAGAAACCACTTGATTATCGATCATTGCTGTATATCATTAACAAGCGTGAGGGAAATCACCATTAATGTCAATGATTCCTAAGGTATCGTAATACATTCCTCAGAATGTGAATAGATGATTTGAAGTCAAACAATTAACAAAATATTTCAATCATAGGCCAATGATGAAAGCCTACTATCAAAAGAGAGGAGGAAACTTATCCTTGAGGCATGTAGGATTCAAGGTACTTGACTGGTTTCTAAGCCTAATTCCTGGATGATTTGCTAGCATTGAAGGGAATAAACTCATCGAAGGAGGGCCATGATGCTTCCCTCATCATTGACATGAAACTTGGAACAAAATTTATGTTGAAGTGATCATGATAATGGAAACAACGATAGGACTGAATCATATATGACCCACTCTAAGGAAGGTAAGGAAACTACAGAGGGATACTGTGGTAAATACTTCCCTTGAACATTGGAAGACATGACAAGGGACTTGGAAACATTGAATAAACGAGGAAAAGACAAGACATAATGCAAAGGAAGGACAATGCATTCTTTGAATTGAATCAAAGGAGTTAAATGACTCATGAAAGTGGATCAACATGATGACAAGTTGAAAACCCAACTGTTTGAATAAAAATGCACACATGTGCCATGTTCAAGGGTGGACTATGAGCTGCCATTAATACAAATTAAATATGTTCTCCATTCCCTTAATTTCCCCATAACGATGGATATTTAGTAACAAATTCTATGTATAGCTCATCAAAGGATGAGTCTATTCTCATGCATTTTATGAACCTAAGAAATAAGGGGTTGATTCCCAAAAAATGGTCCTTCCACGTTTAATTTTATGAGTCTGAAATGACTAAGGAGACTCCAAAAATGGAATTTTTCATAGATTTAGTCCCTAAGGTCTGAAAAAGTATAAACTGATACCTAGGAGAACTCTTCTAGTCACGAAGAACTAGAGTATACATTTTTCGTAAATGAGTCTTGACAATTCAAAAAAATGGGTAAACTATCACCAAATATAATACCTTTCAAGTTTTTTTACAAGCATGAAAGAATCAAGTTCAGTTGGTAATATTTTTGTGTTTAGTTAGTTTGAAATAGATTAAAGGTGACTCCATGGAGTTTCCCTTTTTTCGGAATCCATTTTAAGGAGTCCGAAAAGCAGTAAAAGCACACTCAATACATTTTCACTAGAATTTTAGTGAGCAGGCTGAGGGTATAAAAGGAGCTTGGTACTTTTTCAACTTAAGCTATAGTGTGAAAAAGACAAAAAGAAACTCGATCGTAACAAAAAATTCCCACTAATGTCCTAGAATCCCGAGAAATGATGTTAGAACACTTTCACCATGAAAATTATAGCAAAAGCATAATGAAAACCCATGATATTTAAATATTCCACTAATTATTTCTAATTAAAAAATAAAAACTAACATACAAATAGTGAAATGGTGAAAAATTTTAACCATTGTATTTTTTTACCATAGCAAATAGGGTGAAAGTTGTGTTTAGGAGAGGAATTTGTGAAAGATATTCTGGGAGTTCCAGGCATCCATTCGTCAAATCGTGAGAAGCAGGTAAGAGATAACACCTTTCCTTTCTTTTTTTATGGTTGAAAATTTCATTTTTATGATGATGTTTTAGTATTTTGGGAGGATTTTTCCAAGGGGAACAACACACCTAGGGTGACGTTCTTCTCCCTTTCAGAAGGTGCGTTGGTGAACTCCCTGAAAGGGGGAAGAGCATCTGGGGAACTCTGTATCTTAGGAGAGACAACACCATCATTTTGTTCCCTAACGAAAAGAACATCAATGGTCGTGGGATTCTAAAAGATCAATTTTTAGCACGAAATTTCAAGAAAATTTTCAATATGAAGGTTACACTGATTACCTTATGGATGTCTATAGTAGGGAAGAATCCCTAGCTACGTGAAATGCAAATAACTTCTGTCTATAGGACGAAAGTGTGGAAATTGAACCCAATGATAGAACAATTACACTCACAACAATTATCAATTGTACATGCAAAATCACTCACACAAGAGACTGAATATGGAGCTGAACACTAAACTATATTGAATAAGTGTACAATAGCCAACCCTGTTAAGTCATAGGCTGCCACAATAAATAGTTACATAAAGGATTTGAATGCATGAAGAGGCAATTCGAATCTAGTCAAAAGTAGGCTTACTAAATCTAAGCAAATCCCCCACAGGTGCATAAAGCAGTTTCCAAAACTGTCAAGGAGCTCACGAATTGGAAAAATCACTTAGGCAAGATAAAAGGCAATGGAAGGAAAAATCATACATGATTTTCATAGGAGAAAAGAGTGGAGGATGTGGAGTACAAAAAACTAGTTAATCTCACCTAGTCAAACTTTCCCAATTGCCTTAAAACACTGAAAAAGCAGGCAATAAAGCAGAAAAAACAGAAGGGTGCTTAGGAGGCCAGGAATAAAGTAGATTTGATTCCAGGAGGTTTCCTAAGT
>LPNX010260750.1:299760-394442 GCA_001517045.1 Pseudotsuga menziesii | reverse complement strand
AGTTGCTGCATTTACAACTCCTCTGTACTCTGCTTCTGTAGATGAGAGTGCAATGGCACTCTGTTTCTTGCTTGACCAGCTAATTGGCCCTTCTGCAAGAATGAACACATATCTTGATGTGGAATTTCTATCTGTGCTATCACCTACCCAATCACTGTCAGTAAACCCAATCAAATCAAGATCAGATTTAGCTTTATAGAAGATCCCATGTGTCCTTGTTCCCTGAACAAAGTTAAGGATCCTTTTGGCTGCTTTCCAATGGATCTCATGAGGCTGATCCATGTATCTAGAAGCCACACTTACTGCATAATAAATATCAGGTCTAGTATGTGTAAGATACAACAAACATCTAATCAATTGCCTATACAGTGTATTGTTTACCATGGGTGAAGAATCAGCTTCTTCAAGCTTCACTCCTGAAAGGAAAGGAGTCTTGCTTAGCTTGCAATCCTTCATTCTGAATTTTTTCAGAAAATACAAGGCATACTTGGACTGGTGCACCTTGATTCCATCTTTGTTTTGAGCAATCTCAAGCCCCAAGAATTGTCTTAAGAGCCCCAAATCTGTCATGGAGAAGGCTTGGTTCATTGCACCCTTCAAGGAAGCAATCTCATCCTTTGAGCTTCCTGTAATGAGAAGTTCATCAACATATAACACAATGGTAGTTAATGAACCATTAATCAACTTCAAATATACATTTGGATCTGATTTTCATCGAACAAAATTCAGTGATAGAAAGAAGCTATCAATCTTGGCATACCAAGCCCTGGGGGCTTGCTTAAGCCCATACAATGACTTCCTTAGCTTGCACACAAGAGATGGGTTAGTAGCAAATCCTTGAGGCTGCTGCATGTATATCTCTTCAGTGAGATCTCCATTCAGAAAGGCACACTTTACATCCATGTGATGTACCTCCCATTGCTTTGAAGCTGCAATGGCTAAGGCTAGCCTGATGGAGTCCATCTTTGCCATTGGTGCAAAGGTCTCATTGTAATCTATGCCATGAACCTGTGAGTAGCCCTTGGATACCAATATGGCCTTGTACTTCATAGGTTAACCATCAGCAGCAAATTTGGTCTTGTACACCCACTTACATTGAACTAGCTTCCTCCCTGGGGGAAGATCAACCAGCTCCCAAGTGTTGCTCTTCTGGAGTGAGATGAAATCTTCCTTCATGTATGCTTGCCATCTTGGATATCCTACTACATATTCATATGTATAAGGATCTGATTCTACCATCAGATAGAATTTCTCGGCAAACATAGGATCCTTCATGCACAGATCACTCTCAAATTGAGATCTAGTCCTCCTAGGGTCATTAGGATTTCTAGCTAGCTCTCCTGCTGCATGAATGGTCTTGGCTGCCCATTTTGGCCTTGTATGGATGTTAGGATCTACAATAAATTCATCACTATCAGACAGATCAGAATAAGCATGTTCAACAATCTCTTCACTTACATTCAGAGGTTCTGGTGGTGAAGAGGCTTCTCCAACTTCCACTGCTGCTAGGGGTTCTTCTTGAAACTGAACACACCTTTCAATGAAGGATTTGTTTGTGCTAAAATTTATCAGCTTGTACCCTTTTGAATATTCATAGTACCCAACAAATATACACTCTTGGCTTTGGGGATGCAAAGCCTTCCTCTTTTCTGTTGGAATTCTAACCCAAGCCTTTGAGCCAAAAATCCTGAAATGGGTCACATCTGGCTTGTGCCCACTCCATGCTTTGAAAGGAGTCATACCATCAAGCTGTTTGTGAGGAACCCTATTCTGGATATAGGCTGCATATTTTATAGCTTCGGCCCAGTACTTTGGTGGCAAAGTCTTAGCCTCCATCATGCATGTTGCCATCTCCTTCAGTGATCTGTTCTTCCTCTCAACAACACCATTCTGTTGTGGTGTGTAAGGGATAGAATGCTGCATCTGAATACCTGCATCTACACAATATTGAATAAACTCAGACTTGACATACTCACCACCATTTTTAGATCCGAGGACCTTGATTTTCCTCCCATATTGGTTTTCAACCAAAGCCTTAAATACTTTGAAGAGGCCAAAAACTTCAGACTTCTGTTTCAAGAATTAAACCCAGCAATACCTGGAAAATTCATCTATGAAATTCAATGCATATTTGGCCTAACTCATGGAAATATGAGGGAATGGGCTAGCAACATCACTTTGGATCAACTCGAGGGGTGCAGAGGTTCTCTCATGACTATCTCTCTCAAATTTATGCTCTAGGTGTTTTCCTAGGATGCAACCTTGACAGACTCCTTTGGAAAATTTTATCTTTGGTAACCCTATGACCATCTCTTTTTCACTAAGATCAGAAAGATACTTTTAATTTAGGTGGCCAAATATTTCATTCCAAAGCTTGCTTGCCTCATTATCATGAATCAGAAGAGCAGAGGGGTTTGAGTAGGGTAGGAAGTGTGAGAACATGTATCCTTCGAAGTATGATTTGCAACTCCTTTTGCAATGACTTTACCACTTGAGATCTTTGTGATCTCAACTTCATCGGGGGAGAATATGACCTTCTTTGGAGACCCTGTGTGGGTCATCTGATACACTAATAAGAGGTTGGAGGCAAGACCTGGAACATACAACACATTATTGAACTGACCATGATCAAGATCAATCCTCCCTTTACCCAAACTTTCAGTGAGAGAGTTATCTCCCAGTACTATTGGTGGAACTTTCAACATGTCAAGTGAGGTGAATGCCTCCTTGGTCGAAACCATATGTCTTGAAGCTCCAGAATCAATGATGAAACTAGGTGAGCTTGATGTGCCAGCAACCAATGCATGAACTTTCTCTATGTCTTCTGAACTTGATCCTCCTTCCCTCTTCTTTGAGCTGTCTGGAAGGGAGATTCCATTCTTCTCCAAGATATGGGTCAGCATTTCTATTTGCTTCTTCATGCAAGAGATCTCGGAATGATTTCCCTTACTGCAGTATGCGCACTTGCTCATTTCTCCTTTGTTCTTCTTCTTGTGGTAGTTCTTCTTGGAACCTTGAGGCTCCTCCGGAGACTTGTTCTTGTCTCTCTTTTGCTCAGGTGGATTTTTAGCTTTCTTTTTTCTTTTTGAATCCACCCTCAAATCTCCAGCAACTAGAGCTTGTTCTTTGGATGGTTTGATGGTGCCCATCATCACCAGTTTGTCTTGTTGTTGTGTGAGAGATTCCATGAAATCTGCAAGGCTAGGCATCTTCCAGGTTCGAGCTGTCAACTTTGTGGCATAGAAGGTCGAAACAAACACTCAATAGTCAGGGCCAAGCTTCGAGAGTATGGCCAAGACTAGCTGATCATCCTTCTTTTCGATCCCACATTGTTTTAGCTGCAAAACAAGTGCTTTGAACTTGGAGAAATAGAGTTGCAGGGATTTAAAGCTATTTGGACTCACGGAGATCAGTTCATTTTCGATTTGATGTCCCCTCATCTCATCTGTATTTCCAAAAATATCAACAAGCTTCTCCCATACTTCATTCAGTGATGTCAATCCATCAAGATGGAAAAGGAGGTCTCTGGATATACTCAGACACAAGAGACCATAGGCCTCATCCCTCCTGTTGTGCCATTTTATCTTCTCTGCAGTTGCATTGGGCTCTGCTTCTATTTCCATAGTCACTCTGTAGAGGCCTTTCACTCTCAATAGTATCTCCATCTCTACTTTCCATTCAAAGAAGTTAAATGGAGTCAAGATGATCTTCTGAGATTGATCCATAGCTCAGAAATTGTCTCGGCTGTCAGTAGAAGGATCCCAGTCACTGATGTCAAACCTGCAAAACAAATTGGAAGGAGAGAAATCGATCTACAAATTCTCTGATACCATGTGGAAATTGAACCCAGTGATAGAACAATTACACTCACAACAATTATCAATTGTACATGCAAAATCACTCACAAAAGAGACTGAATATGGAGCTGAACACTAAACTGTATTGAATAAGTGTATAATAGCCAACCCTGTTAAGTCATAGGCTGCCACAATAAATAGTTACATAAAGGATTCGAATGAATGAAGAGGAAATTCGAATCTAGTCAAAAGCAGGCTTACTAAATCTAATCAAATCCCCCATAGGTGCATAAAGTAGTTTCCAAAACTGTCAAGGAGCTCACGAATTGGCAAAATCACTTAGGCAAACTAAAAGGTAATGGAAGGACAACTCATACATGCTTTTCATAGGAGAAAAGAGTGGAGGATGTGGAGGACAAAAAACTAGTTAACCTCACCTAGTCAAACTTTCCTAATTTCCTTAAAACACTGAAAAAACAGAAGGGCACTTAGGAGGCCAGGAATAAAGTAGATTTGATTCCAGGAGGTTTCCCAAGTGCTCCATGAGTCAAAATCAGCAAGTTTGACCACTATGGATGTGTAGATGACAACTTGCATAAAGTGGAACATGGAAACTAGGAAAATAAGACAAAAATGGATTAATTAATGTCTAAGGTAGCTAACTATGGGTTGATTATTCTAACAGGAAGGATAGATTCAAGTGGATGAAAGAAAACCTGCAACAAGTTGTTAGAGAGAACCAATGGAGAACCTGCAGCACAACTTCAGAAGTCACATCATATGTTTCAAAATAATCTATAAAACAAGAACTAACAATAGAAATAAAATCATATCACTTCTAGCTTTGGTTTCAAATGGGGCCCATGCCCTAGCTCAGGAAGCTACCTCTCTGCCAGGTTGGGTGGTATTGAGTAATGCTCAACATACAAGACGTTTGGATAGTGGATCAAATGGAGTGAGAGGGATGAATGGCTTGAGAATGATGGTTTCTCAAGGCACTCATACGGGCAGAGTAACAATAGGAAAAGAATGAGTGTGTTGAGAGTGACCCCCACCCCTTTATTTATAGCTTTTTTCTTTACTTTAGGGTTTTTAGCCCTTGGTCAGAGTTTTAAGCCATTTTTAGGGTTTTAAGCCTTTTTCGCCCCTTTCTTAGCTCTTTTGGGGTTTTTAGGTCCCTTTTAGGGATTTTAGCCTATTTTTGAAGGATTTATCCCCTTTGTGAGCTATTTTGGCTCTTTTATGGGTTTTTAAGCCCTTTTTTTTTATGTTTTTTGAGGCTTTGAGGGGAAAGCCTAGGTTACATAAGGGTGTGGGGGTCAATAAGGGTTATGAAATGGATGTCTTCATGAGGTGTAGGCCATATGGAGCAAGCCAAGTGATTTTTGGGTTAACAGATTGCCCTTTGATGTGTGAGGGAAGGAGCTCATCGTATGGCCGACGGACATCATAGGATTTTCTGGGGAGAGGCAGTGCTTCCTGGTTCGGGACATGGTGGCTTTGGTTTTTGTATTAATGTTGGTTCCCATCAATGGGTGAGATACAATGAGTATGTGACATGTATATGGATGAGGTAGGCATCCCCATGCTCGTAACAATGTCAAAATAATAATGTGATCCAGGATCCTAAATGCAAGAGCTGATCATATACAACTTGTGTTACATAATGGTAACCTCAATAAGAGGCTAAACACAATACTAATATGAAGAACTGATACATTGGACCCATGGAATTCTCATGGAATCCTATATATTCATAATTGATGGTCTGTTGGATCTGGAGAGGTACATAACTGTAAGGAATCACTGATGGAGCGTCAAAGTCCCTATGGTACAATATGCCACATCAATTATGAATATATACAGAAGCATTTCTCTGGGGATTCTAAACACTGTCTCCAATGCAACCTGGAAATCACAAGGGACATGAACATGTCTGGGTCCCTTCATAGACTCACGAATATGCTAGATTCAGGTGACACCTAGGGTTGTTGACCAAATACTGCATGGACCAATACCCTATATGAATCTCAATGGTGCGATGATGTAGCTGGAGTCGAGAACATGAGACATAACCATCCTGAGAGGCACTAAGGACTCCTCTCAAGTGGTCCAAGGAAATCATCAATGAGGTTAATCAAACTAGGATATAGGGACCTCTAGGTATATCCTCTGGAATATATGTGTAGTAATAAATAGAGGGAGACCTGCAACTAACCAAGGAAATGGTGCTTCTTTGGCTAGAAGCACAAGGGAGAAAACCAAAGGTGTGAGACAATATTGGGGCTGACACACTGAATTGGGAAAAGAGGTAGGGAATCATGGGGGACTCAAACTTCCTTTGTTCAGAGTATGACGATAGGGTTGACTTGGTAGAAAATGAAATTGTTTGAAGGGAGGGGGATCATAGATATTATACCAGAAATGTAACTGTAGATGGGAAATACTTGGGGGAGGTAGACACTTTGGTATTCATGGGATCAAAGGAAGACTCATCGTAGAATACTATTGAACAAACACCACCCAAAGGGTGAATGTTGTTGAACTGTAACACATGGGGTGGAACCAAAAGACACTGTTGTGGTACGATCTCATGGATTTTGAGCGATCTCAAGAAAGTAAATGCTTGATCGTGCTTTCAATTCTAGAGAGTCTAAAAGCATGAAGAAGACTCCAATGGGGTCTCTTTTTCATTGATAGTCTCTTTTGCCTGAAAAAGGATAAAAGTGTACATAGGAGAGCTCTACCATCCTTTGGGGGATGGGAGAATTCTTTACCGTTGGTAGTCCAATCAAGACGAAAAAGGTTAAACCTATACTGATTGGATGGTCATTCACATAATTTTACGAGAATGAAAGAAACCAAGTTTACTCGGCAATCTTTTCTTGATGAGAAGGTTGGAAAAGAGCTTAAAGACAACACATGAAGAGCTTTTTCATAACGTTCGGTCCCAATGCCTGAGAAAGTATAAAAGGATGTAGAGGGAAACGTTCATGGTTTGAATGTGCCAAGGTGTTTTGTTAACCCAAAAAAATTGCTCGATTAGCTCTACATGACCTACACCACACAAATATATCTATTTCACTACCCTCACTGACCCCCACACCCTTGTAAAGGCTCAAAAACGCCAGAAAGGGCTTAAAAACCCATAAAAGAGCCTAAATAGCTATCAAAGGGGCTAAAACCTCCAAAAAGGGGCTAAAACCCTTAAAAGGACCTTAAAAACCCTAAAGGAGCTAAATAATGGCCGAAAACGGCCTAAAGTCCAAAAAAGGGGCTAAAGCCTTGACCAAGGGCTTAAAACCATAAAAACTCAGAAAAAGATATAAATACAAGGGTGGGGATCACTCTCAAAACACTCCTCATTTTCCTACTATTACTCTGCCCGTGTGAGTGCCTTAAGACCCATCTCTCTCTAGCCATTCACCCCTCTTTCTCACTTTCTCCATTAGCCAAATCCCATTCCATAAAGAGGTAGCTTCCTACTAGGGCATGGTGGCCCATTTCATCAAAACCATAAGGTATAAGGTGTGTTTCTTGTTAGTAGTTTAGTTTTGTAGATTATTTTATTTACAGGTGGTTTTGCTCACATTATTTTGTAGGTCCTCCATTAGCAGTGTACTGCAGGTTTTACTTGGTTCACTAACCCTTTCCTGTAGGTTTTATCTCCCATCCACAGAGACCCTATCCTTCCGTCCTATAGATGAAAGGTAGCCATTTATGCACGTAGCTAGGGAAAAATCCCTACTACAGATTGGCGACCATACCAGGTCGATCCCAAAGGATCCCTGGGTTTTTACAATTTATTTTCAGATTTCTATTGACCTATTTTATTTCTAGTTTAGATCTTTATTTCTGTCATTTACATTTCCAGTTGAGCCCTCTTGAGGCCGACCCGAGCCCGTTCGGCCACAGTACCCATTACTGTTGACTATTCCCAGCTTTGTTTTTAAATTTTTTCAGTTTTCATTCTAGGTTTCTCATATCGGGATGAAAAGGGTGACCTAGTCCCTCATTTAGCCCCTAAAAGAGAGACCTAGTCCCTCATTTGGGCCAAAAAAGAGCGACTTCATTCCCAGGACCCCGGTCGCTCCTATTTTTGGTTTTTGAGTGACCCATTCACCTATTTTGGGAAAAAACTAGAGGCCTCCTCGCTACATTTTTCTCGAAAAGGGAGACCTGTCTCTCAGGGTTTGGTTTTTTGTTGTTCCAACTGTCAGTGTGGCTCAGCCACCACTATCCATCATCCTACCTCTTTCTACAAAGTAATTTTGTAGGTTGATGGTTTATTTGGTTAGCTGTTAATGCACATAAATGTGTTTAAAAGGCCTAGCTAAAGTACTGTAATTTAGTTTTTAGTTTTTTCACTTAAATAATTGGAAATTAACCTCTTTCCGAAACTCTTCCTCCTCTACTCAGTCACCACCATCTGGGTATTCTGAGATAAGACAAAGGGTCAAGCTCATATATTAATAGGTACTTATACTTGTTATTGCTTAAGACCACTAAAAATGGGTGACTTAGAAAGTAGACTGGGTGGAGACCATTGGGGGTTTCATGGCCTTCCCATGCTCCTTGTTGACTGACCTTGCACTCAAAGACTGACATGAGGATCTATGGGTGGGATTATTCCCACTGTGTTGAGAGCCCAACAATCTTTCCTGGTCGAAGAGGAATACATGTGTAAGGTAGTCACCTAGCAAGTTTGCAATAATTCAGGTTTATTACTTGCATGTTTAAATCTTTATGTTTTAAAAGTTCATTGGTTTTTTCATAACAGGTTGCCCATTCTGTAATCTCTGCAACAAACTAGAAAAATATATGAAGTATCCATAAACCATAATTGCAGTCACTAAACTAATAACAGAAAATAATTTAAAAAATGATCAAATATTTCATACACTAAACATGCACACAACCACACCACTTAATCCAACCAAAATCGGTTCATGACGTTGAGGGAACCCATTAAAATATATCAATCTACATTAATTCAAAAGCTTTGCAGTATTTGAGGACATAAGTCCCTGACTATCTTAACTGTGGGAAGTACTTGGGCTCAGCCCTAAAACGCATTGTGAGGAGTACCACGGGAACCCCAAAGTAGCTGGCCAATGAGAGGAATTACCAAGCGAAATAGGAAATGACGCCCACTGATTGACTAGATCTCCTATGATTAAAAGTCTGAGCGCTGTCTCCTGGAAGTCTTGGTGGCCGAGTGACCACCTGAAAGCCAATAGGAAGCCACTGAAACCGAGGTCTAGAACGTCATTACTAGATTACACCATTTGATATACCAACCTGACACAATTGATCCCCCATGCTATTCTTCATGCCTAAGAGGCAATTCACTACAGTTTTGGTCATTAAACCAACATCGTTAAGACCATTCTCGATGACCCTCTACACCATCATACGGCCACACAACCTCTAACTCAGACTCAGATTCATATCAATCTGATCCAAACTTACATACCACACCATCTAGCCCCATGGCTGGTGCAAACTTGGATCCAATTTCTGGATTGGTCATTGGTAGTGGACCCATGTCCATGCCTCAAGCACCACCAACACCCTTGCAGGTGGTCCTAGTACTCCCATGGAGACTGTCCTAACTCAACTACCTCCACTTGTACCTACGAGTCAAACTATCCCACCTGTTATACCTGGGGCCAATGGACCATCCACTCACACTGTCCCACCTGTCATACCTAGGGGCAGTGACCCTTCCGCTCACACTGTCCCACTTACCATATCTGGGGGTAGTGTCCCATCCACAACTGTGCCACAAATACCCCTAGTCATGTAGGGACATCATGTTCTCATGAAACCCACTACCATTGTAGGTCCTTCCCATATTAATCTTGGGTCAAACCTCCCTTTCATGGAACGCCTCAACTTTCTTAACTTGGCCAGGTTAACTAATGACCCTATCTGTCATCAAGCCTTTTGGCCTCCCATGCCAACCAAGCTCTCCTCAGACATCCCTAAGTTTGAAGGGAAGTCAGGAGAGTTCCCCCAAAATCATATAATGAAGTTTCATCTATGGTGCTCATTAAACATCATCATAGATGACTCGATCAGACTCCAACTTTTCCAAGGCACCCTCACAGGTGCTGCAGCCAAGTGGTACATTGAGCTACCACAAGCCAAGTACCCAAACTTTAACTCCTTGGCCTTTATGTTCCTGCAGTATTTCCATCTCCCCGTCAGATATTATGAAGGGGTGGAAATCTTGCTATCTTGCCACCAAAACACTGCGACCCACATAACTGACCACGTCCATGAGTGGCGACGATGTCGTATCTTGTGCAAGATCAAGCTTGATGACAGGATATTCCTTAACTGGTTCTTAAAAAAATTGTTGCCACCCATAGCCAAGGACATCAACTCTGAA
Source organism: Pseudotsuga menziesii (assembly GCA_001517045.1). Taxonomy (NCBI): domain Eukaryota; kingdom Viridiplantae; phylum Streptophyta; class Pinopsida; order Pinales; family Pinaceae; genus Pseudotsuga; species Pseudotsuga menziesii. The sequence goes on along the minus strand of LPNX010260750.1, from coordinate 384,248 downwards.
TGTCCCCAAACAGAGGAAGAGGCCATCTTGAAGGCCCAATAGTTTGACCTCATTTATGCACAGTCTAGATACCTCTACACCATCATTCCTGATGCTCCCCATGTAGGAACATCCTACATGGATGGGACAAGGGAATCCCATTCAAAACATGGTATCATAGGTTCTATTTCCCACCAAACAAAACATCACGCGACACCACCCATGATGCCACCACACCCAAGCAACACCCCTAGTGTTTCCTACCTAAATCAAGCTCATTACTATTCAAGAATGATGTCTCAATTTGGAGCTACAACCTCCTATGCACAACCTGCACCATAGCATCAGACCCATGCACCTACTTGGTCGGCACAACAATATTCGGGACAGATGACTGGGTTTGTGGCACCCGCATCCCCCCAGGTTTACTATGCACCACCAGTGCAAGCTGCACAAGCCCCCCTCTCAAGTCCCTGCACCTTTGGGACAAGTGTTTTCTCAGCAGAATCATCCCAACCAACAATCCCTTAATAACCAACAAGGGCAAGCTAGAAACAACTGAGCTAGTAATCGAGGCAACAACCAACCGCAAGGACTAGTAGCAATCGCACTTGTTCTCCAACCCAATCCCACCGCCCCTACTGCACCTCCACCAACAAAAACATGTGTTCACCACCTGCTAGCCCTGACAACCGAAGAGGTCAATTTACAGACCAGGAAAAATCAGTATGGAACCAACACCGAACCCGCTGACCCATCAGTGGCATCCACATCCAAAACAACCAACACACCTCTTCACTTACCCCCTTTTCCCCCATGCCCTCCCATACGACATGTTTCCAACAATGCCACGACTAGAGCTGCTATGAGCTACAACATCGTTGATGACTTGGCCCAAACACCTATGGCCATGTATTCTCTTAAGGTACTTAAAACTTTCCCAACATGGTGAAAGGCCTTAATAGCCACCCTCAGTGCTATAGAACCCTCTTACTCAAATTCGATCGCGCTCGACATAGATAACAGAGAGCCTCGGATGCCATCAACTATTTCCTTCCAAATTCCGGTATCAATTTAGAATCTGGTCATTCACTAGTGCATCGTCGACAAAGGGGAATCCACATGTGTTATGTCAACCTTAGTCTGGTAGAAACTTGGGTCCCCAATCCTGCAACGATCCACCACTGCTTTGCGGGATTATGATGGCCATCTCACTAAATCCCAAGGTATCCTTCTGCATGTCCCCATAACATTATCTGAGAAAATAGTACTGATCGACATAGAGGTTTTCAATGCATAGTTGGACTATAACCTTCTCTTGGGAACAAGTTATATGTATGCCATGAGAGCTATAGCATCCATTTTTTTTCGTCTCATGATGTTCCCTCATGACAGGAAAATCGTGATGGTTGACCAATTAACTTATCATGATCTTCATGGGATAACAACACTAGCCAATGCTATCCCTACAGTTGACACTATCGTCGATGACACATCCAACTCCTCATTATTGAATGTGGTCCCTGGGTTGTTTACAGACACCCCCATGAAAACCTCCTTCCCCTTCGTGCCACCACCACCGACATTAAACGAGACTGCAGCTTTGTGCATGCTCTCATCCAACGCTGCTGCACCTAAACATCAACCGCAGCCACAAGATCATGCACAGCTACAACCACAACCACATCCCCAAATGAAATCACTAGGGAGTTACTTGGTCTCCTCCTCAGTCCACACAACTCCCTTCCTATTTCCCCCTCCTGGCATCATGAGTAAGCTAGTAATGGCTACCTTAAACTTAGCCAACTTCACATTGGCAATTCCTGTGTAATACCTCGATCCACCAGTCCAAACTTCGATGCCCCAAGTCGTGTTGACCCCTGTTCATCCCATTGTGGTCGAATCACATCCCCCACCTTGCCTGTAAAATCCAACCACTGTACCTGCACCTACTGTGCCCCACCCAAAAAGGGCCAGGGGAAAAAAATGTGAAAGCAACAACTAAACCCAGGGAGATCCCGCCATGCACCATGTGCAATGAACATGGCCATGAAACACAAAAATATCCATCAATTCCCATGATCTGCACACATTTATATGCCGTGGATACAACAAAATACATCCTTGTGGTTGAACTCCTAAGTGGACGAACAAAGAAAAACAAGTTGTTGAGAACGAACCATGCTTGTGCCCTTCATGGCTTGTATGGACACTATTCTCACCACTGCCAGGACTTGTCTAAGTTTTCAATAGCCCTAGCTAACCCTCGACACCATGACCTTGAATTTGATATCAATCTCATCGAAGAAATCTGCCCCCCGCCTCCTTCTTCAGATACCATGTCCATCTACATTGTGTCTAGTTCCACAGACCCAATTATCATTGCAATCACTGACAGCTCCTCCAACCTATCCCATCATTGCTTCTACAATGATGAGGATATACTTGAAGCCTTAACCTCTCCTAAATACCCTTGGGATGACATGCACCATCTCTCGTTCTTCTTCCCCGAAGGACCTGATTCGTTGTTGGATCTATTTTCAGTTGAGACAAAAGATTTAATTCATGGGAAAGTTGACTGGTTCAAAAATCCCATTCTGGCACCCGATGCTTTCAAAGAAGGCAACATGGCCAATATCTCATGAACCATTAATATCAACATCTCAACCAAACTTGAGATCGTTGAGGAGATCATGCTGGGGGCATCCTGCTCCCGTGAAGAAATATCTTCCTACAAATCACTCTTCCAAGAATTTCACGACATCTTCACCTGGTCCTACACCGAAATGCCCAGGTTGGATCCATCCATTGTTGAGCACAACATCAACAAATGTATTGATGTGGTCCTCATATGCCAAAAGCAACGACCAATCCATCCCTCCAAAGTTTCCATGGTTAAATCCGAAATTGAGAAGCTATGCACAGTCGACTTCATTTACCCCATTGCTTACACAACTTGGGTTTCAGATCCCATTCCCATAAATAAAAAATAGGGTACCATCCACGTTTGTACATACTTCCATGATCTGAATTAGGCCTTTCACAAAGACAACTTCCCAACACCCTGCATCGATTAGAGAATCAATGCATGCGCTAGACATGAAGTCTTTTCCTTCATGGATGGATTTTTCGGATATAACCAGATTCAGATCCAGAAAGAAGATCATTACAAGACTGCATTTACAACCCCTTGGGGCACATTCGCATATTGAGTAATTCCCTTTAGTCTAAATAATGTTGGAGCCACCTTCCAGTGCACCATGATGTATTGTTTCCATGACCTCATCCACATCATTTTGGTCTACCTAGATGACCTTACCGCTCAATCACAGAAACAAACACATCACATAGACGACTTGCAGCAAGTATTTTTGTGATCCAACAAGTACAAAATTCAGTTGAATCCCCTAAAGTGTGTTTTTTGTGTCCCAATAGGACGTCTACTTGGGTTCATCGTATCCCACAAATGGATAATGGTTGACCCTCTCAAAGTTCAAGCTATCTTTGATCTCCCTATACCACAAACTGTGCACCAACTGTAGAGCCTCCAATGTAAGGCCAACTTCCTTCACCACTTTGTACCAAAGTATGCAACAAAATCCTACGGATTCATATGCCTGCCCCACACCAAAATCCCCTTTGTTTGGGATCAACAAGAACATGAATCATTTGATGCACTCAAACAAGCCCTGGCTTCTACACCATTACTTTTGGCACCAGACTTCACCCGAGACTTCATTTTTTATGTGTCGGCCTCAAAAAATTCCATTGCTGGACTCTTGGTCCAAGAATATGATGCTCATCAGGAGCGCATGATTTATTACATCATCAAGAAGCTAACAGGTCCCCCACTGCGATATCCACCCGAGGAGAAACTAGCCCTTGTCGTTGTTTTCTAGGCCCAGAAGTTGAGCCACTACATCATTGCAAACCATACCCGAGTAGTGGTTGATTCCAACCCAATGCAGTACCTCTTAAGCCATCTCCTTCTACAAGGCCGTGCCACCAAGTGGGTAGTCATCCTCCAAGAATTCGACTTGGAGGTTGTTTCCGCAAAAAGCACAAAGGCACTAGCACTAGTCGCGCTCATGACATATCTACCCCCATTAACCACATCACCACCACCTAAGGATGACTTCCCCGATGATTTCCTATTCGTCATATCCATGGAATACCCATGGTATGGCGACATCCTTCTATATTTATGCACATAGAAGTTTACAGCTCACTTAAACCGTGAAGACAGGCGACACATCTGACATCAAGCCGCTCACCATATTCTGATTGGAGATATTTTATATCGTCGATGCCTTGATACCATCTTATGTTGTTACCTCACCCATGATGAGGCTGAGATACTCCTTAATGACTGTCATAGTGGAGCCTTTGGTGGCCACCTTTCAAGTCTGGAAACCTCCCAGAATATTCTACATGTCGACTAATTTTGGCTTTCCATTTTCAATTATTGCATAGAGGCAGTCAAACACTGTCATAGCTGTCAATGCTTTGCCCCAAATGCAAGAACCCCCCTTGCACTGTTACACCCCATAGTCATAGTCGGTCCCTTCTGCAAATGGGAAATTGACTTCATGACAATCAACCCTACCTCAGCCAATGGTCATAAATATATCATTATGGTGGTTGATTACTTCACTAAGTGGGCCAAGGCCATGCCCACGTTTGATTGCAAAAGTGAAACAATGGCACGTTTCTTATTTAACCACATCATTTCGTGATTTGGTGTTCCCAAACAATTGGTCTTAGACCATAGTAAACACTTTGAAGATGTTTTTTGGACTGATATTTCAACCATGTTGAAATTCGAACACCTATACTCATCTTCCTACTACCCCCAGGGCAATGGCAAAGTTGAAGCAGTCAACAAAATCATCAAAACAATGCTCGAAAGGATGGTAGGAAACCAAAAAACCAACTGGCACCACATGTTGTTTTCCTCCCTATGGGTCTATCACACATCCGCAAAAAGCACAACCGGTTTCACCCCTTTTTGTTTAGTAAACGACGTTGAATCAATACTCCCTATAGAGTGCCAGATCCCATCACTCCGCCTAGTTGTAGAACTCCTTCCTGACACTTCACCTTTGGAAGAATGACTCCTCCAACTTAAGCAAACCATAGAAGACCATCGGGATACCCTCAAAGCCATTGAAGCAGCAAAAACAGGGTCAAAATCCTATTACAACTCCCATGTCCACCCTCGTACCTTTAGCGAAGGTGATATGGTTCTGTTTTATGACCAAGCCAATAATAAGTTGGGAAAAGGAAAGTTCGAGTCAATGTGGTACAACCCATATGTCATCCATTGTTGCCTCGAAAAAAGGGCATACATTCTTGTTGAATCTGATGGAAAAATATTGGAGGACCCCATGATGAGCTCTACCTCAAGAGATTTTACGCTTAACATCACCACTGAGTCACTTGTGGCATAGTCTAGTCCTTTTTTGTTTTACACATTTAAAAAAAAATTGAGTCTTGCGTGTTGTTTCCTTGACTACTATAGATGTATCCTACCTCATTTTGATACATTGGATTTGTTGATGGAGAAAGCAGATGGTCTCCAAAACTCCCCATCGGCTGCATGGGTCATCTACTCCCCGTCGCATGAGTTGATCCATATCGATGGAATATGTGTGGGCATTGCAACCAACAACCAGGCTGAATATGATGGTGTTACTGGCCTCTTGGTTTCTTCCCTCTAGTTGGGTATCCACCATCTTGACATCTTCTTAGACTCCTAGCTGCTTGTCTCTTAGTTGAACAACTATTACCAGGTACGTGATCCCTGCCTCTTTAGAAAATTCCCAAACACTAAACAGATGTTTAGAACATTTGAATCCATCACATTCACACATGTTCCTAGGAACCTCAATAGTGTAGTTTATCAAATGGCTAATGACATTCTAAATTGGCATATTCACCATTGCACATAGGAAACATACAAAAAACAACATCATGCATCACCACACATAAATATGTATACACATGTAAAAAACACATCATCTAGGCATTTCATTCACATCATCATAAAAGACTCACATATAAAACCATAAAAAGTGCATCCACGTGCGTCAAATATATATATATATATATATATATATATTGCATGTCCAAAATATGTCCAGTACAAAATGAGAAGCTACATATGCTTTCTTAGCCGAATATACATCACGATACAAAAATCCTAGGTGCACCAACACACTAGGGGAAGCCCCACTAGCTGCTAGTCTTACCCAGGCTCATCTTGATCATCTATATCGGTGTCATCATCGTCCTTGGAGGACTCATCATCCTCTATAGGAGCATCCCTTCATGCCTCCATATGAACATACTCACAGGCCACAGCTATCCTCCTCATCAGAGGAGTCCACTCTGGAGGCACACTGTGACATGTGGAAATCAGCTCATTATCTAAGCATTGCCAGTCTACATTAGAAATCCCCTCAGAAAGCCACTCCAAATGTGGCATAACAGTGTCCAATCCCGCCGCATCCTACAAGGTTTCCCTGTAGGGACCGCCGGCTCCGCAATTGCGACCACCCACCTATGATAACTAGGCGGTGAACGAGGACCAATATCTACATACGCAAACAAATACACCATCAATCTATGCATATAATCATACAACTATCAACTGACTAAAGTACTCTATGTATATAGATGAGCACAAAAAACATCACACATACATACCAGCTGGTCCCTAGGCCTAGACTAGAGGTGTTGATGTAATTGTAACTTCAGAATGTATTCACCTGTATATTTTATGTATTGTACCTTGATGTTTATTTCAGGAATCATTTGTAATGTAATTGATTCATGTCATATCCTGATGTTCCTATTGGTAGATTCAATAATGTAAACAAGTCATGTAAATTCATTGTGGGTAACCATCTTATTGATCAAGGGATAAATTCCCCATAGTTGTGGAGCCCTAGGGTTATTAGACTATCCTAGAGAATTCGACCCTAGGTGAGTTAGTGTATGTTAATGAAATAGTCCCCACCATTGTGTTAAGGTTGACCCTCCTTGTTGATCGAAGGGGCAAAGTCCCCACAAGTTGTGGGGCACTAGGGTTATTAGACTGTCCTAGAGATGTTGGCCCTAGTAAGTTATTGTTAAGTGGGACCGACATGTTCAACTGGACATCAAGTGAACGAAGGAATATAAATAGAGAGTGAGTTATCACACACACACTCACTCACTGGGGCGCATGAGTGAGATAGGAGAAGCTCTCTTAAGTGTGAGAGAGAGAACAAGCTGCGGAGATCATCTTTTATGTTTTTGGGTTTTATTGCTGCCATTGGTGCTCATTCTATCTCTGAGGAAGTTGTAGGGTCTTCTCCTTTATGGTTTCCCCAAGGAAAATTCTTTGTGTCGCTTGTCTCTTGTGTTTATTGTTGTGCATGTTATTCTCTTAGATAAGATCCTAAGATCATAATGCTAGCTTGAATGATAAAAATCTAACAGGAGGTCGGGGCATCTCAGGGTCTCCATTAGAGGAAATTTCAACTCAAAATGGGCCTCCTAAAAAGAATTAATAAAATAATAGTTAAAATAATAAAATAATATTTATTAATTTTGGAGGAAGAAAAGAAAAAAACTATTTTTTTGTTTGTATTTTTGACATATCTCCACTTTTTTTTACTCAAATTTCAATCGGGAGAGCTTGTTGGATGCGGAATTAAGTTCCACATCCAATGAGTACCCACTCGGCATACTTTCGATGGACCCTGCTATCCCAAAAACAAGAAATACCTGAAAAAACATTTTCATGATGTCATCATCACATTTTTCAGGTATTTATTGTTTTTGGGGTAGCAGGGTCCATCAAACATATGCCATGTGGGTACTCGTTGGATGCGGAATTTAATTTCACATCCAACGAGCTCTCCCGATCGAAATTTGAGTAAAAACACGGGGAGATATGTCGAAAATACAAACAAAAAAAAGTAGTTTTTTTTATGATACCTATCCCCAAATTTATATTAAAAAAGTGTTTAAGACCTATACGGTATTTCAAAATTAAAGCAATTTCATTGGCTAACACATGATGACATGGAATTTGAATCAAATTTAAAAGGCCCATTTTGAGTTGAAATTTCCTCTAATGCATGATAGTTCATCCCTGCATAAGGGTAGTCCTCAAATATCACCAGGAGCTCCTGCCACTACTTTAGCAAATACTACGTGAAGAACCATCCCACTCTACCACCTCCCTCATGTACCATCATCTGACACCATCTACGCATCTGTGGCTCCCGCGGACCACTATCCCACACTGCCTGATGCAGACGTAAAGTCAGTACAGCAAGCACATAAAAAAGAGCCAAAAAAAATATCTGCTAGATTCCCTTACATGGTTCATCTGAGCCCATCCATAATAAGTTCTTGTCATGGCACGTGCTACCATTTGTAGTTTTCCTCTTGATATCTTGTGGTTCCCTGATGAACCCAAGATGCGTAGCACCATCACTACTACAGCCTGTGTCAACAGCTCCTCAATATCACACAACAAGATGTGTGAACCATGCATGTACGTGATAACGTAATAGTGCCTATCACATAGATCCTCCAACGTCTCCCCACAAGATAGTGTTGGCACCAACTCACCAATAACTCCCAGCATCGGGAGTCCAGTCAAAAAGTACACATCATGCAACGTGATCTTAATTCGCTGCCCCTGTACAACTAAAACCTCTTCTCCAACATTCTAGAATCTCACAAGCATCTGAATCAGTATATGCAAACTATTCATCAGCGTAATGCGCATAAAATTCAGCAACCCACAACGAGTTAGTGTACCTCGTGCATTCCCGTCTCTTAAAGCCTCCTCTCGAAGGTCCTTGTAGTCTCTCTCTCATCACACAGTCTCAGGCATCCCGCACAAAAAGAAAACAATTTTCAGCCACAACTTTTAGTAAAAATTACACCCTAGGACTAGGTCTCACCTGTTAAATAGAAAAGGGCGACCAGGTCACTCAAACAGGCCTCACAGAAACGACTGGGTTGCACTTTTTGGCCAAATAGGAGCGACCTCAGATCACTATTTTATGCCCGATAGGAGCAACCCAGTCACACCTGTATGGGAAGAACAAGTGACCTAGTTGCTCCTTTTCCCACAAAAAGAGTGACCTGGCTCATGGAATCCCTAGCAGGCTCATAGAGGGTCCTTGGGTGAGCAAATCCAAAAGGTAAACCACTGAAAAAGATGGATTTTGCAAGAACTCTTAGCTGCAAGTCACAGATTAAAAAACCGTCGGTCAAAATGAGAGAAATCAGCAAAAGAATTTCGGGGCCCTCCTCTCCAACTCGGAAGTGAACAGTGAGAATGACACCTGCCACATGGTCCCCACCCATTTATAGGCCCCATTTGACCTATTTTCTTCTTTTTCACATAATTGGTCCATACGGAGTCCGTTTGGGACACCGTTCACACCACTGGTTTCATAATTTCATCCTCTATGTTTCAATGAGACCATGGTATCATGATCAGTAAGGGAGTTTTGGGGACACTTCCTAAGAGTTACCTCAGTTTATGTACCACTTTGTTATAAAAATATCTTCATACTTGTACTTGCACCATATGCTAGTCTCCGGACTTTACTTGCATCATATCCCTCCACCGCAACTTATGTGGGGTTCTGGACCATCTCCCGGAAGGCACATAATTTTACATGCATTTGGCACATAACTGTATACATGCATCATGCAATATCATGTCACCCTCTCATTTTATTATTCAGCATATAACAGTCCAATCCGTCCACCCCAGGTTGGTACGGGTCGGTCACACAACACTCTCCTAACCTCTGTCCGAGAGCCACCTCGGTCTACGTGCCTTTACCGTATTGATTCATGTGCTTCTATTGTGAACCATCTCGTGCATGTATTGGTATGTTCAAGTGCCACCTGCTCCATCCATACTGCATGGTTGACCTTTGGACCACTGTCCATTGTCCCAAGAAGGGTGCACCATCAGTGCCCCCTTGATTGGTTGACCATACTAGATTTTTTGTTAAGCTATTTTCTAACTCCTAAAAGAATGAAAAGATTGTCGAGCGCCTGTGCTTCCTTTCATGCTCATTAAAGTATAGAAAATGGCATCTACATCATCTCATTTATGTCATTTTGTGGACTATGTAGACTATCATATGAAAAGGACCACCTTGGCACACTCAATCTAAGAAGATTTCCCTCTGCATCCTTTTATGATTTCTTGAGCATTGGGACAGAACTCCATGAAAACCCCCATCATGGGTTGTATTTAAGCTCTTTTCTAGCCTTATCATAAATAAAATATTGATGAGAAAACTTGGTTTCGTTCATGCTCGTAAAAGTATTTGAATGACCGTCCAGTCAGTACAGGTTTAACCTTTTTCGACTTGATTGGACTACCAACGGTAAAGAAGTCTCTCATCCCCTAAACGATGGGTGAGCTCTCCTATGTAAAATTTTACCCTTTTTTGGGCATAGGAGACTATCATCGAAAAAGAGACCCCACTGGATTCTTCATGCTTTCATACTCTCTAAAATTCAAATCACCATCGAGCATTTACCTTCTTGGGCTCATTAAAAATTGACGAGATCATACCATAATGTTGTCTCTAGACACCACTTCAAAGGTTACAGTTTGACAACATTCCCCCTTTGGGTCGCCTTTGTTCAAAGTATTCTGTGATGAGTCTTCCTTGGGTCTCATCAATACCAAAAATTATCTACCTCCCCCAAGTATTTCCCATCCGCAGTTACATTCCCGGTATTATAGCTATGATTCCCCTCCTATGAGTCTAGTTTCATTTTGTTGCCAAGTCATCCCTGCCGTCATACTCTGAACAAAGGAATTTTGAGTCCCCTGTGATTCCATGCCCATGTTCCCTATTTTAGTGTGTCATTCAGTCCTCAGATTGTCTCACACCTTTGGTCATATCACTTGTGCTTCTGGTTAAGGAAACACCATTGCCTTGGTCAGTTGTAGGTCTCCCTCTGTCGATGACAACACATGTATTCCAGAGGATAGAACCAGAGGTCCCTGTATCCTAGTTTCATTAACTTTATTGATGAGTTCCTTGGACCACTTAGGAGGAGTCCTCAGTGCCTCTTGGGATGGTTGTGTCTCACGTACTCGACTCCAGCTACATCATCGCACCGTTGATATTTGTATAGGGTATTGGTCCGTGCAGTATTTGGTCGAAGACGCTGGATGTCACCTGACTCTAGCACATTAATGAGTCCATTGAGGGACTCAAACAGGTTCATGTCCCTTGTGATTTTTGATTTGGATTGGAGATAGTGTTTAGAAGCCCCAGAATAGTGCTTCGGTATAGATTCATGATTACTGCAACACATTGTACCACAGATACTCTGACTATCCGTCAGTAAGTCCCCACAGCTATGTACCATTCTAGATATAGCATACCATCTATCATGAAGATATAGCATTCCATGAGAATGTCATGGGTCCAATGTAGGAGTTCTTCATATCACTATTGTATTTAGCCTCTTATTGAGGCAACCACTATGTATCAACAGTTGTACATGATCGGCTCTTGCATTTTAGAGCTTAGATCACATTATTCTTTTGACATTGTTACAAGAATGGGGATTCCCACCTCGTCCATATATATGTCGCACATTATTTGTATCTCACCCATTGATGGGAATGATATTAATAAAAAAACCAAAAGCCAGCATGTCCCAGCCTAGGAAGCACCACCTCTCCCCAGAAAATCCTATGATGTCTGTCAGCCATACGATGAAATCCTGCCCTCACACATCAGGGGGAAATATGTTAACCCAAAAAATTACCTAATTATCTCTACATGAACTACACCACACAAAGACATCTATTTCACTACCCTCATTGACCCCCACACCCTTGTAAAGGTTCAAAAACACCAAAAAGTGCTTAAAACCCATAAAAGAGCCTAAATAGCTCTCAAAGGGGCTAAAACCTCCAAAAAGGGGCTAAAACCCCTAAAAGGAGCTTAAAAACCCTAAAGGAGCTAATGAATGGCCAAAAAGGGCCTAAAGTCCAAAAAAGGGGCTAAAGCCTTGACCAAGGGCTTAAAACCCTAAAATCTCAGAAAAAACTATAAATACAAGGGTGAGGGTCACTCTCAAAACACTCCTCATTTTCCTACCATTACTTTTCCTGTGTGAGTGCCTTGAGACATGTTTCTCTCAATCCATTCACCTCTCTTGCTCACTTGCTCTATTAGCCAAATCCCATTCCATAGAGAGGTAGCTTCCTGCTAGGGCATGGTGGCCCATTTCATCAAAACTAGAAGGTATAACATGTGTTTCTTGTTAGTAGTTTAGTTTAGATTGTTTTATTTGCAGGTGGTTTTGCTCACATTGTTTTGCAGGTCCTCCATTAACAGAGTGTTGTGGGTTTTTCTTGGTTCACTAACCCTTTCCTGTAGGTTTTCTCTCCCACCCACAGAGATCCTATCCTTCCGTCCTATAGAGGGAAGGTAGCTGTTTTTGCACATAGCTAGGGAAAAATACCTACTATATGGTCATTTTCATATGGTAGTCTACATAGTATGTAAAAAGAGATAAACGAGACGATGTAGATGCCCTTTCCTATACTTTAATGAGTAGGAAAGGAAGCAAAGGCGCTTTGCAATCTTTTCATTCTTTTAGGCATCCGAAAATAACTTAAGAGAAAATCCGTTATGGTCAACCAAGACGATGGCACTAGTGGGGCCCCGTGATGGAACAATGAAAGGTAGTCAAAGGTGACCAACCATGTAGCATGGATGGAGCAGGTGGCTTGTGAACATACCAATGCATGCACTAGACGATTTGTAGCAGAGGCATGCAAACCAATGTGGTAGAGGCATGCAAATCGAGTTGACCTCCGGTAATAGGTCTAGAGAATCAGTGTATTAAACATGACACAATGGTCTCATAAAAAGATAGAGGACAGAAAAATGAACCTAAAGGTGTGAGGGGTGTCTCCAACAGACTCCAGATGACTCGGACTAGAAGCTAATGGTGTTGCCCCTAGTGCAGTGATGTAAAGGGAAAAACTAGACCAAATGGGGGCCTATGGGTACGGAGCTAGCTGAAAGTACAATGTGCAATTCACATGGTGGTACGCAAATCAACATGACTCTAGGAGATGGAACTAAGAATTAGTAGAGAGGGAGGCAGTCTAGAAGTTCGTTTCTCGACCTAGGATATTTTCACAAAATGGTGGCAGCTTCCTATTCTGGTAGAGGATGATCCATACGTGAGTGTGGAAAACAAGAGAGATACGTAAGAGGCCTCGACCTCCATGATAGGTCTAGGAACCTGATGGTATGCTAGAATGATGGTAGCTAGATCACATGTGCGACATACTATGTGCATGTGCAGATGTGGGATTGCACTCTCCAATGGGATACCAGCAGTGCAGGGGTAGGGATCATATCAACCTACTCACATGCAAATGATGCAATGAAGTTCTACAATGGACTCGCTATGACTAGATGCAGAAATTATTGCTGGAGAGGGTCACTGACTTGTGATAAAAATGATGCAAAACAAAAAATAAAAATTTTTACTGCACATCACTCAAAGAGGTGATGTTAAAGGAAAAGTGGTTTGGACTTTGAGAGGGTCAACTGTCATTCCTTTGTGAGACACGATGAACCCTAAGAGACGACCCGTCGAGACATAGAAAAAACTCTTGAAAGGGTTCAAGTAGATTTTGTACTTGCGACATCTCAGGAAGGCTTGTCACAAGTCATCTATGTGTTGTGTTTGCTTCTGTGACCGAGCAATAAGGTTGTCCAGATAAACCAACATGATGTGGATGAGGTCATGGAAGTGGTATGTCATGGTATGCTGGAAGGTGGCTCCATCATTTTTTAAACCGAAGGGCATTACTCAGTATGTGAACATGCCGCAAGGGGTGGTTAACATGGTTTTGTACTGATCTTCCTTCTGGATCTAAATTTGGTTATATCCAAAAAAAATGTCCATGAAGGAAAAGACCTCATGTCTGGCACATGCGTCAATGATTTGGTCAATGAACAGTGTTGGGAAATTGTCTTTGGGACAAGACAGATTCAAATCCTGGAAGTCCGTATAGACCCAGATGGTGCCCTATTTTTTGTTCACAGGAACAAGGTTGGAAACCCAAGTGGTGTATGCGATGGGATAGATTAAACCGGATGTGCGTAGTCTCTCTATTTCTTCTTTGACCGCAACAACTTTGGAAGGGTGTATGGGCCTCTGATTTTGGACGATAGGTACCACAGTTGGCCATGTGTTGATGTGGTGGTCCATGATTGATGGATCCAAGCATGGCATCTTGGCCTATGACCATGTGAAGATGTCCTAGAATTCTTGAAAAATTGCTTTGTAGGAAGCGACTTCCTCAGAATCGCAGGATGCCCCCAACATTATTTCTTCAAAAATCTTAGGATTGGTTAATATGTTGATCTTGATGGTAGGAGAGATATTGTCCATGTTCCCCTCTTCAAAGGCATATGGTGCCTGAATGGGGTTTTTGAACTAGTCAACTTTTCCATGGATGAAATATTTTGTCTCAACTGAAAACTGATTAGATGGCGACACAGGTTCTTCGGGGATGAAGAATGAGAGATGGTGCATGTCATCCCAAGGGTATTCAGGAGCGGTTAAGGCTTCAAGTATTATTCATTATTACTGAAACAATGATTGGATAGGACTATGGGATCATTGATGGTTACGAAAATGGAAGGGTCATTGGAGCTGGATATCATGTAAATGGTCATGGCACCTGAGGAAGGAGGTGGAGTGTGGATTTCCTCAATAACGGTGATCTTGGATTCAAGGGAGTGTTTCCAAATATTACTAAGAGCAGTCTAGAACTTGGCTTGTTCTTGGAACTGGTGAGAATAATGTCCATAGAAACCGCAAAGGGTGCATGTCTAGTTTGTCATCAACGACTTGTTCTTGGCCTTTGGCATACTCGAAAGGTCGACCACTAGGGCGTTTTTTGTCGTATCCATGGAATCTAAGTGTCCGCAAAGGAAGGGGATCTCCAGACAATTTTGGGTTGTGTGACCCTGTACGTTGCACATAGAACATGGTGGGATTTACCGAAGTTCAAGAGTTACTTTAGCATTTTTTCCCCTATCCCTCTTTGGGTGGCGCGAGGGTGGTGTCGGTGCAGAAGGTGGTTTCTGCGGGCCAGGAGGGGGGCATGTGTTGACCGCGATGGGATGAACGGGAGTCAACATGACCTGGGGAATTGGGGGTTGAGCTGGTGGATCAAGGTACCCCATAGGGATCCCTAATGTAATATTGTTTAAGTTTAAGGTAGCCATTACCGGCTTGCTCAAAATTTTAGATGGGGGAAAAAGGAAGGGAATTTTATGGACTGGGAGGGAACTCCAATAATTCCCTGGTGACGATATTTTAGGTTACGGCTGCGGATGGGACTTTGAATGCAGTTGGGGTTGCAGCTGTGGTTGTGGTTTGGGTGCACTAGTGCTGGATGAGAACATGCACAAATCTGTCGTCTCGCTTGGTGCTGGTGGAGGTGGTACCAAGGGGAAGGAAATCGTCATGGAATTGTTGACGAACAACCCGGGGCCTACATCCAATAAAGATGGGGTGGCCACACTATCAAAAGTAGTGTCAATAGTATGGATAACATTGGCTAGTCTATTTTCCCCTATGGATCGTGGTAAGTTAGCTAGTCCACCGTCATTATCTTCCTATCATGAGGGAACATCATAAGGCAGAAGAAAACGGAAGCCATAGCTTTCATAGCATACATGTAGCTATGTCCGAGGAGAAGATTGTAATCCAACTGTGCATTGACGAATTCTATGTCAATTAGGACTGTCTTACCTACTAAAGAGATGGGAACATATAGAAGGATGCCTTGGGATCTAGTGGGGTGGCCATCATAAGCAAGTAATGCAGTGGTGGATGGTTGGAGGATTGGGGACCCAAGTTTCTATGAGACCAAGGTTGACATAACACAAGTGGATTTTCCCTTGTCAACAATGCACTGATGTACGACCAAATTACGAATGGATACTGGAATTTGGAAGGAAATGGTTGATGGCATCTGGGGATCTCCATTGTCCACATTGAAAGTGATCAATTTCGAGTCAGAAGGGTCTACGGTACTGAGGGCAACTAGTAAAGCTTTCCACTGTGTTGGGCATGATTTAAGTACCTTCAGAGTGGACATGGCCATAGGTGGTTGCGCCAAGTCATCAACGATGTTGTATTTCACTATGGCTATAGCAGTGTTATTGTTGGAAATCCGCTGCATGGGGGGTCATAGGAAAGGGGGTAAGTGAAGAGGGATGTTGGTTGTGTTAGACATGGACACCGCTGATGGGTCAGTGATTTCAGTAGTGGATCCATACTGATTTCTCCTGGTCTATAATTTGATCTCTTCTGTCGTCATGGCTAGCAGGTGGTGAAACCTTGTCTCTATAGGAGGGGGTGCAGTGGGGACTGCAGGAATAGGTGGGGGCCCATGTGTGGTTGCTATTAGTCCTTCGAGTGGTAATGGGTTCTGGAGCATCATGGATGGTGGGCCTGGTAGTGTTGGATTGGGTTGGGTTTGGGCTGCTGCATTGGTGCCATGCTAAGCTTCGTTTTGAAGATCCTACTTAGCATGGCTCATGAGGGGGTATTCATGCATATAGTGTCCGTAGACATTGCATAATTTGCATGGCTTATTTGTGCGTAACAGAGCGTTGCATCTAGGTGGGTTTGGTTGTTAGGAATTTTGAGCTGGCTAGTTTGTTTCGATGTTGCTGGGAGGATTTGGCTATTGGCCACCTCCTTGTGGTTGGTTATTTCCCTGGTTCCTAGATTGATTATTTATGCCTTGCCATTCTTGGTTGTTGGTGGCATGTTGGTTGGGAAGATTCCGCTGGGAAAAGACTTGTCCCAAGGGTGTTGGCGAGGATGGGTTGGGGGATGAAATGGCTTGCACATGCGATGCATAGTAGACTAGGAGAGATGGGGGGGCTACAAATATGGCCATTTGTCCTAAATATTGTTGTGTCATCCAGGTTAGTGCATGGACCTACTGTTGTGGCATGGGTTGTGCATAAGAGGTTGTGGCTACAACATGAGACATCAACCTTGAGTAGTCGAGGGGTTGGTTAGGGTGGGAAACGCTAGTGGTGTTGCTTGGCTCTGGTGGCATTATAGGAGGTGTCGCATGGTGTTGTGGGTGATGGGAAACCAAACCTATAATTCCATCTGTAGCATGTGATGCCCCCAATTTGTCGCGGTGGTAGGTACCGGCATTGGGAGCGTCAGGAAGAATGGTGTACAGGTACCCTGATAGAGCATAAATTAAATCAAATTGGTGTGCCTTCAATATGGCCTCTTCCTTAGAATGGAGGTGCTCAGAGGTGACATCCTTAGCTATGGGTGGTAGAAATGTCTTTAGAAACCAATCTAGGAATATCCTATCTTCCAGCTGAATCTTTCACAAGCTCCGGCGTCGCCGCTATTCATGGATGTGGTTGGTTATGTGAGTTGTTGTATTTTGGTGGCATAGTATCTCCACACTCTCTTCATAGTAGACATGGAGTTGGAAATACTGTAGGAACATGAAGGCTAAAGAGTTGAATCTTGGGTAGGCGGCTTGCGAAAGCTCAATGTACCACTTGGCTACGACACTTATGAGGGTGCGCTGGAACAACCTGAGTCTGATTGAGTCATCCATGATGTTGTTTGATGAGCACCATAGATGAAATGTCATGATATGGTTTTGGGGGCACTCCCCTGCCTTCCCTTCAAACTTTGGGATGTATGATGGGAGCTTAGTTGGCATAGGAGGGCAGTGGGGTTGGTGGAAAATTGGGTCATTGGTTAATCTAGACAAATTAGACAAGTTGAGGCATGCCATGAATGGGAGATTGGCCCCAAGGTTGGTGTGAGAGGGGCTGACAAATGGAGCCAGATTTTGTAGGAACTTGGTGTCCTTGCATGACTAGGGGCACCTGAAGTTGACTTCTCGCAACAGGGATAGTGGGGATGATGTTGGATGGGCCACTACCCTCAGGTATGAGAGGTGGTATTGTGGTAACAACTAGGCCACTAACCCTAGGTATGAGGGGTGGTATTGTGGTACCCCTAGGTATGAGGGGTGGTATTGTGGTACCAATTGGGTCACTGCCCCCAGGTGTGAATGGGGGCACTGTGGGAATGACAGGTCCACTACCACTAGGTGTAAATGGTGGTACAGTAGTAAGGGTGGGGGTTAGTGTGGGTTCACTACTAATGGGTAGCTGAATTATAACGGTATGCATTGTGACGCTGGGACCACCAATAGGAATGTTGGTGATGAGGTGAGGCATGGATGTGGGTTCATTGTCACTCACCCCCCAAAAAAAAAATTCATGTTTACACCAGCCATGGGGCTAGATGATGCAGTATGCAAGTGTGGCTCAGATTGGTATGAATCCAAGTCAGATTCCAAGGTTGTGTGGCCTTCTAATGGTGAAGAGGGTCGTCAAGAATGGTCTCGATGGTGCTGGTTTAACAGTCCAAACTAAGGGGACTCCCCTCTGAGATGAGAGGAGGAGCGTGGTGGATAAATTGTGTCTTTCTTGTAGCAACCGATAATGAATATCTAGACCCCAGTTTGATGGCTTCCTAGTGGCTTACAAGTGGTCGCTCGACCACCAAGACTGCCAGAAGACGGCGCTTGGATTTTTTCCTCACATGCTTTACTAGTCAATCGGAACAGGTCGTTGTCCCATTTCACTAAGCAATTCTTCTCATTGGCCAACTACTTTTGGGTTCTTGTGCTACTCCTCATAATGAGTTTTAGGGCATAGCCCAAGCACTTCCCACATTTTATGCCGATCAGGGACTTATATCCTCAGATTGCAAGATTTGACTTAAAGTAAACTGATTGATTTTAGTGGTTGGCTTGACGTCATGAACCGAGTTTGGTTGATTAGAATGGTGTGGTTGTGTGCACTTTATGGAATGAGTTTTGTTTATTTTTAAATATTTTTTGAAATTATATGGTGAGTAATCAAGGTTCTGGTTTTTTCTGTGAAGCAATGGGAAACCTGTAATGGGGAAAACCATTAAAAATAAATAGAATTGAAAGTGCAACTAAAACTTAAACAATTTCAATATGCAACATGTCTACCCTGTCCTTGTATGCCTCCTAGGCCAAGAAAGGGTGCTTGTCTCTCAGCAAGATGGGAACAAGCCCACCCGTAGATCCACATGTCACCCTTCAAGTGCAAGGTTGGTCAACAGGGAGGATGCGAACGTCGTGAGCCCCCAACGGTCTCGACCCTGTCTACCTTCCAAGTCACCTATTTTTAATGGCTTAGTGACAGGTGCCTATTACTACACTTGCTCAACCCTCCATCTTATCTCAGAATACCCTGAAGGGTGATGACTGAGTAGAGGAGGAAGGGCTAGGTAAGAAGGTTAATTTCTAGTTATTTTTAAGAATGAAAGGTTGAAATCAACTTGCATAAATTTAACTAAGCTTTCAACAGATTTGCATTTGTGAATAGTCAACCACATAAAAAACCAAACTAAAAAAATACTTGTAGACAAAACAAGTTGTTGGAAAGAGGTGAATGAGCCGCACAGATGGTCCAAACAAAAGTAAAAAGGCAATCTGAAAGTCATATCACTCCTTTCAAGGAAAATGTGGCAAGCCCAAAAGTTTACAATGTTAAAGTTTAAAAATGGAACACGCACCTATAGAAGACATGTTTTTGCGGGGAGGATTGTGATCAAACCATGAGGAATTAGCTCAAACGGTTGCAAAACCACTTCCAAAACATGCCCATTTATCCCTAAGAGTGAAGATATTTGCATATTGATCAACAGCGTGGGAGAAAAATATGACCGAACAGAAGTGAATTTTCTAGAAATTCAATTTGGCCATTTTCCATAGTTGAATGAACTAGACTTCTAGGGATTATCAAAGAACAAATGATAGTAACTGGTACTGTGGCTGAATAGGTTCGGGTCGGCCTTAGGAGGGATTGACCAGTAGGAGAAATGAAATAAACTAGAAAAGAAACTACTTAAGAAACTATTTAAAAATATACAAAAGCTATTAAAACCTAGGGATCCCATGGGATCGACTCGACGGAGTCACCAAAATGTAGTAGGGAAAAATCCCTAGCTACATGTAGTTGAACCTACCTTTCGTCTATAGGACAGAAGGATAGAGTCAAGTGGATGAAAGAAAGCCTACAACAATTTGTTAGAGAGAACCAATGGAGAACTTGCAACACAACTTCAGAAGTCATACTATATGTATCAAAATAATCTATAAAACTAGAACTAATAATAGAAATAAAATCATATCCCTTCTAGCTTTGGTTTCAAATGGGGCCACCATGCCCTAGCTCAGGAAGCTACCTCTCTACTAGGTTGGGTGATATGGAGAAATCCTCAATGTAGCAGGGATTTCTCCCTTGCTACAA
The DNA here is from genome assembly GCA_001517045.1 of Pseudotsuga menziesii. Classification (NCBI taxonomy): domain Eukaryota; kingdom Viridiplantae; phylum Streptophyta; class Pinopsida; order Pinales; family Pinaceae; genus Pseudotsuga; species Pseudotsuga menziesii. The sequence goes on along the minus strand of LPNX010260750.1, from coordinate 363,822 downwards.
GGAAGGAATGGCTACCTTCCATCTAGAGGACAGAAGGGTAGGCTCCTGGTGGTGAAATGGAAGAAAAACGGACAGAAAATGAAATAGAACAGAAATAAAAGAAATGGTTGGAAACCCCTCTGCAAACACTGTTAGGGTTTAGCTCCAGCAACCTACATACAACTATTAGAACTAAAATACATGCAAAAACATGTTAAGAAACAAACCTACAAACAAAGATGGGTTAGGAAAAACTAAGCAAACTACCAAAGCAAAGACATAAGCAACAAGCTATACCTTCTCTTTGATTGAATGGGCCACCATGCCATAGCTTGGAGAAGCACCTCTCTTGGATGGGGGAGCTATGGCTCAATGGAAGATGGAGGAGAGGGAGTGTTGGTGGCTTGAGAGACAAAGGGTCTCAAGGCATCCACTCAGGTAGCATAACATTATGCAAGGGAGAAGTGTTTTGAGAGTGAACCCCACCCCTCTATTTATAGCTTTTTGGGGGATTTTGAGGGTTTTAAGCCCCTGGTTGGGGATTTAGACCTTTTTTGGGATTTTAGCCCCTTTCACCCTATCTTTAGCTCCTTTTGGGGTTTTTAGCCCCTTTGAGGGGTTTTAGCCCCTTTTTGGAGGCTTTAGCCCATAGGATAACTATTTAGGCTCTTTTTGGGGGTTTTTAAGCCCTTTTGCTCATTCTTAAGCCTTTTTGAGGGTGTGGGGGTCCAATGGGGTGAAATGAGGGTCGTGCATGGGTGTCCCTGGGTGGTGTAGGACATGTAGAGATGAGTAAGGGATTTTTTTGGTTAACAGATTGCCCCCTAATGTGTGAGGGCAGGAGCTCATTGCATGGCTGATGGACACCATAGGATTTTCTGCGGAGAGGTGGTGCTTCCGGGGCTGGGGCATGGTGGCTTTTGGTTTTTGTATTAATATGGTTCCCATCAATGGGTGCGATACAAATAATGTGTGACATGTATATGGACGAGGCGGCCATCCCTATGCTCGTGAAAATGTCAAAAGAATAATGTGATCTATGCTCTATAATACAAGAGTCGATCATATACAACTGATGATACATAGTGGTGGCCTCAATGAGAGGCTGAATACAATGTTGATCTAAAGAACTGCTACATTGGACCCATGGAATTCTTATGGAATGCTATATCTTCATGAATGATAGCCTACTGGATTTGGGATGGTACATAGCTGTATGGACTCACTGATGGAGAGTCAGAGTCTCTGTGGTACAAGTATGCTGTATCAATCATAAATCTATATAGAAGCACTGCTGGGGCTTCTGAACACTATCTCCAATGCAACCTAGAAATCATAAGGGACATCACCATTTTATGTCCCTCAAATAGACTCATAAATGTGCTAGAGTTAGTTGACATCTGGAGTCTTTGACCAAATACTGCACGGACCTATACCCTATATGAATCTCAACGGTGCGATGATGTAGTTGGAGTCAAGCACATGAGAAACAACCATCCTAAGAGGCACTTAGGATTCCTCTCAAGTGGTCCAAGGAACTCATCAATGAGGTTAATGAAACCAAGATACAGGGACCTCTGGGTCTATCCTTTGGAATATGTGTGTTGTCTTCAACAGAGGGAGACTTGCCGTAGGTCAAGGAAATGGTGTTTCCTTGACCAGAAGAACGAGGGACATAACTGAAAGATGTGAGACAATCTGCGGACTGACCCACTGAAATGGGGGGGGGAGGGAAAGAATTGAACAGGGGCAGGGGGAGTGTAGTAGACTCAAAATTCCTTTGTTCAGAGTATGACAGTAGGGTGCACCAGGCAGTGAGTGAAACTGAATCATGGGAATGGGATCATAGCTATAATACCGGGAATGCCACTGTAGATGGGAAATACTTGGGGGAGGTGGACACTTTTGATATTGATGGGATCCAAGGAAGACACATTGCAGAGTACTCTGAACAAAGGTGACCCAAAGTGGGAATGTTGGCAAATTGTTATCTATGGGGTGGTGTCTAGAGACACCATTATGGTATGATCTCAAGGATTTTTGGTGAGCCTGAGAAATTAAATGCTCGATGGTGCTTTCAATTTTAGAGAGTATGAAAGCACGAAGAAGACTCCCGTGGGGGCTCTTTTTCATTGGTATTCTCCTGTGCCCGAAAAAGGATAAAAGTATACATATGAGAGCTCGCCCATCCTGTAGGGGATGTGAGACTTCTTTACCATTGGTAGTCCAATCAGGCCAGAAAAGGTTAAACCTATACTGACTGGACGACCATTCAGATAGTTTTACGAGCATGAACAAAACCAAGTTTGCTCGGCAATTTTTCTTGATGAGAAGGATGGAAAAGAGCTTAACGACAACCTATTGTGAGCTTTTTCATAAAGTTGCGGCCCCTCTACCTGAGAAAGCATAAAATTATGTAGAGGGGAATGGTCTTGGCTTGAATGTGCCAAGGTGGTCCTTTTCATTTGATGGTCTACATTGTCTGCAAAAGGAGATAAACAAGACGATGTCGACACCCTTTCCTATACTTTAACAAGTGGGAAAGGAAGAAACTGCGCTCGTCAATCTTTTAATTCTTTTAGGAGTCAGAAAAGAGATTAAAAGAAACTCTAGTATGGTCAACTGATTGTGGTGGCATAGGTAGTGCCCCGTGTCGGGATGGTGGATAGTGACCCAAAGGTCATTCGCGCAGTATGGAGAGAGCAGGTGGCTCTCAAACATACCAATACATGCATGGGATAGATCATGACAGAGGTACGCATGTCGATGTAGTAGAGGAAGGAAAACCGAGGTGGCTCTTAGACATATGTTAGGAGAGCTATGTGTGAGTTGTGGTGGATGGACTTGACTACATGTGATATGAGTGCAAGTCTAGAGGCAGTTATACACCAAATACATGCAAAAGAAATAATTCATCTTCTGGACAATGGTCCGGAGATCCACATAAGGTGCGGTGGACAAAGTAGAAGGCTATATGCTAAAATAAAAATGATGTTCCTTAACGGGCGGTGGCCCAAGAACCCGCATGAGTAGCGGTAGGAAAGAGTGATGCAAGTACAAGTCTGTAGACACTTGCATTGCCATGATGTGGCTCGTAAATCGAGGTAACTTCTAGGGAGTGGTCCCAAAATTTGTTTGTTAAAAATGAGACGATGGTCTCATGAGGAGATGGAAATTTGGGCCCGGAGGTGTGAGAGGTGTCTCGAACAGGATCCGGGTGACTCTAATTTAGAATATTATGGTCCTGCCCCTGAATGGGGGTCTTTGATTTGTGGTAAAAACATTGCAAACCAAAAGAGGGAAAAAACTATGCTATAAGGGACTCATAGTGGTTATATCAGGCATAAACTCTCTTGAGGTGGAGCCCGTTGCGTGGCTTCTTCAAGAGTCGACTGTCTGAGTCAGTGAAGAGGTATGCCCCCTTGCCGAGACGAAGGTCATTGGCAAGGAAGGATGACAGGAATTGGTTTTTTATGGGAAGAACCGATTCCACACTATGGTTTAAAGGGAATGAGGTAAAACTAGAGGTTTTCTTACAGATCTCTTTGTCATCGCATAAGTGGTGTCAGGATAGATTAGGTGGATCTTCCACAACAAACGAGACGAAAGGGAAAATAGTACTAGAGATCATGTAAAATGATATTGGTTGTGGCTTTGGTGGCCTTGCCCCCAATCTCTATTGGAGGAAGAGGGGAAGGCCTAGAGATAGGAGGAGTCTTTGATGTTCCTGGAGGTAGGTGCAACATCATCTCAATTGGATGGACATGAGTCAACACATCCTAGGGCCTTAGAGGTAGGGTAGGTGGTTCAAGGTACCACACAGGTTCTCCCTGTGTGAAATCCTATAGATTGTGGGTTGCCAAGATAGACTTACTCACGATCCTGGATGGTAGGAAAAGGAAAAGGAAAAGAAAAAGGAAAAGGATCATCTTTATCAAGAATGAACCCCACTGTTTCCCTGGTAACTGAGGTTGAGGTTGAAATTGAGGTTGCAGATGTGGATGGAGTTGCGGTTGCAGAAAAAATAGAAGAGATGGGCCTGATGGACTATTGGTGGTGGTGGGGATAAGAGGGTCGATAGAACTAGATATCATGTAAATGGACATGGTGTCTGAAGAAGGAGGTGGGGGGTGAACTTCTTCGATCAGGGTGATCTCATATTCAAGGGAATGTTGATGGAGGTCGTCTAAAGCCATTCAGAACTCGGGAAAGTCTTGAAAGTGGTGAGAATAGTGTCCATACAAACCATAGAGGGTGCAAGCATGGTTTGTTCTCAGTGACTTGTTTGTTACTGTTGGTGCACTTGGAAGTTCAACCACGCGGAGATTTTTGGTTGTATCCATTGGATCCAAATGCACGTGGATCATTGGAATCTCATGGAAGTTCTAAGTCAGATGGCCTTGTTCTTCACAAACAGCGCAAGGAGGGATTTTTCGAGGCTCTACAGTAGATTTTGCATTATTTCCCTTGGCCCTTTTGGGGTGGGGCGGTGTGGGTGCGGGTGCGGTGGTTGGTTTTTGCAGGCTGGGTGGAGGATGAGACTCAACCGCAATGGGCTGCACGGGGGTTAAGACTACCTGGGGCATTGGTGGTTGAGCTGGTGGATCAAGATAGCACACAATAATTCCCAATGTAAAGTTGGATAAGTTCAAGGTGGCTATTACTGTCTTGCTCATGACACCAAGCGGGGGAAAGAGGAAGGGAATTGTATGGACTGGAGAGGAGCCCAAATAACTCCCTGATGGTTGTATGTGGGGATGAGGTTGTGGTTGCGGCTGCACGTAATGTTGTGGCTCTGGATGATGTTGCAGTTGTTGTTGATGTTGTGGTTGCGGATGGTGTTGTCGTGCAGTGGTGCTGGATGAGAGCATGCACAAGTCTGAAGTCTCATTAGGTGTCGGTGGTGGTGACACTAAGGGGGAAGGAGCCGTCATGGTGGTATTGAAAAAAAACCTAGGACCCACATTCAACAATGGGGAGGCTGGTATGTTCTCGACCATGGTGCTGACCGCAGGGATAACATTGGCATGTGTGGTCATCCCTTGCGGATCAATGGTGTTAATCATAGGGATAATGTTAGCGGGTGTCGTTAGCCCTTGTGGATTGTGATAAGTTAGTTAGTCAACCGTCACGATCTTCCCTTCATGTGGGAACATCATGAGATGGAAGATAGTTTATGCAACAGATCTCATGGCATACCATATAACTTATTCCGAGGAGAAGGTTATAGTAGAATTGAGCGTTGGCAACCTCTATGTCAATCAGAACTATCTTCCCGGCTAATGTGATGGGGACATGGGGGAGGATTCCTTGGGCTTTAGTGGGATGGCCATCATAATCTCATAGAGTTGTGGAGGATGGTTACAGAATTGGGGATCCAAGTTTCTGCTAGACTAGGGTAGACATGACGCACGTAGATTCCTACTCATCCACTATGCATCGGTGCACAACCAAATTCTAGATAGACACCGGGATTTGAAAGGCAATGGTTGATGGCATGCACGGTTCTCCATTCTCTGTGTCAAATGTGATCAAATTGGAGTTAGAGGGGTCTACGGACCCAAGGGTGGCTAGTAGGGATTTTCGATGTGTTGGGCATGTTTTGAGTACCTCAAGAGTGGACATGGATATAGGTGTTTGGGCCAAATCATCCATAATGTTGTAGCTCACAGCGGCTCTCGTCATGGCATTATTGGAAACCCAACGTATGGGGGGCTGTAGGAAAGGGGGTAATTGAAGAGGTGCATTGACCATTTTGGATGTAGATGCTGCTGATGTGTCAGCAGATTCGATGTTGGTTTCATACTAATTTCATCTGGTTTGTAGATTGACCTCTTCAGTTGTCATAGCTAGCAGGTGGTGGACACATGTTTCGGCTGGGGGAGGTGACCCCGAAGCGTTGGAATTGGGTTGGGGAGGGGGTGTAGTTGCCACCAATCCTTGGATTGGTAATGGGTTTTGGAGCACCATAGGAGGAGGTCCTTGTGGTGACGGGTTGGGTTGGGCTTGGTCCGTTGTGTTGGTGGCATGTTGCACCTCGTTCCTAATGGCCTGCTTAGTGCGATCCATGAAGGGACACTTGAATGTGTAGTGCCCATGTTCCTCACAGAGTGTACATGGTTGGTTTGTATGCAATGGGGTGTTGCGGCTCAGTGCATTTGGTCATGGAGGATTTTGGGTTGGCCATTTTGCCACGGCATTGTTGGGAGGGTTTGGTTGTTGACCGCCTCCCTGTGGTTGATTGTTTCCTTGGTTCCGGGATCGGTTATTCCTAGATTGCCCTTTTTGATTATTGGGGGCTAGCTGGTTGGGAAAGTTTTGTTGTGCAAACACTTGTCCCAATGGAATGGGTGGAGTGTGGGTGGTGGCTTGAACCGCTTGCACTGGTGGTGCATAGTAGATTTGGGTGGGTGGTGGTGCCACAAATGTGGGCATTTTCCTCGTGTATTGTTGTGTTCACCAAGCCAAGGCCTGATCCTGCTGCGGTGGCATGGGTTGTGCATAAGAAGTTGTGGCTCCAGAATGGGACATCATTCTTGCATAGTCCAGAGTTTGGTTTTGGTAGGCAACACTAGTACTGTTGCTTGGTTGTGGTGGTACTGTAGGTGGTCATGGACGGTGCTATGGTTGGTGAGAGACCAAGCCTATGATGCCATCTGCAGCATGGGATGTCCCTGGTGCATCCTGGTAGGAGGTACCTACACGGGGAGCATCAGGAATGACAGTGTAATGGCCTTCTCTTCAGATTGGGGATGTTTGGATGCGACGTCCTTTGCTATAGGTGGGAGCAAGGTTTTGAGGAACCAATCTAGGAAGATCCTATCATCAAGTTGGATCTTATACAAACTACGTCGTCGCCACCACTCATGGATGTGGTTGGTTATGTGGGTTGCAGTGTTCTGGTGGCAAGATAACAAGATCTCCACCCCTTCGTCATATCTGACGGGGAGTTAGAAATAATGCAGGAACATGAAAGACAAGGAGTTGAAATCAGGGTACTTGGCATGTGGTAGCTCAATGTACCATTTGGCTGCAACACCTATGAGAGTGCATAGGAATAGTCTTAGCCTGATCGAATCATTTACAATGCTGTTTGATGAGCACCATAGATGAAATTTCATGATGTGGTTTTGGGGGCACTCCCTTGCCTTCCCTTCAAACTTGGGAATATCTGAGGGTAGTTTGGTTGGCATGGGAGGCCAAAAATTTTGATTGCAGATGGGGTCATTTGTTAACCGAGCCAAATCAGGCAAGTTGAGATATTCCATGAAAGGAATGTTTGACCCTAGGTTGATGTGAGATGGGGCAGCCATGGTGTTGGGGTTTGCAAGTGCATAATGCATCTGCATTGCTGGGGGTACTTGTGGCACCATTATGGATGGGTCAGTGCCCCAAAGTGTGGTGGGAGGGACAGTGTGGGTGGAAGGGCCACTTACCCCATGTATGATAGGAGGGGCAGTGTAGGTGGAAGGGCCACTGCCCCCATGTGTTGCAGGTGGGACAACTTGACTGGTCAATATGGGTGGTCGCAGCTGACTTATGGCAGTTTGCATAACCATGCTGGGGCCACCTGCAGGGTTGTTGGTGATAGTTTGTGGTGTGGACATGGGTCCACTAGCAATTGCTATACTAGAAAATGGATCTGGGTTTGCACCAGCCATGTGGCTTGATGGTGCAGTGTGCACATCTAGTTCAGATTGATATGTGTCTGAATCTAAATCAGAGGTTGTGTGGCCTTCTGATGGTGTGGGAGGTCATCGAGAATGGTCTCGACGATGTCATTTTAATGACCCGAACTATGGTGGTTCACCTCTTAGGCGTGAGGAATAGCGTGAGGGATCAATTGTGTCAAATTTGTATGTCAAACTGGTGGTAATGATTATTGGACCCCGGTTTCAATGGATTCATATTGGCTTCAGGTGGTCACTCGGCCACCAAGACTGCCAGAAGACAGTGCTTGGATTTTTCCTCACAGGAGTGCTACTCAATCGATGGGGGTCATTGCTCGTTTCCCTTGGCAATTCCTCTTAGCGGCCAGCTACTTTGGGGTTCCCGTGGTACTCCTCACAATGAGTTTTTGGAATGATCCCAAGTACTTCTCATGGTTAAGACAGTCAGGGACTTATGTCCTCAAAGACTACAGATTTTTAACTTAGTGTAAATTTGTAAATTTTAGTGGCTCTCTCAGTGTCATGAACTGAGTTGGGTTGATTTATATGGTATGTATGTGTATGTCTTTTCGTTTTTCTATTATCTGGTGGTTGTAAATGGTTTATGAATATTTCACAGATTTCATATCATTGTGGATGAAAGCAGTAAATCGAAATCAGAAATGTTTTAGACATATACCATTTTTTATCCTGAATTGTGATAGCCTGACTAGGTGACTACCTTACACCTATATTCTTCTTCAACCAGGAGAAGGTGTTGGGCTCTCAACACAATGGGACTAAGCCCATTCTTAGATCCACAGGTCACCTTTCGAATGCAAGGTTGGTCAACTGGGAGGATGCTGAGTGTCGTGAGAAGCCTCCTTCTCTACCCCCTCTACCTTCCAAGTCACCCATTTTTAGTGGTTTCGAGCAATATTGGGTGAAGTGCCTATTACTATAAGAGCTATTCCCTTCGTCTTATCCTAGAATACCCCAAAGGGTGATGACTGGGTAGAGGAGGAAGGGTTAAGCAAGATTGTTTATTTTAAGTGAGTTTTAGTCAAATTATATTCATTAACCCATTCAGTATTTAATTTACACTTTGTTTTGTAAATGAAATTGACATTAACAAAAATAAAACAATTTGGATGGACAGAGGTGGCTGAGCCACACTGATAGTCCTTAATTATTAAAAACCCAATTTTGAGTGACAGATCACATGTTTTGGGTCAAATGTGACGAGGGGGTTGCCAAATGTTTCTAGAAACAGGCGAGGGGGTTGCTCAGATTTTGCAAACAGAAGCGGGCTGTCTTTTGGAAGGGGGTTGCACCTTTCGGGGGTAAAAGTGTGACCTGGTCGCACCTGTGAGGCCCAAATGAGTGGCCTGGTCCCCTATCTGGGCCCGATAAGTGTGATTTGCTAAGGAAAGTGAATTTTTTTGACCTCGATTCAGTTTCGACCGACAGTAACCTATACTGTGTCCAAATCCACTCAGATTTGCCTTGTGGAGGCTCGACAGTAACAAAAAATGTAAATAAACAATATTTCAAACTAGATTTAACAGAAAAATTAACCTAGGGAAAAAAACTAAACTAAAACTTGAAATTTTGAAAAATAGACCTAGGGATCCTATGGGATCGACCTGGTGGTATGGTCGCCAGATTTGTAGCAGGGATTTATCCCTTGCTATAGGGAAGGAATGGCTACCTTTTCTCTATAGGATGGAAGGGTAGGTTCCTGGTGGTGAAATGCAAGAAAAATGAACAGAAAATGAAATAGAACAGAAATAAAAGAAATGGCTGGAAACCCCTCTGCAAACATTGTTAGGGTTTAGCTCCAGCAACCTGCATACAACTGTTAGAACCAAAATACCTGCAAACAAAGATGGGTTAGGAAAAACTAAGCAAACTACCAAATAAAAGACATAAACAACAAGTTATACCTTCTCTTTGATGGAATGGGCCACCATGCCCTAGCTTGGAGAAGCACCTCTCTTGGATGGGGGAGCTATGGCTCAATGGAAGATGGAGGAGAGGGAGTGTCGGTGGCTTGAGAGACAAAGGGTATTAAGGCATCCACTCGGGCAGTATAATAGTATGCAAGGGAGAAGTGTTTTGAGAGTGAGCCCCACCCCTATATTTATAGCTTTTTTAAGGTTTTAAGCCCCTGGTTGGGGCTTTAGCCCCTTTTTTTAGATTTTAGCCCCTTCCACACTATATTTAGCTCCTTTTGGGGTTTTTAGCCCCTTTTTGGAGGATTTAGCCCCTAGGAGAACTATTTAGGCTCTTTTTTGGGGTTTTTAAGCCCTTTTGCTCATTCTGAAGCCTTTTTGAGGGTGTGGGGATCCAATGGGGTGAAATGAGGGTCGTGCATGGGTATCCTTGGGTGGTGTAGGCCATGTAGAGCTGAGTGAGGGATTTTTTGGGTTAACACTCAACATACAGGAATTTTGGCTAGTGGAGCAAATGGAGTGAGAGGGATGGATGGCTTGAGAATGATAGTTTCTTAAGGCACTCATACGGGCAGAGTAACGGTAGGAAGAGAATGAGTGTGTTGAGAGTGACCCCCACCCATTTATTTATATCTTTTTTCTTTTCTTTATGGTTTTTAGCCCTTGGTGAGGGTTTTAAGCCCTTTTTGCCCCTTTCTTAGCTCTTTTGGGGTTTTTAGGCCCCTTTTAGGGGTTTTAGCCCCCTTTTGAAGGATTTATCCCCTTTGTGAGCTATTTTGGCTCTTTTATGGGTTTTTAAGCCCTTTTTATGTTTTTTGAGCCTTTGTGGGGAAAGCATATGTTACATAAGAGTGTGGGGGTCAATAAAGGTTATGAAATGGATGTCTTCATGTGGTGTAAGGCCATATGGAGAAAGTTGGGTGATTTTTTGGGTTAACAATGTCCCACGGGAATTGGAACAAAAAATGGTGATTTGGATGGAACGTGAATGTGAGATAGCTTATTTTCACGTGACCAATGATCCTATGAATGTAAGGGTCCTAAAAGAGTGTAGGATCCTAAAATATTTCAAGGTGTCAGGCACAAGAGACCATGTGTGTTTGTTGGATGATCTTATATAGATGTGGGATCTAGACCAGCAACACCTTCAGGTTGGGACCCATATTTTGAACATAGATGTGGAGACATATACTTTCTAATTGTACTATCTTGGAGAGGGAGCCCAGTATCACTTATAGGTCCTAGAGGAGGGGAGATGTCCATCGACAAAGTACCAAGGGGGAAAGATAATGATAAAACATATTTTGGACCGACCATTGAGGACCATGACCTTCACCTTAGAGAAGGTAGTGGGAAGATGAGATTCTCATCAGAATAACCAAGAACAAATGTTGTATGCATTGGAGTGCATAGATGCAACCATCTTCAATTGGAGTGAGGGAATGTTGGTAATACTTAAGGATCAGATCACAAAATGTAGACGACTTGAGCTCAAGCAATTTGGTTATGGGGTGGTAGTGGTATCTTTCTTCTCGAAGAAGGTTCCTTTGCTAAATCTTTAGGTGCCTCTCAATAGGATGGACCCTCGAGGATCCATGTATGTTGCAGTGGGTTGAGGCTATGGCTTGCCACGAAGGTGGGGGAGGGCCTACTGTGACCTATGGTGTCATTTTTTTCTATTGGCTATGAGGCCAACTATTGATGACTGAGGACTATGCATATGCAGGGGTTGACTTCAGGGGTGACCTTGATACTCCCTTTCCTAAGGGTGAGTAGTGGGATGAACAAGGTAAGAAATATGCTACCACATTGTGTTTTTGATTTATGTCATATTCCATTTTTTTGTATTTTTGTTTATACTAAGACATATCCTACAATTTTGTAGACATAGGTCTATAGAGAAATATGGGGGCCTCACCTATTTAGAGGAGAGTTGCGGTTAGAGACATAGATGCCAAGAACATAGAGGTAGAGGAGGAGCTTCAAGATATTGAATATAACCTCTAAAAATTTACTATAGGGGTTCCTGAAATTTCCATTAACGAAATTACTAAGCGTTATCAGTGCCATACTGAAGGAGTGTTGGGACGTTTTGGGAGGTTACTCTATCGAGTGGCTCATGCCACTATGTGCTATCATGATTATGAATATTAGTCCAGAGTGACTTCCCATTTTTGTATTGTATAGATACTGAAAGCTTCGATGCTTTAGATTTTGACCTTTTGATGTATTAGAAACTTAACGGTTCTAGATTTTGGGTATATCGGAATATTATGGCTCCAGTTTGTATCTCGTTGTTAGTTATATATATATAACATTATTTTTTACAGATATGTGTGTGTATTTGATGTGGTATGTGCATGAATGGCTACCCATATGTGTATATGTGATCTTTTGCATGTAATCAAAATTAAAAATGACTTCAAATGTGAGCCAAATACTAATACAAAGAATAATTTTCCAGTGAATCATCCAGTCCATTTAAATGTCTTCGGATGTGATTGTAGGAAACATGGTCAAAAGACCTCTCTAAAAGCCGAACTCTTTGGAATGTACAAAGAAGGGGATATAGATGGTGTAGACCCAGTTTATCTTATGAACAACTAACTCCAAATATAAATAATCCATAATCTGACTCACATCACTAGCTAGAGCTTCAGTTAACAAACCAATCACTTCATGGTACTATGCAATATTGTTCGTAGCAGGACCCAAGCAAGTTCCTCACGATCTCACCAAATCATCGGTAGAGGAATACAATACCCACACCACTAATGCAAGATTCACAGTATAAATACTATCACCATCCATAAAAACAAAATAAATGGTAATCTATACATTTTAACACAACACTATATAAGAATTATTTCCTAAGACACATCTTAGATTCACAACAAATTCACACTCCAAATTACACATGACAAAATACCTATGCTAGATGTCCTAGGAATAGTATTTTTTGAGGTAAAGCCCATTTCAGGGCTCACCCAGTGATACTCCATCAAATTCTATTAGCTTGTATCCTCCTTTCTCTAATACGCTACTAACAATATAGGGTCCATGCCACATGGATTCTAGTTTCGCCCCTCCCAACTTATCATGCTTTTGGTCATATGTCAGGACTAGGTCACCTTCGTTGAAGAGGTGAGGTTGAATGGATCTGTCATACTGGACTTTAATTCATCATTTATGTGCCTCATTAGATAAGGTAGCATCTTGACAAGTTTCATCCATCTTATTCAAATACAAGAATTGTTCTTCCTCTAAAGTGGTATTGGGTAGACGTTCTACAACAAGTTTTAGAGAAGTAATTTCACATTTAGTCAAGAGAGTAACTTCTATCCCATATACCAATTGGAATGGGGTGAATATAGTATATGTTTTGACAGTATTCCTATAATCCCACAATGTGGAAAAAAATTGTAAATGGAAACTGGATTTGGCCTTTCCTACCATCCATGGAACCATGGTTTTCAACACCTTGTTGATGGATTTGACTTGGCCATTGGTCTGCAGGTAGTAGGGTGTAGAATTATCATGATGAAATCCTATTTTGGAACTTAGTTCCAACATCATTTTGTTTTGAAAATGTGAACTATGGACGGTTACAATAGATTGAGGTACTTCAAACCTAGTGATGATGTGATTGAAAATAAATAGCGAAACAACTTTTCCATCTTCAACATGTGTAGGCATTGAATCAGCCCACTTTTAAAAGTAGTCCACAACTACGATGATGTAACCATGCCACCTATCTTAGGTAGGATTATAGTGCATAAAATCAATTCCCCATTTTTCAAAAGGGCCAACAACGATGATAAGATGTAAATGAGCGAGGTGGGTGTGCTTTTTGGATTAGAAAAGCTAGCTTGGTGGGAATTTTTTCAAGGCCTCCATGCAGTCTTTGAATATTGAGGGCCAAAAGTACCAAGTACATAAAATTTTATGAGCAGTATCCATGCCATAAATATGATCGCACATGCTCCAGAGTCAAATTTATTCAATACTATTTCATCCTCTTCATGTGTTAAGAAACACCACAAGATTACATCAATGCCACTATGGTACAATGTATCATTAATGATAAGGTAGTACTTGGAATGATGATGGATACGACAATAATCTTCACGGGTTGCATTAGGTTGAAAAATTCAAGTCTAGAGATATAAAATCAAATCTCCATACCAGGGGTCAGGAATACTAATGAGGAACATGGATTCACCAAGAAACGAATTAAAGGGAACATGGATTCACACATGAGCTTCGCGAAGATGAGGTATTTCCTAGAACTAGATTTTGCAAATTCTAACTTGAATTCCTCAAGAATAATAATCCAACAAGAGTATTTTCCCCCAAGCACCTGATGATTTGAGATGTAATACATGGGGTTGGAATTTGTGTATACCGTAGTTGTGCAAATCAATATGTGGTGACATAATTTTTGGACCACAATGACCATGGACAGATCTAACTTCTCAACATGTGAATAATGGGTTTCAGAGTCGAGAAGACTCTTACTTGGGTAATAAATAACAAGTTCCTGGTTGTGTAAATGTGTTTGAACTAGCACCATGCTGATGGTGGTTAATGACGCAACCACATACAAGGAGTATTGCCTCTTGTAATCAGGTGGTTGCAAGAAAGGTGCATGTGTAATGGCATGTTTGAGAATGTTGAATGCACATTATGCAAGGTCATCCCAAACAAAAGGTGTGTCCCTTTTTAACAAACACATGAAATTGTGTGTCTTCTCGTCATAGTTACAGACAAAATGACGCAGAAATATTTCCTTCCCTTACAAACTTTGAAGTTCAACAACATTTGTAAGCAAGGGTAGGGCCAAGATGGCTTGAATATTCAGTGGGTATATACGGATTCCATCCTTGGAAACTATGAAACAAGGTAGTCTTTGAGTCTCAACACAAAAAACACATTTGTGTGGATTGAAACGAATGTTGTAATGGTGACGCCAAAGAAAAATGGCCCTCCAATGGTCAAAATGGTGTTCTTGATTATGCAAATGGGTAGGTAAGTCACCGAGGTACAGTTCCATGATATTTTTGAAGTCATGGAAATCATAGAACATAGCACGTTTAAAGGTAGTGCCAACATTATTTAGGATAAAAGGAAACTTCTTATAGGAAAAGGTACCCCATGGGAAAATGAATTATGTTTTATGTTGATAAGAAGGGGGTATCTCTATCTGATTATAGCCATAAAATCCATCCATGAATGAGAAGATGACACTTCCAGTGTAGTTATCGATGATTTGATCGATGTAAGGAGTATGGAAATTATCCTTAGGACAATCCATATTGAGATCTTGGAAATCGATACAAACCCTAATCATCCCCTATTTTTTGTTCATGAGGACGATATTAGAAACCCATTCTGTCAATGGTATAGGGTAGATGAATCCAACCCTAAGAATTTTCTCAATCTCTTTATTAATGGATGATGCTTTTCATGGATGAACTTGATGTAACTTTTGACATACCAGCTTGGCATCATGGTAAGTCCTAATCTTGTGAAGCATGATCGAAGGGTCTATCCCTGGAATTTCTTCATACGTCCAAGCAAAAATGTCTCTAAATTCCTTAAAAGGGGTCGTATAAGACCTAATTTCTGAAGCAAAACAATTTTGGCCCACGTGAAGATTCTCTACAACTCCAAGTTCACTAATATATCGACCGAAATAGTCTTAGTAATATTTCTCAAATTACCCTGGCACTCAACATTGTGGATGAGCACTGGTGACTAAGGTGTGGCTACAATATCAAACAAAACCATTGTTTTAAAATTATATTCTACCATATGGTAACTGGGAAGGAAAGAGGATTGGTGATGATGTTACTTCCAAGGCATCTCCTCTAAATACATGAATTCCATGATTGATTCATCTGACGGAATATTTTGCAAAATATAATCTAAAGATGCAGGGGGAGGGGGGTATTTAGCAAATATGGAAGGTGATAAAGGTCGTATGCCACCAAAGGGTGATCATTAATGGTGGTGTCATAGGTGGAATAGATATCCTGGTAAGTTTCTTTGAAATAACTAAAGGGTGTTGAATCAACAATCTATTTCCCCTTGTCTAGAGTGTAATGACTCTTATAGGATATCATGTTCACATACGCGGTCTTGGTAGACAGAATATTGGTTAATGGAAAAATCCCATAAGTGAGGAATCCTTGAGAAGAACTATTGTTATGTTCTAATACTTCAAAGTCATAGAATCCAAGAGCAAGACATTATTCACAGAATTAGAACTTGTGCCTGGGAAAAAAAACTCAAGTTAATAAACTCTAACAATCTTTTCTTGAAATTGGAATTGGATTAATCAAAAAAAAGAAGAGAAAACGTACTGCATCGCGTAAAACAAATTATTACCCATGAGGATATTTTAGTTGAAAGTAGCACCAAAACATTTGACATGGATGGACACCTATTTTCCCCTTAGTTCAACCAAGAGGGAGGGAAGTAGTCCATGAGGCTCAAAACCACGACCATCAAAGGAATTCAAAGTTGTAGGTGAATGATTGATCTTAGGAGAGCCTATATCTCTCCAACATGACAAAGAAATGAATTAAGTCAAGGCACCCTCATCCAACATAGTGCGATGGAATTTATTACCAATGAATTTCGTAGATAGATGGAAAGCTAACTGATGGGAGAGTTTTGACTTAAAATCATTTAGTTTAAAGGTGATAACATTACTATTTTCAGGATCCATAGCTCCAAGAACTAACAACAAGTTCTTCCTTTGCATAGGAAACTTTTGGAGTAATTTTAGGGTAGACATATCACATGGTGCTTGGGACAAATATTCTAATACATTGTAGTATTTAGGAACCCATGCATTAGGGTTAAATACTAATTTCTGAATTGTACTCTTTAGTGGCTAGAAGATGACATCAAGAACAAGTTTCTTAATATGAATATTGTTTGTAGGAGGAGGGGTGGAAACTATAGGCCTATCAATTGAAGCATTTTCATCTTTATTTTCTTGAGGTGGGTCATAGTTCTTGGATTCGATGGTAAGACTAACCCTTTCACTAGACATCATTTTAACCTCATCTATAGAAGATGAGGAAGACTTCTGTAAGGTTGATGGTCAACAAATTGTTCTTGGGTAGGGAAAGGATCGGTCAAGACTATCGAGGTGGGAGAATTTTTCAAAAATTTGTTGACCTATTCATTCTAAGCCTCATTTCTTGGTGAATTGGTCACCTCTGCATATGAAGCAGGGAAATTTTACCTTTCTCTTATTCTTGATTTGACATCTAGTTTTTGTGTTTTATTACTCTTCTATTTATTTTCATACTTTTTTATTTATTCTTTCCTTTCTTCTTCATTCCTGAGTATTCTAAGGATTGAATGGAATTTACCTTAGTAGAGGAAACATGAGGATAAGTGGTTTTGGTATTTGTGATGGTATGGATAGCAGGTTGGTTTTGCGTCTGGAGATTTAGTTATCGGTTGTATCTAATCAAAACCAAGGACACCATCAACGAGTGATTCTATTGAAGGTATTAAGGGGTCAAAATTATGATGGGGAGCGTGCATGATCAATTCATAGAGATTGTCTGAATGGGAATAAACCAATTCCAAGTACTGAGCTCGACTAATGGCTTGTTCTTCTGTGAGACCACCTCCCATGAAAACATCCCAAGAAATGGGAGTAAGCAAATACTCAGTGAACCAATAGGAAAGTAATTGCTCAGGAATAGGTACTTTAATCAATATGTGTCATCATCTCCACTCATGTATGTGATCAGATATATGGGTGTAAGTGGTCTGACGAAGGTAGGTTAAAAGATTCATACCTGTTTCGTACTTAATGGGGAGTTGAAATTTTGTTAAAAATTCCATTTCTAAGGTGTTAAAACCAAAAAAGAGTGTTGAGACAATTCTATATACCACTTGGTGACTATCTCGGTGAGAGTCCTTTGAAAAAGTCTCAAACGGATAGAACCATCCATTAGATAATTGGACAAGCACCAGAAATGATAGGTCATGACGTGGTTTTTGGGGTCCTCACCAACTTTGTCATAAAATTTGGGTACTGTATCTGAAGGAAAATTTACCAGAATAGTAGGCCATGAAGGATCATGGTGAATATGATCATTGATCAAATGTGAAAAATATGGAAGATCAAGTGTAGATAGAAAGGGAATTGGTTGATTTGGTTGTGGATACTAGTAATATTAATAAGGCATCTGAGTACCAGTAGGGACATAAGCAGATTGATAAATGGGAGTCGATGATCCTCTGATTACAGGATGATTCAATTTTGGATGGTTTCAAAATGTGCCAGCTGATGGTCCCCTAGGTGTAAGTGGTCTGACGAAGGTAGGTTAAAAGATTCATACCTGTTTCGTACTTAATGGGGAGTTGAAATTTTGTTAAAAATTCCATTTCTAAGGTGTTAAAACCAAAAAAGAGTGTTGAGACAATTCTATATACCACTTGGTGACTATCTCGGTGAGAGTCCTTTGAAAAAGTCTCAAACGGATAGAACCATCCATTAGATAATTGGACAAGCACCAGAATTGATAGGTCATGACGTGGTTTTTGGGGTCCTCACCAACTTTGTCATAAAATTTGGGTACTGTATCTGAAGGAAAATTTACCAGAATAGTAGGCCATGAAGGATCATGGTGAATATGATCATTGATCAAATGTGAAAAATATGGAAGATCAAGTGTAGATAGAAAGGGAATTTGTTGATTTGGTTGTGGATACTAGTAATATTAATAAGGCATCTGAGTACCAGTAGGGACATAAGCAGATTGATAAATGGGAGTCGATGATCCTCTGATTACAGGATGATTCAATTTTGGATGGTTTCAAAATGTGCCAGCTGATGGTCCCCTAGGTGGGCCCTGAGTGAGGGGCCTCTAGGTGGGCCCCCTAGCAGGGGGCTTCTGGGTGGACCTCCAGGTGGACCTTTAGGTGGGGAACCTCTGGGATGACCTTTAGGTGGGGGACCTCTGGGAAGACCTCTAGGTGGGGGTTCTCCAGGAATACCTCTAAGTGGGGGACCTCTAGGTTGACCTCCATAAATATTTACAAATGGGATTCCATATGTAGATACATTCAACCAATTAGGTTTCCTGTATGGGGTATTAGTGTTACCAGAATAAGGGATGCCAGGGAAAACATTACCCGAGGAAATGGGTTGATAATTTTGGTTAGTAATTTCTTGTTTATTTCCTGGGTAAATGTACCCCCATGTAGGTTGATTAGAAATTGGTTGAACCCACAGTGTTTGTCCCTGTGCGGAGGAAGGAACAATCACATTTACGGTTGTTGAGGGTAGTCCAACCATGGGCTTCCCTAGAGAAACACTCTTCCTAAAATTTGAACTAGTTCTGATGGTCGTAGTGACAACTTGTTATCGGTATTTCTCCCCAGTGACAAGTTTCATAGGAGAACTAGGGATAGAAGGGAGATATTGAGCTAACAGGGAAAGGATAGAACACTGACCGGTATTGTAATAAACCACACTTTGAACTAGTATTCTAGATATGGTAGAAGCATAAGATCGAACCGAGGCATGGTACTTGAGAGTGGATCTTTCCGAATGGCTCATGAAAGGAGAGAGACTTATCCTTCTTATGATTTCTCCCCTCGTGCGTAAATTGGACACCATCTCGTGGATGGGTCTAAATTACTCATCATTTGATAATAAAATTATCATATTAGTTGGGGGGTGGCATAAGATATAGTAGTAGTTTTGTACTCAGAAATTGTTTGTCCCAAGGAAGTCTCCCAAAAAGGATAAGTTGGACCAAATTATGATGCCATAGGGTCATCTGAGGGTGGTGCAAACACCCAATATTGTGCACCAAAATGGCCTTCTATAGAGAAATGAAATGTTGAATCATGTGAAGGAGGAAATTGTACTAGTATGGAGGTAGAGGAGGGTGGATTATCTGAACAACAATACTCTTCCCATGATTCAATAATAGGAACACCTTCCACAAAACGATAAGTTGCGAAAGGTTGGTCCATGGTCACCCCTTATATTTCTTCCATGGTGAAAAGAAATTCAATCGGTAAACCTTGCAATCTATGAGATCTCCTCACAGGTGGTTCAACTATAATGATGGCTAAAAAATTCTACTATAAATATTTACTAGTGAAAAATATCACACACAAACAATCCTACGCAAGCTAAGTTAATAAGAAAAATTAAGTGGAACCTCACTAGGTTGGTTTTAGAAACTCACGATATACCACAGGGTCCAACAACAAAACACGACAAGCATTATTAGGACCATACCCTTTCCTGAATACCTGAATACCTAGATGAAACCTGCGTAGTATCACCTCGACTATTGTTCTCAGTGTATTACTCCAATAAGACAGCCAAAAGGATTTTCTTAGTTGGTATCGGTTCCTAGAAGGGTCTCCCTATATACACAAGGTACGTGGGAGATCAAGTCTATGTTAGTCTTGTTTAAAGAACAACCATTCAAAAGGAGCCTTCCAATATACTATCGAGTACATGAATACATTTTCGATATACCTTGAGGGTACATGAAAATACGTTTGATATATCGATTGGTACATGGAAGAATGATGAGATCCTCAGGATGCAGTGTAGGTAAAGAAAAACAACTCCTATTTTTATAAATGATGGAACACATCTTATAACCTATCACTCAAATTACTAAGAATTTTAACCTAAGCTCCCGTTCAATTTTATCTTGATGGTTAGTGAATGTTTGTGGAATTTGAGGTAATTGCAAGATTAAATTATCTAAATTCCCATGCAACTTCCCTTTTGATGAAATCTATCTAGAGTAAGGGATAGGTTCTTTCTTTTCAAATAATGAAATGAAAAACATGACATGCAAACAACTCGTTCCTCAAACTTCAAATAATTTCAGACAAGAAAGAACTCTAAAGCTGACGTTTGAAAGTTCTCTAATGTAAACATGAAAAGGATTCGTAATGTACAAATGTCTAATTTTTCTTAATCAATCTTCAGAAAGAAAACACTTCTAATGATTTACCAAACCAAAAGAAAGCAATTAATTTTTTTTGTCATAATTTTTAAACAAAGAAATACAAAAACTCACACTACAAAAGTGAAAAACCATACTATATTTCCTTTCCACGGATCTGTAAAGAGATTCTAAAGGACTAGTCATAGAAACCATACACCCAAAACCTGATTTCCACTCAAAAATATTGAATTTCAAAGGTTATACTAAGACACATTTTCAAGATATAAAATAGAAAAGTACACTCAGTCTAAATAGACACAATAAGACCTAACAATGAGCAGAAAAGAAGATTGACTAAACCCAACAGAAAGAAAAAAATTTGAAAGAAAATTTTCTCGAGTTGGAGAAATCCTACCTTGGAGCACTATGCAGGGTAGAACTAGGGCATCATACAATGGTCGATGCACTATGCTTCTTTGTCAATGGCGACTGTGAAACTTCATGACCCTAGGAAGAAGGCGTCAGTGGTGATTCTTGATAATGGAAAATAGGCGTCAGGGGCATTCTGACGCTTTATTCAATACACCTAGGTGCATCGACAGATCTAGAAACAAAAATAATCAAATAACCCTTAGAATAATAAAATGTCAATCAAACTGGAATTATGGTAAGCATACACACGAAACAAAGAAGGAAAATGGAGGGGAAATAAGGTGGATTACTCACCTTATATACTTGAATGAGTAAGAGAAAACACTTTATAATCTTGTAATCAAAATAAAAATAAAAATTCATATATCTGACTAGTGCTTCCCAATATGGTTATTGGTTTTGTTAGCGGGAATATTTAATCAGTGCAGACAAATATCATTCCCCTAGTCTACATGGGGAAGATATAGAACAAAAATCCACAATGATGCATCCTTCTCATAGATAATTGAACTACTTGAATGTTAAGCTTTCCTTACCTCAGTGTTGAAGGTTATCCTTTCCTTATAGATCCTTTGCGATCAAATGTACCTGCAAAGAACATGAAGAATAAGAAAAAATGGTAAAAACAACAATACAATCCAAATACCTATACTAATAGTCAAGGAGAAATGTAATGAAGAATTGATATTGACACAAATCATTCATGGAAAAGGATAACATGTTTGTATTAATAACATAATAAGAGGAAGCTACAATCAAAGCCTTGACATTGAATCCTCGTTCTCATAAGTTCCTTTGACATCACTTTTACACACACTCTATAAGATTTACAAGACTCACTCAGAATCACACTCTTTTTCCTCCTATACCAACAATGATTCTAGTACCATGAATATGCTCTCTTGGTTTTCTTCCCTCCCCTCACTCACGAGGGGAATATTGTATAAATAGGCCAAAGGAAGTCCAAAGGGGTTGAGATATTTTGGAAGGTAGGGAATGATCCCTAGAAGCTATGGTCTTGAGTGCCACATATTCCAAGAAGTTGGGATCAACCTCCACAATGAATTTCATTTAGAAGTTTCTCAAACTATCCTTTTTTTTGTTTTTGATAGTACTGACACTGTCTGCATATGGTAAAGTTGTGTAAATTCTCTTTTTATTGAGGCTAGGAGTGTCATTAACGCACTATATCAGTGGAAAAGAGGCGTCAGGTAGGTTTGATTCCCTATGTCAAGAGACAAGGTGCATCAGACATCCTAGAACTAGGAAAAAATCTCTCAAAAAGATGTCTTGGCCATGACACTTCAGGGGATTGAGCATAGAAACCAATTTTAGATGTAACATATTGAATAATCTTGTTAAGCACATTGAATACTATCGTGCGACATGGGAGGTATTCCCATGACATGAATGGGTTCATAATTTTGTACATACATTGGATATGATACCAAGGAACTAGCATAGATCCATCTTAAACCTAGATCTACAAAGCACCGAGAGGGATCCAATTTCTTTAGGTGTAAGTTATTTTTATCTTAAATTTTTAAATGTTCATAAAAAATTACGCCACAAAATTTTTGATCCCTTAGTGTTTGGTAAATGCCATTTAACATGGATCTTTTAATTACTTTTCATTTAGTTTTATTATTGGGTTTTTATTTTTTTTTGTTTATGTTGGTTAACATAATGTTTTTTTATGTCAACTAGCATAATGTGACTAACCTGACAGGATATCCCCCATACTGGGCTGAGAGCACCCTGCTTCTCTCGGTGCAACTAGTACATGCTGATTAAGCTGCGAGAAGGGACTCTTGAATGGGATGAACTAGCTGCTAGATTTACACGCACATTTTATTTTTTCGATGGTCATCCTTCAATTGATGCTGCATTGCAAGTGATTAAGAAGAAGATATTTGAATATATCCCTATGTTGATGTCAAACTTTAATCAAAGCAGTACAACAATCCAACACTAGATGGAGTGCTATAATGTGATGGGTTAACTTGATGATGATGACCCATGAGACATGAACATTCCATAATCTGAAGGTACTAGCATGGTGGAGGGATTTTGTATTTCTAATATTGGAGACTTTCCAATATTTTTCCAATATTGGAGACTTTTAGGATGATGAAATTATCGGGAAGATCATAGACTTACTGCATGAATTTCAATATTTATTTCCTACAATATTTTTTAGAGATGAAGGGGATTTTTAGAGACCTTGGAGAGATGAATATATCATTAAATCTTGACGCAAGTCATGTGAAGCAATGACCATATAGGATGAATATGTGGTATAACTAGATCGAATGCTAGATGTGAGTATCATAGAACCAGTTGAAGAATCAAAGTGGATCATCTTGATAGTAGTACATGATAAGAAGACTACTAGTGAAGTACACATCTGCATCAAACTAAGAAATATGAATGATTCCTTCCGACATGACTCGTTTTTTACTCTGTTTATAGATGAGGTATTAGAAAGAGTTAGGGGTTAAGAAGTTTATTATTATACTAATGGATTATATGCCTACCATCATATCATACTCATGAAGGAATATCTACAAAAGACAACCTTTCTGATAGAGTGGGGATGTTTTCAATATAGATTCATTCCCTTTGGACTCATGGATTCTATTGCTATGTTTTCTAGGATAATAGTGGTTGTTTTCAATGATTTTATTCATAAGTTTCTTGAGCTCTAATTTGATGACTATATGGTGTTTGGGATCATAAAGGATCACATTGAGAGTGTCAGAATGACATTGAAATGGTGTAGACAACATAAAATTTCATTGAACTTAAAGAAATGTATCTTTTGTGCCCCATTTGAAATTCTGTTGGGCCATGTAGTTTGTCTCAATGGAATCTTGGTCGACCCTGCAAAAATGGTGATCATTGTCGACCTACCACCCCATGCAATAGTAAATCAACTAATAATGACATTGGTACATACATGATACTATCGAATATTCAGCAAAAAATATGCAGTGATAACTGCTCTGATGGAAAAATTGTTAAAAAGGGATATTAAGTTCTAGTGGACAAAAAAATGCTGTGAAAGTATGCATCTCTTAAAAAAAAATATGGTCACATCACCCATACTAGTTTTTCCAGAATGGAAGAAGGAATTTCATGTACATATCGATGCATTATTTGTCGCACTTAGTGTTGTACTTGCACATATTTCTGAAGGATCCATTGATCATCCTATTACCTTTGCTAGCAGGAAATTGTCAACAGAGAATAATTATGGTATGATTGGAAGAGAAGGGATAGCTATGGTGTATGCGCTACAGAAATTTTGACACTATTTCTTAGGTGGACATTTCAATATTTCCAATGACCATTCAACATTGAAATACCTGGTGAATAGGCTAGTGATGGGGGGAATATTTACCAATGGCTCCTCCTTTTCTAGGAATTTGATTTTGAATTTATTATTAATCTAGGTCGATTAAACTCAGTACCAGACCACCTATCAAGGCTTGAAAGTGGAGAAGAACTTGTGAACCTCGACAAAAGTCTTCGTGGTGCACAAATATTTATGATCACGATGTTTGATTATTAATACAAAGATATTAAACATTTCTTGAGTATGGGATATGCTGATGTATTTGTAACTTTGGAATGTATTCACTTGTATATATTGTATTTCATTGGTCCTCAATTATCCTATTGGGATAATCACTTGTATTTATTTGTACCCCGATATTCATATCAGGATAATTACTAAAATTCATGAGGAAGTCCCCTCTATTGTAAGTCGGGTCATTAGTACCCTACTTGCGGTTATTCAAGCCTACATAACTGAGTTAGGATTACTCGATTATACATAACTAAGTCAAATATTAAGTGAACAAAAGAATATAAATAGAGAGTGAACCTCTCTATTTGAGACACACACTCACTAAACTAGGGTGCATGAGTGAGAGAGGAAGTGCTGGCACAAGTGAGAGAGATCAACTGTTGGAGATCATCTTTATGTTTTCAGATTTTATTTTTGCTACTGGTGCTCATTCTATCTCTGAGGAAGTTGCAATATTTTATCCTTTATGGTTTATCTGAGTAAAATTATTTGTGTCTCTTATCTCTTATGATTGATTTCTATGCATGTTATTCTCTCAGATAAGATCCTAAGATCATATTGCTTAAATGGTAAAAATATAGCATGGTATCAGAGATAACCTGAGAAGAAGACACTGTGCAGTTGTAGAAGCTAGGGCATATTAATTTTTAGGTCTCACTCGACAATCCATCAGCAAAATGAGGCTAGGCTGACTCTCCATTGAAGGGCGCATCTTTCTGTCGAAGCAGAATTTGATTCCGAGCATTTTCAGTTTGTGGTGCGGGAAATTAGGGATTTTTACAGAAGAGGAATTTTTGAGTGATCCCAGAATAGGTTTTCTCTCCTCATCAGAATCAAAGTTTAGAGACCAAATTCAAATTTTTTGGTTGAGTGAAACTCCAGGAAAGTCAAACCCTAGTTTGAGCTGGGGCCTGAAAAACCCTAAAATACTAAAAATCATAGTTTTGGTACATTCACTATATCTCATGATTGAAGAAGTCTTAGGGGTTCAAATTTTCACAAGACGAAACACCAATCTTGATGTACCCTGTGTAAAAATTTCAGCCTCATATTCCCTATATTCTAGGAGATGTGATTCCTCCAAATCAGGGTTCCATCCTCTTCCATGATTCATCCCTAAACATGACACCTATGGATAATTGCTATATCTCAGGCTACAAAAATCCAAATCAAATTTCACAAGATTTTACAAATATAGAATGGACTTTCATTTATTTGGTAAAAATTTTAGACCCTGAAGGTGAAACAGTGACACGTGGCAGTCCATACAAGTTCGCTATTCTAAATAATCCTGAATTAAGTCACCATGGGAAAACTATAATAAGTCCCAATTGGTAAAACCAACTCTAATAAAACATATGGTTTTGGAAATAGGAAATACAAGGCTACCTTAGTATGAAATTTAAGGCATAGAGGAGGATTACTTTCGAAGATACTACAGAAATTGTATCAGACATTTCTGTAGAAGAAATTGGAAAACTAGGGATTCTTGTTCCAGGAGTTTGCCTCCACTGTTTTCAGAAAAGGAGTACATTGGATAGCTCACCTTGAAGAGGTCTATATTTCTATCAAATACTATCTAAAATATTATAAGTTTTGAAAATTGGGGTTTCTATGACAAACCCTATATCATCCAGCTTCGGAACTAGGACAGACACCACAAATCGGTAAGATCTACTCTTTTGCTATTTACAGTTGAGGTTCTCATTTCAAGATGACTAATCACACCAGCTTGATGATGAGCTTAGTGAATCTAAAAAATTCCAAGCTTGGAATTATAGGAT
The DNA here is from genome assembly GCA_001517045.1 of Pseudotsuga menziesii. NCBI lineage: Eukaryota > Viridiplantae > Streptophyta > Pinopsida > Pinales > Pinaceae > Pseudotsuga > Pseudotsuga menziesii. Next base: position 337,473 of record LPNX010260750.1, on the reverse strand, counting down.
TCCACTAGTACTTGAATAAAATTAATTGGGCACCTACATAAGTGGAAAGGTTCAAGTTGGAGGCAAAGATGAGGCTAAAGCCTTACATAAGAAGAACTTGGTCAAGGCCAAGAAAATCATTGCTGATTCAATCAAGGATCACCAAATACCACAAGTTTCTTACCTAAATACACCTAAAGAGATATTTTATTCCTTGACCAAGATATTTGAAGGGAAGAAAATAAATCGAAAGATGACTTTGAGAAACCAGTTGAAGAATGTAAAGATCCAGAATGTAGAGACGATACAATCATACTTTACAAGGCTCTCTCAAATCAAAGAACAAATTGAAGTAGTGGATGAAGAAGTAGAGAGTGCAGAAGTTATGATAATAACCTTGAATGTCCTCTTAGGATCATGGGATTCATTCATTTGAGAAATGTGTGCTAGAAGGAAGTGCTTACTTTCAACAGACTTTGGTAAGAGCACACACAAGATGAAGCTCAGCTCATAATAAGAGAAAGATAAGATGGGAGCAACTGAAGACCAAGCTCTCACAATCCAAAGAAGATCCCTCAAGCAATGAGGAATATGAAGAACTCAACTCTTGAAGAACCTCTTATCCATCTTAATAATTTGGATAAGAAATGATGTTGTTATGAATGAAGAAGATGATGAAGTTGAAAGAATGAGTCTACCCACAAAACAAATAAAGATAAGTATTCAATTGTCATTTCATGATATTGTTTTGTTATGCATTTGTTTATATTCAGTTGATGTATTATGCATGATATAATGTTTGCATTAATGATAGTATACTACTAATATGCATGTTATGGGTAAGTATCTCATGGTGCTATACAACTCTCCATTGCTACTTATCTAGAATGAAACCTCTTTGCTGACATATTGGATTAGTGAACAATCTCAATTATGCCATGGTAGAGATGGAAGGCATCTAGAAAGTCTCTATGAGATATGGATGAATGTTGTATTGGCTAAAATAGTTGCATGATCATATCTTTATGCATAAGAATTTTCCATTATGAATATGCCTTATGAAATGATTCTAACCATACAACTAATGCATTTGACTTGTAGGAAAGATCACGTACAATCACCTACAAGAAAAGAAGGACGAGACTTGTTCCAAATAAAAAGTGATGACAGTTCGAGAAATAATACAAGAATGAATAATAATATGATTAATTCAGTTATGTGACACTATTGAGTGACATCATTGATGCCGAACCTTCCAGCTATGAAGAAGTAGCAAAAAAGAAAGGGAAGGAGAATACCAGTTCAAGAAGAATGATGTCTAGGATGCAATATCAAGACCTGAAGGGAAGTTCGTAGTTCCATCATGCAATATATGGAAACATTGTGGGATACAAGGAAAGATTCGTATCATGAGGCCTCTCATAGAAAGAAGGCATAGACTGTGAAGAGACACTTGTAGCCACTATAAAGACACATGACAGGAAGAATCATGTTTGCAAATGAAAGAAGGCCTTGTACGAGCTTATAAGGTACCCATGGGAGTTACATACATGAGGAGCTTGAAGATCACTTAGAGTGATGAAGATCTTAATGTTTACTACAAGGTTGAAGATGAAAGACTATAGAGGATGGAAAGCTCACATATGCATGTGAGGATAATTTTTTCAAGATAAAGGATCTTGGTATCCAGTGACCCTAGATGGATACATATAATATTAGTAGCAGATGAAGCTACTTGTCACTCCAGTACATAATGTGTCAATGCATAGAGTACGAAAGGAAAATGGAGAATGATGCTCCACTTCAAAGGAGTGAGTGTATAAGATCCCGAGATTCGACATGGTATGATAGGATGGACAGCTTACTGATGGCTCTAGGATTTCCTGAGAGTAAAAGTAGATTCCATACTTTAATTAAAGCTTGAAAGTGGAAGACCAGTGATGCTCTTGTTATATGTCGATGACTTGTTCCTGACAGGGAAGAGGAACTCATTAGAGATGCAAGAAGGAGACTTACTATCAAGTTCTAGATAAAGAACTTGGGCATGATGCACTATGTTCTAGGCATAGAGGTGTGGAAGAGTGGAGATGGAATCTTCCTTGGACAAGGGAAGTATGAAGTGGAGATCTTGAAGAGTTTTGGAATGATGGACTGCAAGGCCATGGCCACACCTATGGCATCAAACTTGAAGCTATTGAGTGATGCTTCATCAGAGTCGGTTGATACTATGATGTATCGTCAGATTATTGGGTCCTTGATGTACCTGATGAATATGAGACCATATATTTTCTTTGCTGTGAACACATCCGAGACATGTTCACCTGAGTACTGCAAAGCATATTCTGAGGTACCTGAAGGGTACAATTGATTATGCGATCAACTATGAATAAAATCAGAAGATTAACCTGGAGGGTTATGTGGATTTGGATTGGGCAGGAAGTGCCATTGATTGGAAGAGCACTTCGAGGTGCTACTTCAGTATGAGATCAGGTGTGATCTCTTGGTTTAGCAGGAAGTAGTCCTGCATGGCACTGCATATAGCCGAGACAAAATATATTGCCACTTGCTCAGATGTTTGGGAGGTATTATGTTTCTTTTGGAAACTACTAGTTGATTTTATTGATCTGACATACATTCTTGTATGATGAAGAGAGGAGCAATAAAGCTCTAGTATGTGATCGAGATCAAGATCTCTTGAAAGAGGGAGTTCTAGCATAGCAGGAGAGACATGTTGTCTGAGCATAAAATCTTGGTGAAGCTCATAGGTTGCTCAAACGTAAACAGTCCTGTAGGTTGTCCTCAGATGTAATCGATCCTTACGAAGCTCATAGGTTATCCTTGGACCTAATCAACCCTAATCTAATTCTATGCTAGAAATGGCCAGAGTGAAGTTTGATTACTTTAGGGAGAAGCTTGGTGTTCTCCAGATCCAGTTTCCTTCCAAGGGGAAGTGATGATTCCATGTGCATTTTAACATGGTGGTAGGTTGGGCCTCCCATAGTTAGATGTAAGTGCAGAGCCATTCTAACATGGTGGTAGGCTGGGCCTCCCATGGTCAGATGTAAGTGTAGAGTCATTCTGACATGGTGGTAGGCTAGTCCTCCCATGGTCAAATGTAAGTGCAGATCCATTTTGATATGGTGTAACAATGGGCCTCCCATGGTCAGATGTAACTGCAAATCCTTTCTGACTGGGTCAGATATAAGTGTAGATCCTTTCTGACATGGTGGCAAGCTGGACCTCCCATGGTCGGATGTGAGTGTTGGACCTTTATGACATGGTGGAAGGTTGGGCCTCCCATGGTCAAATATAAGTGCTATGCAAGCCTTTCTAACATGGTGACAGGTTGGGTCTCCCATGGTCGGATGTGAGTGCTGGGACTTTTTGACATGGTGGCAGGTTGGGCATCCCATGGTCATATATAAGTGCTGGATGAGCATTTTTGATATGGTGGTAGGTTGGGCCTCCCATGGTCAGATGTGAGTGTTGGGCATGTGTAATACTCCAAAATTTCATAAAAATTTAAAATTTCTCCTATGACATTAAATGTTTACAATATGCTTAAGAGGGACATTTAACTATTAACAGTTAACAACATTAAGGTATAAACAAATTCCTTGGTTAATTTCTGTATCTGCATACTTAATTATTTGCTTCCTTAATTCAGTATTAAATGTTGATTTAGCAAGTGATTATCTGAAGTAACATCTATTTTTTTACTATGTAGTAAAGTTTGTTTTACTCTTTGTAAACATGAAGGAACTTCAGTTCATGTCCGAGGCTTACTTAGCTTTTTAGATAATTCAGTGAAGTGATGCTTATTTTATAGGTCTTTTTATAGGTAAGACGTTTATAAACCAGTTTCCAGATCGAGATTAATTATCTCAACTAGCATAAATAAAAATGCTAGTATATTTGTTTAATTTACAACTTTGATCGAATAAAGGAGGTATCGTCAAAATTGTATAATTACTTTTTATTTACTTACTTGCAAGCATAAGTATTTGGAAAATACGAACATAAATCTAGATGTTCTTCTACCTAGCTTTGATTATAAATTGTTCATCATACTTTCATTTATCAATTATCATACTAGGTCCTATATACAATTCTAGAGAAAATTAAATTTGCATACTAGATCATTTGATATATTATTACCTATTACCATGGTAGTTCATATGTATTTTCCTCAACATATATTCAAATGTTATATAAAATAGAAAAAACCAAGTCTAGGTATAGTTATGAGGTATAATGGTTGACATTTATACATTCATGGAACTAATTATTTAATGCAAAAAACAATTATACTAACTCCTTAGGTATTTACCAGGTAGAAATGCAATAAGATGAAAATTATAACATTATATAAGTAGTGTTACTGCTTTGTTTCATAGGATGAAGAGTTTATTCCTAAAGGACCTATCTAATCCAAACCCTTACATTACTTAAATCTCACAAGACATATTATATAACAATTACTACCCTATTAAATAAATCTAAACTATAATACCTTTACCCATGAATCATGCTAACCATATATATACTTGCAATAATATGCTTATAAGCTGTGTTTAACCAAAGTTCTAGTATGGGATTATGATTTACCTTCTTGCATAACCCTAACTCATATAAGGGGTGTTTGTATAAGTCTTCAATTCTAACATAGTTATATGAAATCCTTTGCAGGTTTCATTACACACTCCCGAACTATAGAACGAAACCCATAAAATCGAAGTGGAGGTGGAGTCCATGTGGTTGTTTGTTAGTGGTTAGGGTTTTGAATTTGGTAAGTTTACTATATATGTCTCCAAAACCCTAAAATAACGTGATTAACCTAACTTTTTACTGCTATGGAGAGAGAGCCACAGGCTGACAGCCTCATGGATTTACCATTGCTTTAATTCTGCATGTAAGGGCCTTTGTCGCCATGGATTAGTTCTGTGCATGAGGGAATTTGTCACCTTTTCTTAAATCTATGTGTAAGGGCCTTTGTTTCAATTTATTTTCCTCTATGAGAGCTTCCCTTTGTACATTATTTCACATGTGAACTCTGTTTGAATTAGCAGTTTGTTTTCGGTTTTGGTTTCATCGTGGTTTTGGTTGATGAATTAAACCATATCGTTGAGTGTGGGATTACCTATCTCTCTTGCCCATTTTATAGGGTAAGAGGGTTTTCACTTGGTTGAGAATTCTATGTATTCAAGCTATTACACGGCTGGTGGTGAAACTTCTCCAGGTAACTCATCCTTTCCTTACTTACATTTTCCATAAGTTTATATGCTGGTTCTTTTTTATAGAGAATAATTAACCATTATTCAATGGGTGCGCATGTATGTCTACAAGAATAATTTTTAGACTGCGAGCTAAAATACTTCGGTGAAGAGGGGTCTCCATGCTCCTTCAGAAACTGGGTAAGCCTCGGTCCTTTCCTGAGGTTTCCTTTACAATGGTATGTGGGTTCATGGGTGATATTGTTTCACATGGTTTGAAAACTACTTGGCCATGGCTACAATGTACTATGTTTGTTTGGGAAGGCCGTATGCCCGTGACTTAAATGTTTCAATGAAATTCTATGAATCTTTTTTGGCCGTAATTGGATTTATAGTAATTTATTTTCGAACAGGCTTTTAAGTCCGTGACTATGTGAAATTTTTAAATATGTTTTAAATAGGGTTTAAAGGATATTTACATTTTGATTAAGCTCTAAAGGCTTACTGTGTTGGATATCAATGTGTTTGGACACGAACTGAGGTTTTTACGAGGTCGATGGCATACTGTGGGGTTTCCTATAATGGATTAAATTTCAATTTTTTTTAAGTTTAAATTAATAGAAATATTTTACTGTTAAAATACTTGTGTTGATGAATGGATGCTTAAAGAATTTAGAAGAGGTTTATTTACTGTTAAGCTCATAATTTTCAATTTTAGAAAGAAGAAAATGTTCATGATATTGGTTTTAAAATGAATTCTGAGTTCTTCACTATCAATAAAACAATTGTTTCAAGAAATAAATAAAAATAAGGGTTGGTTAATACAACTCAAGTTTTACTGTGTAAAAAGGAGAACCATTACGTAGGCAGTGTACTGGATTTTAAAAGATCTTTCTTGAAAATATTTTGTTTATGTTTAAAGTAATGTATTCTAGCTAAGAAAACTTTTGAAATAGAGAATATTTATTTTGATCAATCCTAGAAAGAATCTGTAGAAAGTAAATAAACAAAATCTTGCATTCTTGATTTGATTTATCCATCAGAATTTAATCTAACCTACTGTACTAGAGTACCACCTTCTTGAAGATGTGGAAAAATACAGTTAGGTATTTTACCCATTAGTAAATTTGAAATTACCTTAATCATTCATTCATAATTCATCTATCTTTCCACAGTAAAATATTTCCTTTAATTAATTCTAAAAGCAGATGAAGTAGACACATAACCATATTATTTCCTAAATTTATTCCTTCTTGTTCCTAAGTATGCATAGAGAAATTAGAAAGAACATGTAGAACCTTGAAATGTAGCAGAGGAGATAACAACATAAGGAGCATGTTCCTCCCAACCAACTACTGAATATAGTTGAACTACAAATCTTAGGACCCTCGAGCATGTATACTAGTCCACCTGGTTGAAAGCACTAGGTGAGAGAACTACTTTAGAAACCTCTGTAACTCAACTGAGTAATCAGCAGTAATCTATTTTGCTTGTAGTAGTTTGAACTTAGCTTAAATCAGCTGCACTAGTTCATAACTTCAACACTTTTCACTCAAAAACTTCTGCTAGTCCCCTCCATCGAATTTCTTGTACACTAATTTCACTCAAAAATTTCACAAGTAAAGAATGAGCAGCCTCAGTTGAATTCAATGGGAATTTTTATTAGCATTCCTAGGTATTTTGGGTCAGTTTTCACTTAATGAGCCACCTGCTCTTGTGCCACTTTCTTGGGGAACATGACCACAAAAATAGGGAAGTTTCCTCCTGCAATAGCTAGAAGTAGTTTGAGGATGCTTCCAAGTGTCAATATGCTCTCAACCCAACCTATTCCACCAAGCGGCCAGTAAAACACTCATTTAACAACTTCCTTAAGCTGTTGTATCAACTTTCATTTATTAATTAATAAAATATTCATCAATTACATGCAATTATGCTTGACCCCACTTTGTCATTAATTACAAACTTTATAATAAAATTAAAACATAACGTCTCCTAAAACATAAAATGTTTTTTCAATTTGGGGTATGTGACATACACACCCCCTTAAATATAACATCGTCCTCGATGTTATTTTATTCTTCATCCTCAGAGTTTCCCTAGAACAGAATTGGATATGCGGCCCACATATGACTCTCCAATTCCCAGATGGATTCTTATGGACTAAGGTGCTTCCATTGCACCTTCACCTATCCAATGGTGCAATTTCAAAGCAAGATCTCCCTCCTTTCGAGGACACAATCCAGTTCCACCAGAAAATCTCCTTCGGGTTCCACCTGCACATCATTCCAATTTATAACATGAGTAGAATCATGCACATATTTTTTTAGTACAAAGATATGAAAAACATTATGAACCTTCAAATTTGGCAGTCAAGCCAGTTGATATGACACCTGTCCCATTCTGGACAGTATTTCAAAAGGCCCACAATATCGGGGTGCCAACTTAGCATAGCTTCCTAATTTCAAAGAACTCTTTTCAGGCGTTACATTTATAAAGACATGTTCACCCACCTGGAACTCTTTCTGAGTTCGTTTAAGATATGCTTGACTTTTCTGTCTATCTTGCGCAACTTTTAAGTTACCTTGCACCTATTTGACAATTAACTCCATCTCCTTAGTAGTTCAGGTCCTAGTACTAACCTGTCAATGGGGTTACTCCATGAGATGGGGGTATTTCACTTTCTGCCATACAAAATTTCAAATGGGCTGTATCTTGCTAAAGCTTGGTAGTGATTGTTGTAAACAAACTCTACCAAGTGTAAGTAATCTTCCCATTTACTTGGTTGTTCCTTAACATACATTCTGAGCATATCATCCAACACTTGATCTACCCTTCCAGTCTATCCATCCATCTGGGGATGAAAAGAGGTACTAAAATTTAAAGTAGTATTCAGGCCTTTAAATAATGACTTCCATAAATTTCCTGCAAACTTAGGGTCTCTATCTGAAATTATAACTTTTGGTATCCCATGTAAACGAAATATTTGTTTCATGAATATATTAGCAATATTAGCAGCCTTGTAGGTGGCCTTTATAGGTATAAAATGAGTTTCTTTACTAAGTTTATCAACGACTACCATTATCGTATCATTCAGATCCTGATTTCTAGGTAGACCTGTAATAAAATAAAGACTGATTATTTCCCATTTCCAACTAGGGATGGGTAATGGCTATAGTAAATTGATTGGATGCTGGTGTTCATTCTTAACTTGTTGACATTCAAAACACTTGGCATTGTATTCTTCCAATTCATTCTTCATGTTTGGCCAAAAATAATCCTTTCGTAACATGATTACAGTCTTCTGATAACCAAGATGTCCTGAGTAATGAGTTGTATGAATTTCATTTAAAATCAATAGCTTAATTTTAGGTACATTAGGTATATACAGCCTGTTTTTATATAGTATTAATCCTTTTTTGTTTAGATTATACCCTGTAATTAAACTTTCAGTAAAATTTTCTGCTACTTTTGCTTGTAATTTCTAATAATTTTCATCCAATTTTACTCCTTCCTCTAGCTGCTCTTCTAAATATATTTTATAAGTGTTGACTGCTGCTACAAAATTCATCCTTGCATTTCTACTTAGAGCATCATCAACCTTATTTTATTTTCCATTAATATGTTGGATCTTGAAATCGTACTCACTAAGGAAAGCTAGCCACCTAGCTTGCCTTGCGTTTAAGTTAGGTTGATCCAACAAATATTTTAATCCTTTATTATCTGTCATTAACATAAATTTTCTTCTGATTAAGTGATGGCGCCACATCCTCAAAGAATGTATGACGACATCCAACTCTAAATCATAATTTGTGTAGTTTTTCTCATGAATTTTAAGCTTCCTAGACTCGTATGCAATTACATGTACTTCTTGAGTTAAGACCCCACCTAGACCATCGTTGCATGCGTCAGTGCATACTACAAAGTCCTTATTAGGATCAACAATTCTTAAGATTCGTGTAGTAGTTAATAATGTTTTTAACTTTTAAAAACTTTATTCCCTTTCTTCTGTAAAGAAGTTATGGCATTGGCAATTCTTGAGAACCCCTCAATGAATATTCGATAGTATCTTGTAATCCCCATGAATGATCGCATGTCAGTCACGTCCTTTGGGATTGGCCATTCTTCAATTGTTTTTATCTTTTTTGGATCATCTGAGATCCCTTCTTTAGTTACCACATGACCCAAGTACTGTATTTTATCGTTAAATAAATCACACTTAATAAATTTAGTGTAAAGTTGATGTTCTCTCAACTCTTGTAATACAATTTTTAAGTGTTCCTTGTGTTCTTCTTTAGACTTAGAATAAATTAAAATGTCGTAAATTAATACCACTACAAATTTACCAAGGTAATTATGCAATAAATTATTCATTAGTAAGCCCAAATGGCATAACAACAAACTCATAGTGACCATATTTGGTCTTAAAATTTGTTTTAAAAATGTCCTTATCTTTGATTCGGACCTAGTGATAACCAGATCGTATGTCAATCTTTGAAAATACAGTTCTTTGTGTAGTTGATCAAATAGATCATCTATGCGGGGAAACGGGTATCTATTCTTAATGATAATTTTATTTAGTTGACGGTATTCAATGCATAAGCGTAGAGTACTGTCCTTCTTTTTAACGAAAAATAACAGATGCTCCCCAAGGAGACACACTAGGTCTTATATACTTTTTATCAATAAGTTCTTTTAACTGTGATTTTAATGGGTCTTATATACTTTTTATCAATAAGTTCCTTTAACTATTATTTTAATTCATTTAGTTCCAATATATTCATCCGATAAGGGGCCTTTGAGCTGGGCACTGCACCTGGTACCAACTCAATAGTGAAGTCTAAATCCCTTTTCGGAGGAAGTCCCGGAATTTATTTCAGAAATACATCCAAATACGCCCTCAGGATTGGAATATCTTCCATTTTTAGTTTATCTTCATTATTAGTATGTTCTCCATTAATTACAGTTACAACAAAGGCTTTACAACCCTTCCGAACAGCTCTCTTTAATTGCAATGCAGAGATTTGTCTGATAGTTGTTTTCCTAGGGATTCCTATTATGGTTAGTGTTTCTCCTTCATTATTTGCGCAAGTAAAAGTTTTATCGAAACAATTCAGAACTACTCTATGCTGTTCTAATGAGTCCATACCAATTAACATGTCATAAGAGCCTAAAGGAAGTACATTAAGCTTCACAGAGGTTTCAAACTGATCCATACTTATAGTACAATCTTTTACAAAACTAATCACTTTCCTTTTTGCTCCAGTAGCTAGTTGAACTAACCGTGAATTTGCAAACTTTTCTATCGATAAATTTCATTTTCTACTAAATCAGGAGAAATATAACTCAAGCTAGCCCCTGGGTCAATTAAGATAGAAATGGGTGTTTGATTCATCTTACCTTCTACTTCCATTATGGAAGTTTGATAATCCGCCTGCCTATTTTCCAGTGCCGCATTGATCCTGGGCATTGTCCTTGCTAAGTCACCAATAGTCATATCCTCCTGCACTGTATGTATGTTGCTTATATTCTTCTTTCTGTTAGGGAAGATTGATGCATAATTAGGTCCATTACACTCCTAACACTTTACTGGTTCTTTACGTTCATTATTCTTAATGTAATTGCTGTTATTATGAGCAGGTTCTTTATTTCTAGGGCCATTAGGGTTTGACTGTGAGTTACCTTTATTTCCTTGGAAATTCTTATTAGGAAAATCACATGTGTTATTATTCCTAAAATTGCGGTTAGGTGTGAAACCCTTCTTTTTCTGTTCAAAATTATTAGATCTCTTAGCCTTCTAGTTTGACATGCTTTCCTTTTTGCGATTATGCTCATAGAAAAAAATTTCCTTTCACATAGCCTCCTCAAGGTTTTTAGGATTATCGTACTCAATTATGTCTTTAATTTTAAAAGGTAAACATCTTAGAAACCAATTCACCTTAGGCTTCTCATCCACAATGTAAGGCATGTAGCGTAGTAAACTTAAAAAAATTATTGTTTAATTCTTTCATGTTCATAGTTCCCAAATTTAGTTCATAGAATTCCTTAGCTCGCTCTTTGTAGTATTGTTCCAACAGAAAATTCTTTTTAAAGTATTTCTTAAAGGTACTCCAATTAATGTTCTTTTCCCTAATACCTTTTACTCATTTTAAATCCTGCCACCAAATATCTTCCTTTCTAGTTAAGTTGTAAATGGTCATCCTTGCTTTTAGTTGGTTAGAGTAATTATAGATTTGGAAATACTTCTTTATTCTAGACAACCATGATTCAACTTCCTCTCCTTTATTAGTTTCACCGTTGAATCTTGGTGGTTTTATCTTCTTAAATTCTCCTGAAATTTCCTCTTAAGGTTTAAAGTTTCTCTTTCTTGAATGGTAATTATCCTCACTGCTATCACTAGTGTACTGGTGATTCTTCCTCTGTGAATCACCATAAGTTTTAGAGGACAATCTACTTTCAAGTTTAGATTGTTTGGACTTTTTACTTTTGTGTTGGTAGGACATATTTTCAGATCCTATCTATTTATCTTTTTCTTCACTCTGAAAATTTTCCATCAGTATCTGGTTCAGCTCCTCTTAAGCTCTTAGAATTCATTCATTTTCCTTTTTAACTATTTCCATTTCAGTTCTTAATTCTTTAACAGTTTGTAATAATTCTGAAGAATTTTTAGTTATTTCTTCCTGAACTGGTTCTCTTCTAGAATTTATTTTTTCATTAAACGGGGATTCCTCATCTACATTGTCCTCGAGTCTTTCCATACCTGCTGTTCTAGCTCAGAAGAAAAAAAATATTATGGTAATAACATTTCAAAAGGAAAAATAATAATAATAAGTATGCATGCATTTTATTTACTGTTTGTCTATGCAGGTTGAGCCACATTTAGGCCTAGTGTTTGAACGTGTGCTCTGATACCACATGTAATAGTCCAAAATTTCATAAAAATTTAAAATTTTTCCTATGACATTAAATGTTTACAATCGTTGCTTAAGAGGGACATTTAACTGTTAACAGTTAACAACATTAAGGTCTAAACAAATTCCTTGGTTAATTTCTGTATCTGCATACTTAATTATTTGCTTCCTTAATTCAGTATTAAATGTTGATTTAGCAGGTGATGATCTAAAGTAACATGAGCTGAAAACATATGTTTGTTTACTATGTACGAAAGTTTGTTTTAATGTTTGTAAACATGAAGGAAATTCAATTCATGTCCGAGGCTTACTTAGCTTTTTAGCTAACATAGAGAAGTGATGCTTCTTTTACAGGTCTTTTTACAGGTAAGACGTTTGTAAACCAGTTTCTAGATCGAGATTAATTTTCTCAACTAGCATAAATAAAAATGCTAGTATATTTGTTTAATTTATAGCTTTGATCGAATAAAGGAGGTGTCATCAAAACTATATAATTACTTTCTATTTACTTACTTGCAAACATAAGTATTTGGAAAATCCGAACATAAATCTAGATGTTCTTCTACCTAGATTCGATTATAAATTGTTCATCATACTTTCATTTATCTATTATCATACTAGGTCCTATATACAATTCTAGAGAAAATTAAATTTGATTACTAGGTCATTTGATATATTATTACCTGTTACCATGGTAGTTCATATGTATTTTCCTCAACATATATTCAAATGTTATATAAACTAGAAAAACCTAAGTCTAGGTATAGTTATAAGGTATAATGGTTGACATTTATACATACATGGAACTAATGATTTAATGCAGAAAACAGTTCTACTAACTGCTTAGGAATTTACCAGGTAGAAATGCAATAATATGAACATTATAACGTTATATAAGTAGTGTTATTGCTTTATTTCACGGGATGAAGAGTTTATTCCTAAAGGACCTATCCAATCCAAACCCTTACATTACTTAAATCTCACAAGAGATATTATATAACAATTACTACCCTATTAAATAAATCTAAACTATAATACCTTTACCCATGAATCATGCTAACCATCTCTCTACTTGCAATAATATGCTTATAATCTTTCTTTAACCAACGTTCTAGTATGACATTACGATTCACATTCTTGCATAACCCTAACTCATATAAGGGGTGTTTGTATAATTCTTCAATGCTAACATGGTTACATGAAATCTTTTGCAGGTTTCATTACACACTCCCGAACTATAGAATGAAACCCACAAAATCGAACTGGAGGTGGATTCCACGTGGTTGTTTTTTAGTGGTTAGGGTTTTGAATTTGGTAACTTTACTATATATGTCTCGAAAACCGTAAAATCCTGCGATTAACCTATCTTTTTACTGCTATGGAGAGAGAGCCACAGGATTATGGCCTCATGGATTTATCATTACTTTACTTAGGCATGTAAGGGCCTTCGTCTCCATGGCTTACCTCTACGTGTGAGGGCCTTTGTCACCTTTACTTAACTCTGTGTGTAAGGGCCTTTGTTTCCATTTCTTTGCCTCTATGAGAGCTTCTCTTCATGCATTTGTTCACTTTTGAACTCTGTCTAAATTAGCAGTGTGTTTTCGGTTTTGTTTTCATCGTGGTTTTGGTTAATGGCTTGAACCATATTGTTGAGTGTGGGCTTACCTATATCTCTTTCCTAGTAGCTAGGGTAAGAGGGTTTTCACTTGGTTTAGAACGTTGTGTATTCAAGCTATTGCGCGGCTGGTGGTGAAACTTCTCCAGGTAACTCATCCTTTCCTTACTTACATTTTCCATAAGTTTATATGCTGGTTTTTTTTATATAGAATAATCAACCATTATTCAATGGGTGTGTAGGTCTGTATACAAGAAGAGTTTCTTGACTATGTGCTAAAATACTTCAACAAAGAGGGGTCTCCATGCTCCTTCAGAAACCAGGTAAGCCTCGGTCCTTTCCTAAGGTTTCCTATGCAATGGTGTGTGGGTTCATGTGTGATACTGTTTCACTTGGTTTAAAAACTTATTGGTCATGGCTACGATGTACTCTGTTCGTTTGGGAAGGCCATATGGACGTGACTTAAATTTTTCGATGAAATTCTTATGAATCCTTTTCAGTCATAACTAGATTTATAGTAATTTATTTTCGGACAAGCTTTTAAGGCTGTGACTATTGTGAAATTTTTAAATATGTTTTAAATAGGGTTTAAAGGATCTTTACATTTTGATTAAGATCTAAAGGCTTAGTATGTTGGATATCAATGTGTTCGGTCATGAATTGAGGTTTTTATGAGGTCGATGGTAGACTGTGGGGTTTCCTATAATGGATTAAATTTCAATTTTTTTTATGTTTAACTTAATAGAAATATTTTACTGTTAAAATACGTGTGTTGATGAATGGATGGATAAAGAATTTAGAAGAGGTTTATTTACTGTTAAGTTCATAATTTTTTATTTTAGAAAGAGGAAAATGTTTAGGATATTGGTTTCATAATGAAGTCTGAGTTCTTCTCTGTCAATAAAAGAATTGTTTTAGGAAATAAATAAAAAGAAGAGTTGGTTAATACAAGTTGGGTTTTACTGTGTAAAAATGAGCACCATTACACAGATGGTGTACTAGTTTTTAAAATCTCTTTCTTGAAAATAGTTTTGTTAATGTTTAAAGTAATGTATTCTAGCTAAGAAAACTTCTGAAATAGAGAATCTTTATTCTGATCAATCCTATAAAGAATCTGTAGAAAGTAAATAAACAAAATCCTACATTCTTGATTTGATTTATCCATCATAATTTAATCTAACCTACTGTACTAGAGTACTACCTTCTTGAAGGTGTGGAAAAATAGAGATAGTTCGTTTACCCATTAGTAAATTTGAAATTACCCTAATCATTCATTCAAAATTCATTTATCTTTCCATAGTAAAAGATTTCCTTCAATTAATTCTAAAAATAGATGAAGCAGACACATAACCATATTATTTTCTAAATTCATTCCTTCTTGTTCCTAAGTATGCATAGAGAAATTAGAAAGAACATGTAAAACCTAGAAATGTATCAGAGGAGACAACAACTTAAGGAGCTTGTTCCTCCCAACCAACTCCTGAAGATAGTTGAACTGCAAATCTTAGGACCCCTAAGCATGTCTAATGGTCTACTTGGTTGAAATAACTAGGTGAGAGAATAGATTTAGAAACCTCTGCAACTCTATTGAGTAATCAACAGTAATATGTTTTGCTTGTAGCAGTGTGAACTCAGCTTAAATCAGTTGCACTACTTCAGAATTTCAGCACTTTTCACTCAAAATCTTCTGCTGGAACCCTCCATCGAATTTCTTGTGCACTAATTTCACTCAGAAATTTCACAAGTAAAGAATGAGCAGCCTTAGCTGAATTCAATGGAAAGTTTTATTAGCATGCCTAGGTCTTTTGGGTCAGTTTTCACTTAATGAGCCACCTGCTCTTCTTCCACTTTCTTGGGGAACATAAGCACAAAAATAGGGAAATTTCCTCTTGCAAAAACTAGAAGTGGTTTGGGGATGATTCCAAGTGTCAATATGCTCTCAAACCAGCCTATTCCACCAAGTGGCCAATAAAATTTGGTCATTAATTACAAAATTTATAATAAAATTAAAACATAAAATGTTTTTGCAATTTAGGGTATGTGATAGCATACCTTTCTGACATGGTGGTGGATGTGTTCCTCCCATGGTCAGATGTAAGTGTTGGGTAGGCCTTTCTGACTGGATCAAATATGAGTGCTGAAGAACATGAAGACCTACCTGGAGGCTACGCCTACAACCAGCATGAAAAAGGGTTGGCTTTGTATAATTTCTTATGACAAGTAGAATGGAGAGATAGCACCATTTGATCGAGATAGCGGAAGTAGTGATGATCAACCTTTGATGATGATCCTTCTTTGATGATGATCCAGGGAAGAAGACTTATGTTGATGAATTGTATCAAGAGAATACCTTCCTAGTTAAGAGGGAGTGTTGATGTATTTGTAACTTTGGAATGTATTTACTTGTATATATTGTATTTCATTGGTACTTGATGCTCCTATCGGGAGAATCACTTGTATTTATTTGTACCCCGATGTTCCTATCGAGAGAATTACTAAAAGTCATGAGGAAATCCCCTCTGTTGTACATTAGGTCATTAGTACCCTAGTTGTGGTTACTCGAGCCTACATAAATGAGTCAAATATTAAGTGAATGAAAGAATATAAATAGAGAGTGAGCCTCTCTATTTGAGACACACACTCACTCAACTGGGGCACAAGAGTCCATTATGTTGGAAAATATATAGTGCACTAGATATTGCAAGCATGATTGTTGTGGCCCATTTTGGATGTAGATGCTAGATAATATTCTCGCAACTACGATATCTGTCAGAGAACTGGAAAAGCATCACGACGGAATGAAATGATTCTACTACCCCATATAAATTTGCATGCATTTGAAAAATGGGCTATTGATTTTGTCGGACCTATTAAACCACTGGGAAAGAGAACATGTGCAAGATACATTAGTACTACGATGGATTACCTAAATAGATGGGCCGAAGCAATGCCAGTAAATGATTGTACTGCTACTAAATTTATGTTTGACAATGTTGTCATTAGATTCAGATTCTTGTATATTTTGATAAATGATTATGCCACGCACTTTGTCAATCAACTTATCAAAGAATTAACTAAATATTTCCATATCCAACATAGGAACACAACACCATATCACCCACAAGCGAATGGTGTTGTTGAAGCATTCAACAAGATCCTAGAAAACACATTGAAAAATATTTGCAATGTTCAAAGAGACGTCTGGCACCATAAAATTTCTACAAGACTTGGGGCATATCGCACGACCTGTAAGAAGTTGATAGGTCGAACTCCATTTTATCTAGTGTATAGAAAAGAGGTTGTTATGATGATGGACTACATTGTACCCAGTTTAAGGATTGTTTCAATCACTGAAATGAATGATAGTGGTGCTATCGAAGAAATATTTTAGCAGCTTGTGCAGTTGGAGGAAGAACGGTTTTCCCTAGTTTATCAACAAAATGTTGAGAATGAATGAAAAAAATTACGACATGACTGACACATTACGAATAATCAATTTCAAGTCGGAGGACTTGTCCTCCTTTATGATAGTAAGTTCTTAAGGAATCCTAGCAAGTTGAAAAAACATTGGTTGTGGCCTTATGTTGTCATTCAAATCACTGAAGGAGGCGCAATACAACTGGATATATTATATGGAACACCTTTCAAAGGAATAGTGAATGGAAGTCGATTAAATCCTTACAAAGATAGCCACGACTTGGTCGATAGAAAAAAAAAAGACAAAAATATGCATATTCACAAATGTTTTTGTTTTGTGTCACACAAAATGCGTTTGTTAAGAAAAATTAAAAGTGTTCACTAACTATTTATCTGTCTGAAAAGAAAAAGGGTGCACACTCTTCTTCTATTGTAGAATAAAAAGGCCGCACACTCTTCATCTGTCCCAAGGGAAGAAACATGTCTAATTCTAAATAACTGCCACAGGAAGAAACGAGTTGTCATATGAAGAAATTTGGTCTCAAAAAGACACCTGTCGTAGTTGAATTAAAGACGCAGGAGATTTTGGTAGTGTACTTGTTTGTCACTTTTGTCATTATTGCATAATAACTACCACTAAAATGATACGAAAAGTGACGGTTAAGTGGTGGTTTCATTGTAATGATTAGAATGATTGCCCCATGTCATAGAAATCGCTGCCACCTTTCCAATTTATTGCTTGATCATGTGAAGGAAAGACTGGTTGAAAGGGTGAATGCATTTCATCTTCACCTATAATTTTTATTCCTTCTATTTGCACCCAACTGAGTAAACAGATATGTTGTGTCTACAACTCAAATATCTACGGTGATTTTTCACAGAATATGGTCATGTCTATCTCCAGTACAAGCACTGTTGCAGAATTCAGTGTCGAGACACCTCCAATGACACCCATTATGGAATACACTGTTACATATGTTATACTGTAGTACATGGTTGCAGAAGAACATGAACATATACCATTCATCCCTGATGTGAGGTTACAACCAAAACCACTTGGCATGTCGAACCAGAAATGATCTAGTGTTATAAGAAAGCAAAACACCAGCACCAAAAGTTGAAGAATGAGGCTCAGTGAGAATGCTGTTAGACTATGTTCCACCTAGATCAGCTGACACTCCTAAGATTCAAATTGCCAAGAATGAAAGGTACCCATTGGTAGCACTGACCATACCAAAGGGAGTTCAGATAATGATGAATAATGGTAAAAGCTTGTGACTTCACCCTCAACGTTACAAGAAGCTCATGCTATATTTGGTGATGTTGATGAATTTTTGTCCCATCAAAATCACGGTTTGAGGAAAAGGGATTGGATGGTGTAAAAGGGATCGATGATGAAGGTTTAAAGAGACTAGAGGATGCATTTTCCAATAATTTTGGAAGATAAGTACATGCCAACAAAGGATGATCAATTTCATGAAACAAAGTTGCCGACATAGTTTAAAAACAAAATTAGTGAAAGAGAAATTTGTGTTTCCCAGTACTGAGGTCCTCTAAAATTAATCCTATAATATTGGAGCCCTTACATTTTTCAACCCTCTAATTGAATCTCTCACTATGGGCACTGAAAATATGGTTTCACCGGTGAATAACTATAGTCACAGAAATTAAGAACAAAGAAGGTGCATTGGTCAAGAACATTAGAGCATCAAACAAGACTGCTCATAAGATGAAGAAAATAGTTAAAGAAGAAGAGAAGAAATCTAAGACCTAGGAAGAGAACAAGCAATGAATCAACGCAATCATAACACTTGTTTGCAATAGTTTTACTGATGAAGGAAATGCCCATGAGATGTTTGTGGAAAACAAATTGTTTCGAATTGGCGATATTGCAGGGACCCTCTACAAGAAATTCATAGATTTAGAATCACAAGTGGAACCCAGTACACCTCAAGAAGTATTGGAAGAGAGAAGAAAATCAGCAACAATACTTGTGAAGATAATAGAAGAGGAGAAGGCATGTTGTGCCAAAGCACTCGAGCAAGTTTCTCAAACATGGGATGCTTTTATTGAAGATGAAGAGTTAGAGAAATTCATAGACAAGTTGTGCACTACTAAGATAGAGGTAAACCAGCTGAATAATGACATGAAAGAAGCTTCCATTATTAGAGAAAATTGTTAAGTCTGCTGACATGAAGAGGCTATAATAGCAGGTCACAACATTGTAAAAACAACAACAAAAGAGGACTGGTAGGGCCATAGAACCACAAGCATAGCCAGAGAAAATTACAGGTATTATTCAACCTATACACCAAAAAGTGTGAAAATTAGTAGAGTCAGTAAGACTTACAACTTTGGAACACATCAGTTGTGAACTTGTGGAAAATTTGAAGAAGACACAAGCAAACATATAGGAGGAGATTGAGTGGATAGTTAAAATATTTTAGGATTTTCAAATTAAGGTTGTAACAATAGTGTTCTTAGATTAATGTGGCTTGGGATAAGACATAGGTGAATGTTGGGGGCCTGTTGTCCCTAGAAAAAATTAAGTAGAATTCATCCAGAATTCCACGCGGGAAGATAAAGAATTCAATCTCAATACAAAAAGAGAAGTTGGGATAGAAGAAGAGTTGCAATGGAAGAGAAGCTGTGACAGAAGAAACCACGACAGAAATATTGGTGACAAGAGAAGCTACGATTGAAGAAACCATGACAAAATAAGAGCAGAGAAGGGAACAGGACAGTTCGACTAATCATGGGTAAGGATTTATTTAGAGTAAAGAACTCTTTAGGTAATAAAGAATAAGTGTATTTTAGGTCGATAATGTCTATTTTCAGTTGTAACTGAATGTATGGGAGTATAAATGGAATCCTATTGACTAACATAAAAGAGTCAGTTGATTAGGACATGTAGAAGCTTGTAAAAGGGGTGAACACAATCTGTGTGCGGGACTGACATTGGTTATCAATTTTTTTATTAGCTAAGTAGTCGATTGGTTGGTAAAACCATTGTGTAGGTAGAGAAGAGAAGAGGAGAGTTGTTTTATCTATAGGAATGATCCAATATGTGTGTGTATTGAGAGAGGAGTGAAGAAGAGAGGAAGTATCTAGACCCAAACCAAGAGAGAATGAGGGGAGAGAATCTTGTCTGAATTGTAAATAATACCTAGAGAAGAGTATGCAAGATGAGTGCATAGAAAAAAGGTTCTAACATATTTATCATGCCATATGAAGAGAACCTTTGTGGTTTTTCCTAGATGGGTTTCCACGTTAACTGTTGTCTATGTGTGTCACTAATTAATGTGCTTATATATGTTGCATGGATGTTGTGAATAAGTAAATCTAAATGTTTGTTTCTGAATAATCCCTTATATGTGTCTTTCACATTGCTCATTGAATGAATATGTAATAAGGTTGTTATATTGATTATTATGATATGTGTTGATCGGTAATTAGTCTGGCATCTTGAATGAAAAGACAAAGGATAATAAGTATAACCCATGGATTCTATCAAAGTGTTGTGATAAAGTGTCATGAGAGTAGAATACCCCACCTAACTGCAGAAACCTAATTCTAGTAGTTCCCCATAAGATATATCGGGTGAGACAACATCTGTGTCGTAGGTGCTGCTGGCTGAGCCCTGCTCTATCGGGCCAATATCTGGGTCTTTGTTGATGACCAAAGATTTGAACCTGGGTTGACCGAAGGATAAATCTAACACTTTCCATATACCTATCATATTAATAACAAGTGATAATGACTTCCATGCAAACCCTAGTGAATAATTGCATGAGAATTAACAACACTTGCATTACAATTTCAAATTTCCTTTTTGGAATAATCATTCCTTGCATTGAATCTTCATCGTCCACAACTAATGCACCATACCTTAAATCATGGATATTAACTGATAGTTAACTGACATTGGAGTGAACTCTATCTCTAATTAAATACTAATGACATAGTTAACATGATAACATAAGTGTCATAGTGCAATAACTCAAGTGTTGCATGCATCACACTTCTTTACTAAAGTGTCATCCATTAATTAACTTAAATGTCTTATGTTAGTCTAACTAAAGTGTAACCACTTTAGTTAACAATTCCATCTTTATTTGATCAAGTAGTTAACTATATTAATTCAATCTTGCTAGTTGATGAACATTGAGATCTTCTTTACTTAACTGAATGCTAATAATTAATAGTTCAACTACTTCTTTAACTAAAGCACTAATTGAGGAATTCATCTTTAACTAAATGTTTATAACTTGAGTTCACTTAGTCATCTACATGGGAAATTTGAATTCTCTTTCTCTCATAATCTCTTTATTGCTTATGTATTTATCTTATTGCATGGTCTATGTTTAATCATCTATCATATCATATTATACTAAGAATAATTGCCACGCATACTGATGATCATATATATTAGCCCATACCATATAGTCATATGCTAAAGTAATTCACTCTAGAGGTGATTAGTCTCTAGAGGAGACTTAATATCTTTATTCATATTGAACGACCATGGTTAGTAATACATCACATAGTATAACCACTTTACCAAGTAAAGTGTGCCGCCTCAAAACAATGAGGATATTTGTAGGACTTGATATTACTCACAAGAACCAACTTGATATTGTTGTTGTATTTGCAACTTAGGAAGATATTTTGATATATATTATCATTGTATGATGTTGTACCCCTATTGGAGATGTGTTTCCCTCCTTTTAGGATGTCATTATTGTCTATGGTCCTTGAGGTATAACCTTTGTTGTAAGTCGGGGCAGTAGTCCCCAATTTAATATAATAAAATGTATTTTTGGAGACTCCATAGGTGAAGTCAGTCCTGCTAGAGTAAGAGATATTCCCAGTCAGGTTAGAAGGCCAATCACTTGATGTGTATAAATAGGGAGGCATCGTCCCTCATTTAGACACACACTCACTCACTCAAGTTTGCATGAGTTGAGAGAGAATATCAAGGAGGAGAGAGAGAGAGTTGTAGAAGACTTCTTATACTTGTTTTTTTTACATCTTATGATATTGTCTTAGTGACATAACTATTTTGAGGAATTTTGTAGGGTTTTATCCTTTATAGTTTCCCAAAGGAAAATATTTGTTTCTTGTGTATCTTATCTATATTATGCATCTTGGATATTTTGTTGTGCTTGTTATTTTTTCATATAAAGATCCTAATCAATTTTAATAATACTAGAAAAACTAACATGGTATTAGAGCCTCCCTGAAAGAAGGAACTCTACAATAGTGGAAAATAGGGCTTCCTAGTTCAAGGTATTCCCTCCATAGATCATTAAGAAAAGAGGGCTAGGATAACTTTCCCTAGGAGGGCGCATATTTTGGTGGAAGCATAATCAAAATTGAAGAAGTTTATTTTTTGACCTAGACACTAGTGCCAGGAGAAACTAGGGCATCAAGTTCATAGGCTTCC
The DNA here is from genome assembly GCA_001517045.1 of Pseudotsuga menziesii. Taxonomy (NCBI): domain Eukaryota; kingdom Viridiplantae; phylum Streptophyta; class Pinopsida; order Pinales; family Pinaceae; genus Pseudotsuga; species Pseudotsuga menziesii. The sequence continues at coordinate 314,895 of LPNX010260750.1, read as the reverse complement.
CACCTCAGCATTTAGAAAAGGACCTTAATAAGAAACTCGCCTCAAGGAAGCACATATTTCTATCCAGACAGAATTCCAGAACTCCAAGTTTGGAAAATTAGTGTTTCTAACCCTAGTTCAAACAACTATGGAATTAGGTTGGGTACTTAAAACTGGTAAGATCTATATCTACGCTATCCATTAGAGGAATTTTGGGGTCTAAAATGGGCCTCCTAAGGAAAATAATAAAATAATAGTTAAAATAATAAAATAATATTGATTAATTTTGGAGGAAGAAAGAAAAAAACTACTTTTTGTGTTCGTATTTTCGACATATCTCACTGTGTTTTTACTCAAATTTCGATCGGGAGAGCTCGTTGGATGTGGAATTTGATTCCGCATCCAACGAGCTCTCCTGATCGAAATTTGAGTAAAAATTCTGCATCCAACGAGCTCTCCCGATCGAAATTTGAGTAAAAACATAGTGAGATATGTCGAAAATACAAACAAAAAAGTAGTTTTTTTTAATGACAAATATGTCAATTCAACCATTATGGTTGAATTATTTTATTGAAATTCTATTGGTTCTTGAATTCCAACTCACAAAAACTTATTTTGGCACGTTTTCTTATAAGGCCCATTTTAGACCCCAAATTTCCTCTAATGTCTATTTGAAGTTCTCATTTCAAAATGACTCGTCACACCTAGCTTGATGATCATATTGGAGGAGTTAATGACTGTCAAGCATGGAATTATAGGGTCTCCTTGATCCTTGAAAAATGATTTGGATCAGTATATCAATAAAGGAAGTTCCAAATCCAAAGGGAGATGAGGTTAAGGCTATCCATAAGAATAAATTGGTTAAATCCAAGAGGGTCATTGCATATTCCATTAAGGATCACCTCATCCCCCATGTGTCATCCTTGAATACACCTAATGAAGTTTTATATTCTTTGACTAAGTTGTTCAAAGGAAATAACATCACTTAGAAGATGAAATTGTGGAACCAGGTAAAGGATGCGAAGATACAAAACTCAGAGACCATGCAATCCTACTTCACAACGGTTTCTCAAATAAAGGAACAACTTGAAGCATTCAAAGAATGTAGAAGAAGGAGATATTGTTATGACCACCTTGAATGGTCTCACAAGATCATGTGATTCATTCTTTCAAGGAATATGTGCATTAAGGAAGATGATCTCTTTCAATAGAATCTAGGAATAATTCATACAAGAAGAAGATCGACTCATAACAAGAGAAGAAATGATGGGAGCATCTGAAGATCAAGCTCTCACAGATCACACCAGAACAAAGAAGGAGAACCACCATCACAACAAGAGGAAGGACCGTCATCAAAAAAGACAAAAGAAGTCCATAAAATATCCTTCCAATATTCGATGCTACACTTGTGATGAGAAGGGACAATACAAATATTGTCCTAGGAACAAAGACTCTTTCAAAAATAATTCCAACAAGAAAAGACATCATGGTCACGATGTCAAAGACTATGAACCAACAAATAAGATATTTAGAAAAAGAAAAAGATGATTATTCAAGTGATCAGGAACACGCACTTTAATCCAGAAGGAGTCAACCCATGATAAAGAACAACATCAACAAGAAGATGAATTTGAGAACTCAACTCAAGGATGTGAATATGAAAATGTTATAAACATAAATTCAACATGTTGTAGAAAGTGGACCGGTGTTGCTCTCAATGCAACCAAGAATGAACATATTGAATCTGAGAAGAAAGCAAGGTAAGATTCCCAAAGTAATGAGGAATATGTACCTTAATCTAGAATAATTATACCAATAAAGAAAAATGTAATACTTTTATCCATATCAGTATTTGGATGAGAAAGGATGCATTTGTAAATGAAGAAGTGACGCTCAAATTCAGAACCAGTACATAGTCCCATGTGACCAGTGGTATAGAATACTTTCTCAAGAATGAGCGAGACAAACAAAGGTCCTCAGAAGTAGATGATGAGGTAGAACACATTGTCAAAGACTCAAGTTATTCTTGTAAGGACATAAGTATCAAGATGGATTCCACCCACCAAACAAATAAAGACAAGTGTTTGATTGTCATTACTTGTATATATACTTACTTAAATGATATTGTTTAGTTGTGCACATATTTATTATTCATGTTTGAGTATTTGCATTTATTAACAAGTATACTACTAACTTGCATATGATGGATAAGTAGCCTATGGTGCTGTACAACATTCCATTGCTACTTATCTATAATGAAACCTATTTGTTGACATATTGGGAGAACTGCACACTCTTAATAATGTTATGGTAGAGATGGAAGGAATCTAGAAAGTTACCATATATGAATGAATGTTGTAGCATTAATAGTTGCATGACTATGTGACATATATATTTATACATTAGAATTTGTTGCTATTAATATTTTTTTGAAATTATGGAATGTTTTTAATCATGTAACTAAATTTGACTTATAGGAAAGATCACATACAATCACCTACAAGATAGGAAGGATGAGACTTGTTCTGAAAAACAAGTGACTATAACCTAGTTAGAATATTCAATCCAACAACAAAATGAAGAGGAACTTGAAGCTCCTAGTGTAAGAGACACCATGAAAAAGAAACATCTTCAGAAGAATATAATAATCATGATGTGACCAAGTCACAGAGAGCAATAGATCCACCTAGAGACATGAATACTATATTGGGCACGAGAGATCATCCAAGATGAAGAAAAAGATAACAAGAATTCCAAAGAAAGTAAGAGGCCTCAGAAGCACTCCAATTATGCGACACTTTCATGTGACATCAATGACACAGATCCTTCTAGATGTGAAGAAACAACCAAGAAGAATGAATGGAAGGAGGTTAATATCAAAGAGTATGAGTTGATCATGATGCCCAAGATGTGGTCCTTGGACCTGAAGGGAAATTTGTAGTGTATTCCATGTGGATCTACAAGATCAAGCATGCAACAAATGGAAGTATCAATAAATACAAAGCAAGGTTCATGGTTTCTCTCAGAGAGAGGGAGAAGATTACGGAGAGACATGCTCCACTGACCAGACACACTTCTTCGATAAAGTAGAAGTATCAAGTAGAGAAACACATGTGCACAAAAGGTTTTTTACCATCTCAAAAAGAACCCATGGGATTGCACTATTGACGGAAAATATAAGCCAATGTAGAAAATAGATGTTTACCTAGTATTAATGGTTAAGATATAGAAAAAAACACACTACAATGCAAAGAAAATTTCCCTGAAAATCTAGATCACTCGAATTAAATTGCTCTCATACCTTTCAAAAGGTGGATCTATTGGTATGAACTTGTTCTATTCAAACTATGCGGTGAATGGACCTATAATAGACATAAAATAAAAATAGCACATGAAAGTAACAAGATAATCTATACTTCTATGCCAATGACCAAGGAGAAAGACAATAAACAGAGCATTACAATGAAATAGATAATGTTTATGGGAAAGAAAGCAATGCTTATATTAATAATCAAATAGGGAGAGATCACACCAAGCCTTGGTGTTGGGAGCTTATACCAATGGAACCTTGCCTCAAGCTTCATCTTACCTCTAATGACTCCAAGAAGGTCTGGGATTATTTGGATAGAGTATTGATACTTCAACACAACCTTCCTCTTCCCTTCCCATGAGGGGTGACCCACTATTTAAAATCCATAATGGATAGGATGGGTTGAGGATTCAAACGATAAGTTTGTGGGATCATCCCAAGGATAATTTAATTTGATATCCACCTATCCAGATTCTTAGGGATGAGGCTCCACAAAGGCCTCTTCAAGAAACTTCTTCTTTTTTCCTTTTTTTAAGATGAGCACCACACTTTGTAGAAGGAAAACAAGTGGTGTTAAGGGGTACCTCATTGTGCATGAAGGAAACAAGCGGCAGCACCTCTCCTTGCAAATGGGAAAGGCACATTGTTGTATTAGGTACCGCTTGTTTTTAACTAAGAAGGTGCGTTGGTGGCTCAGATCATGGGAAAAGCAAGGGAATAAGCCTTTTTCTTCCATTTCTTCATTTCAGAATCTGAGGGATTAGAAAAAACAATGGTATATCCATTTCATAACATGACGATGATGAGATTTATGTGTAACAAGAACATATAGTTATATGAGGATATTTAATATCACATAGAGTGATGGAAATCTAAACCTTTTATACAAGGTTGTAGATAGAAGCCTGTAGAGGATGACAAGCTCATAGATGGGTGTAAGAGGAAATTTCAACAAAGTAAGATATAACATATCTTGGTATTCAATGAACTTAATGGATGGCATGGATGGATACATAGAATATTAGTAGAAGAGGAGGATACCTAACACTCTAGTACAAAATGTTTCGATACATAGAGTAAAAAATGCAAAGGGAGGATGATGCTCCGCTTTAGAGGGAGTGACTACAGAAGATATCAAAGTTTGAGATTCTCCCATGCTAGAGATGATAAGAGACCAAAATATATAGATGCATGAAATTTTCCTTATATGTATTCAGTCCTTGAGGTTTTCCTTGAACATAAAAGTCTTGGTGTGGTATGCAGGTTGTTGTTGGATGTAATCAGTGCTTATGTGTGTTCCCATGTTGGAGATGATGAGAGGTCATAAGGAACTTGGTTTCCTCCTGGGTGGTTTTCACATAGTGGTAGATGCAGGTTGTCATTGAGACATAAAGAGTCCTGGCGTTCTCTTATGTTTGTAAAACGTAGGTTGACAATGAGACGTAATGCACTTGGTGTGCTCCTAGGTGATTATTGCATAGTGGAAGATGCATGTTGTCTTGATGACATAATAAGTCTTGGTGTTCTCTTATGTTGGTAGAATGTAGGTGGTATGTGATATGCATCTGGGATGTGCTCCATGTATGATGATGAGAGAATTTGGATACAATGAGATGATAGTAGGAGACGCAAGTGATTCCAGTGGAAATGCAATAAATTGTCCTAGGTTGTACCTACATGATGGATTTTACTCATTATTGTCTATGGTCCTTGAGGTACAACCTACATTGTAAGTCAGGGAAATAGTCTACAGTTTAATATAATAAAATTTATTTTTGGAGTCTCCCTAGGTGAAGTCAGCTCTGCTAGGGTAAGAGGTTGGCCTAATAAATTTAGAAGGTTTTAAACCTAATTATCTTCACCATCATGTTATGATATGGGTATCACCTTGATTGATAAAATTCCTCGGAGGATCAAGTGAAAAAATGAGAGAAGAAGGGTAATTCCTTATTCTAAGCCACCACCATGCTTTCTCCTTATGCAACTAGCGGTAACTATACTTGAAACACACCTTGTCCATTGGAAAGGAGCGTGCTTCCACCTGTTGTAACACCCCAGTTTTGACCCCGTTTGCATGATGTATATATTGTAATTAATCGTGGTGAGGAGCTAAGGGAAAAAGGGCCCACCATCGATTTGGATGTGTATGTTTCGGCAATGGGGATAGTTGCCGATGGTATGTCGTGCTATCCGGCACCTTATAATTCGGCATCATGTAAATACACACATCAAATAAAATAAACCACAACCAGCTACGGCAGTGCAACGTTGAATGAAAGGGGCATGATTCCAAAGGATAAGGGGTGGGGGGATGTCAAACCTTGGTCTTTGGGGGAAAAACCCATGTGTTACCACCTTTTTTTGTTTGCCACCTTCCCTTGTCTCATCCAACCCCTTCAATGTCTTGTTTTGGGTAGTTGGGGTAGTTATTTTGGTGGGTGTGGCAGGACTGTCAGTCCCTTGCCCACGCGCCCACTCCACCCACGACTGCATTCACTCCCCACTCCTTGGTCTGCTAGGCTTCTCATGGTGTCTGTTCATCTTCCTCATGCGGAGGGGAAGTCTGTTCATCCGTGTGCTTAGGCGATTCTCCCAATTGTCTGTTTTCTCTCGCGCCGGGTCTTCAACCTTCACGATGGAGGTCTGCTCGTTCCTCCTCTTGATGGCTTGTTTGTTCCTCCCATTGGTCTGTTGATTCACGCACATAGGAGAAGCTGTTTCTCTTCATGTGCAGGCTGGGATCCTCACGCAGAGAGGCATTATGTCTTCTTCTTATGCACGGGAGTTCTGTGTCAGTTTTCCTCATGCAAGGAGCGGGTGAAATCGTGGCTGTCACCCAGGATTTTTGGGTGCAGGGGACATTCACACTTAGGGCCGTGTGCCTATGTGTTCCATACTGGGTTCAGTGGTATGTATATGTTTTCCTCTGTGTTTTGCAGTTTGGTGTGATTTTTCCTCACGCACAGACCGTTGGATTCGTTTTCCCATGTTGTGAGTCATGCTCGCTAATTACGTTTTGGGACTGTTGTCTTCCCTGCGTTTTGTTGGCTGTGGTGCTCAAATTCATTTTGGGCCATTGTGGATTTCCAATCCGTGGGTTAAGTTTCCCTCTGTCCACGCTGGGAGTTGGATTCTCCTTTGTTTGGGATTGTGTAAGTTGCCCAGCCGTTACCTTGAGGAATTGTGTGTGCTGTGGGCTGTTGATTGCCACATCCGTCGGCTGAGTTTCCCATGGCTATGCTAGGAGTTCTGTTCCTTATCCACTGTGGGCTGTGGATTGTTGCCATCATTTGCATTGTGAGTGTGGGTTGTTGAAGTACCCTGGGTTTGGGTGTTGTTGTTGAGTTGTTTTCGCCACACTAGGGCCAAGGACAACTCTGGAGTGTGGTTAGACTTGATTTGTGTTTCACCTGTTGGTTGGGATTGTTAAGTGGTCATCTTTGCTTTCTTCACAGGGTTGTGAAGGGATTGTTTTGCTGCATGTATGTAGTGATTGGTCTTCAGACTGTGCTGGCTTGGTCGGTTTGTTGATGTCCTGATAAACCCAGCGGTGTTGGTTTGCTGATTGTGTCCCTAGGCTATGTGTAAGCCTGCATTAACCCTTATCCTTGGAGGAATCATGCCCAGCTCGGGGGTGGCAGTGTTGCTGAGAGATTGATGAGCATGCTGGCCTATGGTTTGGTGGAACGTTTCAGTGATGTAGTTGGTTGCGGGAAAGTTCTTCATTAAAAGATAAGTACTCATGATTGTATCATCTCTGTAATGTATCTATTGTTTCATGTATTAAGATGAACATGTGGAATGCTGGAATGTATATGTTTGCTTCCGCTGAATGCTTTGAGGAATTATGCATCTATGTATTCTTGTATGTTTGGCATTCCTGTTATGCATCATGTTAAGCTTTTAATTTCAGCATTGATTTCTTTTGTTTATGTTCATGGGGCTGTTTTCCTGTGTTTGGTGTGTTGGTCGCGTCCTCTTCGCCGGTCTAAGGGATGGGGACGTGACACCTGTCTCCTTCTTGCAATAGGAGGTACCCCCTTCCATTGCCTGTCTTTCTCATAAAAAGTGTAGTGTTGTACTTATAAAGGAAAAAAAAGAGAATTTTTGAGAGGTTTCTTGAATATTCCTTCATGGAACCTCATCCCTAAGAATCAGAATAGGTGGAACTCAAATTCCCCTATCCTAGGGATGATCCCTCAACCTTCTCCTTTGAATCATCAACCCACTCTATATATTGAGGCCTTTAAATAGTGGCTCTCCCCTCATGGGAAAGGGGATGAATATTGTGTGATAGCATCCAAAATATGTCCAAATAATCTTAGACTTTCTTGAGTCATTAGAGGCAAGGTGAATCTTGAGGCAAGGCCCCATTGTAAAGAGATCCCAACACCAAGGCTTGGTTGTGATATATCCTTCATTGTTTAGTAATGTAAACTTTATTTCTTTCCCATAAACATTGTGTATCTCATTATTATGCTATGTTTATTGTTTATTTCCTTGGTCATTTACATAGAATTGTAGGTTATCTTGTTACTCTTGTATGGTTTTTCTCTTTTGTGTCTATTGTAGGTTCATTCACCTCGTAGCTCAATCACAACAAGTTCAAACCTTCATATCTTCCTGTTAAAAGGTATGAGAGAATCTAATTTAAGTATTCTAGAGTTCTAGGGAATTTTTCTTTGTTCACTAGTGTGTTTTGTTCTAGATTTGAATTATTCGGGCTAGGGAAACAACCTTTGTCTGAATTGGATGATATTTTCCATTGACAAAAGTGGTGACTCTGTTGGGGAGTATTGAATTCTTGGTTTTGTAGTAAGTTGAAATATTCATCTACAATTTCAATTGATAGATTTGCTTGTTAATTTGATAGATTTTCCTTGAAATTGCTAGATCTCCCTCTATTTGCCTCTGATTATTCGTGCTCTTGTATTTAAGTAACATAAGGATTCATTTTTCAGGCTCTAAAAAATTTGTTTTTTTTTTCCTTTTTTGTGTTTCAAATTTCAATTCATGCCACCACACCTGTGTTGAATATAAAGAGTTCCCATCACACCTTTTATTAAAGAAACCTACGGTACCACCGCCTATTTCATGTGTACATAGAGCGGTGACAACGCTCTATATTTGTTTGCAAGGATAGGTTCCAGGATTCCAATGCTATGTTATAATATAGCAAACAGTGGTAGCAAAGTAATTATATGAGCCCTACTTTTTTTTTGGATTTTGGATACAAGTTTAAGTTTTTAAAGGTTTGTTTCTGACAATTACTGTCATCAATTGAAATCTAGAAATGATTATGTTCTTGATTTGGTTTTCTCTTCAAGCATTATGATTTCTTTTTTCTTTTAAGAATTCTTATTTGATCTTTGACTTGAAGTTAGCATCTTGGAAATAATTTTTCTATTTTAGAACTCTGATAGATGTTGTATTTGATAGAAAAGAAAAGATCCATTTTCTTCATAGGTGTAAAAGTTTTTTTTGTATGCTTTTTCATTGGAAAAGTTGAGAAAAAAATCATAAAAAAATTTAGTGTAGGAAGGACCCTTGATTAGTCTGAAAAACTTTCAAGTGTTGATTATGTGTTTTTTCTTCTCATTATAACAAAAGAACAAAAACATTTATCTTTCACTATATATTTCTTTTAGTTGAAGAATTAAAAGTTTTTTGTTTGAAAAGTAGTAGCATCTTTTCATCTTCCTTATTAAGAGATCTTATTTTCTTTTCAAATTGGATTAGAAAGATTTGTTTGCTTGAGTTAGGAACAAAAAGTAGTAGTTCAATTATGTTTGATTGGGAATTGCTTTTGTTTTAAAATAAATAGAACTGAACCTCTATACTCAAAAGTTAAAGTGAAAAATATGCAATTGTATACCTACATGATTTTATATTCATCTTTTCACCTCATGCATCCACCTAAATGTACAAGATAAAATAAAGAGCTAGTCTAAGTTAAAATATTTACAAAGGTGTCATAGGTTAGAGACATGTTTTGGTGTCTTTAAACGTAGGATTGGTCATTTATTCCTTGCACTACATCCTGGGGATCATGTAGTTCTTCCACGTAATCGTTGGTATATTGAGAAAACTTTCACATACCCTTGAGGTATATAGAAATGTACGTCATGTACTTGATGGTATATATGAAGGTCCCTTTAATATGGTTTTGCATTAGATAACACTACTACAGATTTGAACTCCCACGTACCTTGACTATATTGGGAGACACTTTCGGGGATCTTGAGACAATTTGAGAAAATCCATTTGGTCATCTTATCATCATAATACACTGAGAACAACAGTTCGGGAGATTACCACACACGTACCGTCCAAGTACTCGGGTATTTCGGAAATGGTACAATCCCAATCCACCTTGTCGTGCTCTACTATTGGACCCTACGGTATCATTAGAGGAAATTTGAGGTCTAAAATGGGACTCCTAAGGAAAATAATAAAATAATAGTTAAAATAATAAAATAATAGTTATCAATTTTGGAGGAAGAATGAAAAAAACTACTTTTTTGTTTGTATTTTCGACATATCTCCCTGTGTTTTTATTCAAATTTTGAGAGGGAGAGATCGTTGGATGTGGAATTTAATTCCACATCCAACGAGTACCCACATTGCATACTTTTGATGGACCCTGCTACCCCAAAAATAAGAAATACCTAAAAAAACATGATGATCATCGTCATCACGCTTTTTCAGGTATTTCTTATTTTTGTGGTAGCTTGGTCCATCAAAAGTATGCAGTGTGGGTACTTCTTGGATGCAGAATTAAATTCCGCATCCAATGAGCTCTCCCGCTCGGAATTTGAGTAAAAAAAATAGGGAGATATGTCGAAAATACGAAAAAAAAAAATAGTTTTCTTTTATGACAAATATGTCAATTCAACCATTATGGTTGAATCGTTTTATTGAAATTCTATTGGTTCTTGAATTTGAACTCACAAAATTTATTGTTGGCACATTTTTTTATAAGGCCCATTTTAGACCCCAAATTTCCTCTAATGATAACGAGTTGTGATGGTTTCCCAATCCTATGAGGATGATGACTCTTTATCCACTCCTTTCACATGTTTTCTTGTTGATTTAGATTGAGTAGCACTTGTTTCTTCTACAATTAAAAGTATTATAGAGATATATATCTTTGTTGTATAGCTATGGATATGCCTTTTGGTAATACCAACCAAGAGGTCCCTTCTAAATGGGATCCTTTTTGTTTTCCTTCATTTAGAAATGTTGGTCCTCCTCTCATGGCCACCTTGAGTCTTCCTATATTGAATATAGGATTACCTATATGGTTATTATCTATCTTGGTGATGCCAATCCCACCTTATTTCTTAGATGTTAATTCTCCTTCATGAGAACACCAACCTCTTGTGAATATCCCACCTTCTTTGCCAGATGTGTCTTTTCCTCTTTCTCCCTCTTCTCATGTCAAAAGTTGTAGTACTCATAATCAAGTGAATAAGAGGAAGGATAAAATGAATATTAAGAATAATAAAGGAAAACTACTGACCAATTCCGATCCAGCTACTCTTCCTAGTGAGAATGTTGAAATACCTACCAAAACTACTCGTAAGCCAAAATTCCCTTGTATGATTTGTAAGAGTGATCACCTTCTAAAGGATTGTCTTGGTCTTTCCAAAGTTTAGGACATGTGGTCTAGTCTCTCCCAACACCCAATGTCATTCACCTCTAGTAATCATAGTCATGATACCCCATCAACCAGTGACACTGTGGTTAAGAGTCAAAAAGGAAAAGTCAGAAATCCTTGCTTGTTGTGTAAGTACATGCACCTTAATTACCTTTGTCCTCACATGGATGAATCTTCAAAGTTGTTGGAAGATATTATTGTTCCTCGTCAAAATCTTCCAACGGGTTATCATAAGTTGTATCTTGACCCCCCACTAGTTGACCAATTGGTCAATTTGGTTTCATCCATAGTTAATCCAACTCTTCCTTTGGAGAGTGAAGTTAAATTGGTCGAGCTGATGTCTTCTCCACCCGATCCCACTCTTTCTCCTGAGAGTGTTAAGATTGAAATAGTCACTTAGACTCAATCATTGTCTTGTCCCTTTCTTCGAGTTGAGAGTGAAATGAAAACATTTGTAGTTTTCATAGTCAGTTCTAATTGTTCTACGCAAGGGGAAATTCTATCTATTTCAACATAACCCTCTCTAAGTAATAAGGTTATTTCCTTTGATTGGAGTAATCTAATAGAATCTCGTATTCCTTAAAGTGTTCCTTTCCAGATATATGTGCAAGTCACTGCTAGGAGCATGATTCACACTATTGTTGATGAAGGGGCTTCTGTTAGTATTCTATCCTCAACTTCTTGGTAAGATATAGGTTCTCCTCATCTTGTGCCAGCTTTCGATCGTATACTGGATTTTAATAGAAGACCTACTACACCTTTTGGGATCCTTCCTCACTTACCTATCACCCTATAAGGGACAATTGTCTACATTGATGTTATGGTAGTCCAAGGTCCTTTATATCTCAACATTCTCCTTGGGCGAGATTATGTTTATGCCATGAAATATATAGTGTCCACACTCTTTTGAGTGATGCATTTTCCCCATGATGGAAATATTGTGACCATTTTTCAACTTTCCTTTATTAAACCTAATCATTGTATGACTCCTAGTCATCATAATTCCTAAATGTCCCACATGTTCTTGTGGTTCCTTCCCCTTCGTCGGCCATGTCTCTCGACTCTGACCATCATGTTAGAGTTTAGATTTTTGTAAATTGATATATTATTCCCATCATGGGGAATCTCGGGGGTCATGTCTCTAGTCTCTGGACATCATACTAGAGATAATCCCATATCCTTTTATATAATGGAGGAAACCTAACAACTTTTGGACATCATGTTGTCTAAGAACTGAAGAGAGCATAGTTCTGATTCTGTGTCAAGCTTCTTAAAAAATGAAATAGGTTCACGAGCATATTTCCCTTTCTATGTCAAGCTCATTAAAAAATTACATAGGATTTCTTAAGCAAAGTTTACCTTCGGTTTCAATTTTGCATAAAAATGAAACCTTACTTCAACCATAGATATTTTATGTTTTAATTTTGTGTAAAAATGAAACAAGTCATCTCTTTGAGACGAGTCTTCCATCCTTTTTAGGACTTGAACCTTCATTTCATCTTATGTTAGATCCTCTTTTTTATTGGTCTCTAGTAAACATTTTCTTAGTAGTATCCTAGAGTTTTAAGTTTGGTGAAGAAAGTAGGCTGACCAAACAAAGCTTGGGGGAATGTATACAACCTCTTTATGTTGAAGTTGAACCAATGGATAATTTTACTGGGGACAAGTACTAACCATTGGACATCATGTTGGGAAAATAATGTCGAAAAGACTCATGGCGAGCATACTTTCTTCTTGGTTTCAAGATTGCTAAACCATGAAACACCATCCTTAGCATAATTCATTCTCTATAGAAATCTCATTAAAAAATGAAGTCGATACCCTGATCATTCTTCCAACCGATCTTTGAGCTCGTTAAAAACTGTAAGATGATGTCGAGCATAGTTCTTTTTTCCATTTCAATCTCGCTAAAAAAATGAAGCAGATCCTTCGATATTACTTTTCATTTTTCATACTCTAGTTAAAACATGAAAAGTGGTTTGAGCTTACTTTATCGATTTTTCGTGCTTTGGGTTCAAACATGAAAAAGGTTCCAAGTGCTTTTAAAACTATAGTCATGTTCGTTAAACCCTAGAACTATGTTTTCGAGTCTATTTTTATTGCTTTTTGGGCTTGTTAAAACTTTTTATGAAAATAAACCCCAATGGAGTCCTCTTTAAGCTCTTTTTGACTCATGGAGTATGAATATATCACCGAGTGAACTTGTCACTTTCATGCTCATTAAAGTAATTTAAAGGTCGTCTTTTTTACAGTAGTTTACCCATTTTTCAGTTCGTATTGACTATTTACAAAAAAGGTACACTCTAGTCTTTGACTAGAAGAGTTCTCCAACATATTATTTTATACTTGTTTGGGCCTCAGAGACTAACTTTTATGAGAAAGGACCTTCTTTGAGTCTTATTTAGTCCCTTTTATACTCTCTAAATGTGAACGATGGTGATTTTTCTTTCATTGGACTCGTTAAACTAAACAATGAAAGACCATTTCTGGGAACTAACCCCTCATTTCCTAGGTTTAGAAAACATATGAGAATGGACTTATATTATGATAATCTATAATGAAAGTTTGTTACCCTCTTTTATCTCATTAAAAATAAAAGAGGAACTCATTGATCATGATGGGGAAATTAATGGAAGGAAAACCATGTTTCATTTGTATTAATGGAATCTTTCTAATCACCTTTGAACATGGAACTTGTCTGCATTTCATTCAAATGATTGGGTATTCATATTTTCTCTGAAACGATCCACTCTCATGAGTCATGTTACTCCTTTGAGTCTTTTCAAAGAATGCATCGTCTAATGTCACATTATGTCATGGTATCCGCATCATCAATTAAATGTTGCCAAGTCTTTGGTCATGCTGCTCAATGTTCGAAGGAAAGTTGTGTGTTGAGAATTACCCTTTGCAATCCAATCTACCTCTATTTTTTTCCTATTAAATTTTAGTCAGTCATGTGGTTACTTCATACTCAAATTCCATAACGTTTTTTTGAGTTTCGTGTCATTCATGTGGGATTCATCATGGACCTCCTTCTATGAGACTATCCCTGTCAACTTCAGCACATATTCTAGGAATTAGTCTTAGAAACAAGTTAGTACCTTGAGACTTTCATGCCTTAATGACATGTTTCCTTTATTTCAAAAATAAGATTTCCTCATTAGGGATTAATCGAAATATTCATCTGAGTGTTCCACATCACTTCATATATTCACATTCGGAGAAATGTATTGGAGTACCTTCAGAATAATTGACATTAATGGTGATTTCCCTCTCACTTGTTAAAGATTATCATCATTGACCAATAATCAAGTGGTTTCTACCATGTTCAACTTCAATAAATTTATTCATATCGATAGAATCGTACTTTCTTGAGAATGGGATGAAGACCCTGGGTGTCTGTTGAGAATTCACCTGTTATGTTTTCCTTTCCCTGGGTTGTGATGGAGTATTTTGTAAGAGTCATTGCATAGATCCACATTGTATGTTCATGGTTGTGCTAAGATTTGCATCTGTATGACATAGATCTACAGTGTATGTCTAGTATCTAAGTCCAAATTTAAGTCTTCTTTGCATGGATCTACGTTGTATTTCAATATCCATGACTATTTACATCTCACATGGACCTGCATTGTATTGGTCGAAAACCATGTTTTGATTCATTTGGGATGTGTATCAAAGTGTAAATGTAGTGCATAATCATCTTGGTTGTTGATGAGTTCTGACCTTTGGGCCTTTTCCTTGAAGTTATAACTTGTTTTGTCAAAGCATTCATTAGAGGAAATTTCAATTTAAAATGGGCCTTCCAAAAATAATACAAATTCCATGTCATCATGTACTATCCAATTAAAAATCTTTAAAATTAAAAAAGGAAGCACCTCTTAAAAAAAAATTAATATAAATTTGGGGATAGGTATCATAAAAAAACCTACTTTTTTTGTTCATATTTTCGACATGTCTCCTTGTGTTTTTACTCAAATTTTGATTGGAAGAGCTTGTTGGATGCGGAATTAAATTCCACATCCAATGAGTACCCACTCGGCATACTTTTGATGGGCCCTTCTACCCCAAAAACAAGAAATACTTGAAAAAATGTGATGATGACATCATCATCATCACATTTTTTATTTCTTGCTTTTGGGGTAGGGGGTCTATCAAAAGTATGCTGAGTGGGTACTCATTGGAT